>OX422183.1:20865701-21380701 GCA_949130485.1 Agelas oroides
GCTAGTAACCTACTACTACAAGTGACAAAGGTGGGTTGAAGGCTTGAGCATGGCAAAATTTGGTATGGAAACAGCTATAGATATAGGGCTGTGTTCAGTCTGAGAAAGTGCACAGAAGGAATAGATGGATACGAGTTTCATTAGTTTGGTGTTACATAGTTCATAAAATTACATACAAACCTCTGGATGATACAGAAAAGGGAGTTGGTAGTGTTTCCTTGTAGTCTGGTGGGTAGGTAAACTGCCTGTTGAGAATAGGCCTGGGTTGGTGGTGGTGGCTGGGAGTAGGGCTGTTGGTGGTTTGGTGGACGGGGCTAAGTCTGTCTTGTATAGGAATAGGTGTGTTTTGGGGAGTAACCATGCCTTGGGGGTCGTTGCTGGGTGTAGGCTGGAGGGACAGAGAGGGTTGCACAGCATATGTGCAAATCATTATACCATTTGCTATATTTATTTATAAAGTAATTGTGGTACAAGTCCCACAGAGTTTCATTGCCATATAGTGGTAAGTTTTCAGAAATGCATTATACTAGGTAGATACTACTCCAAAATGGCACACACAATCAGACTGATGCTGACATACATGGAAGCAACAATGATCAGGTCTAGTCTTGGACTTCATTTGCTGAAGTGGAATTTCCTTGTACCCTCAAAAACAAAGCCAGGTAAACATAGTGGCATTTGCTCACATTGCAGGAAGCTTTTGGTCTCTTGGTGCATATACTGTGGTCATAGATAGCCATTATCATCACATTGAAGGCCTGTTTTGGTTTAATTCCAAAGTATTTCTGAAAATGGGACTGGTAGTTTCTCATTTGTCTGCTGTGTAGACAGGAAGAGGTTTTGCTAACTCAAGAACGTTCGCCAACATCTCAACTAAATGCTGGCAAGCTCTTCTAGCAAACAACAGGCTGAGTTAACTGAATATGTTGGGAAAACTATAAATAAATGAATAGGGAATGTTCACTCTCTCCCAGTTACTGACATCATTCAAATGCCTGCATTTTTGCCTGTTATATGTAAGTAATCAAAGTGGAACATTGGAAATGGCCTGGGAACAAGGCTACACAGCTAACTATGTACCCAAGTCAAAAGAGTGTATAAACCTGGCAGGTCAGGCTGGCCCAGGGACAACTTGTTTACCACGACAACTGAATTAGTCATTACTGGAGGTACACACAACACATATTACCTGCATAGACATACAGTAACTACCTATTGACCACTTACTCTGCTTGCACACGTTGCACAAGATATAAAGTTCATTAGGCATGCTTTTAAAATGTTGCCTCAGATGAGAGAAAGGCACAATTTATGCAATGAGACAAAAGTGGAAAAAATGTGTTTTTTTTTGTTTTGAAATCCATCCCTGCACCTGTGCTTTTTGGGCTGCTGACACATGTATGGAATGTCAAATGTGCCAAAGTCGCTGCTAAATTATTGTCAAATGTTGTAATTGGAGTCCACAATAACACATTATGATACAATCCCAGACCTTCACACAGCCTTTGCAGCATTCTATTTGTGCAGTATGACGCTATTTATGTCACTAAGTGAACCTCATAGTTATCTGGTGCAGACTACATAAGCTATACACTGTTCTGCATGCATAATGCATGAATGGTGTAATGCGTGTGAGCATGATGAGTTTTATGTTAAATGCATACGTCTCACACGCAATGCGTGACAGTTGAGAGCCCTGTGGTTATCCATGGCTTGAGGGCTGGTGGTTGAAGCTTAGTGGTCAGAGGATTGGCAGCTCAAACTAACAGCAACTGTCAGATTTCCACTTTCCTCAAACCTTATTTCCTTCATAATATCAAATATGTCAGGTAAATAATACATAGGTTAATTTATATAAAAACAATAAATTAATGTATCTGGTATTGGTTAGCTAGCACATATTTACTGTAGCAAAGGATGGGGCCTATATTCCATCCAATTTGTCAGTAGGCCTACCCAAAGTTCAAGGACATGTGCATGGCCTCATGTTCAGATTTAAGTTGTTGTGTACACTATACATACAAAGAGAGTGATGCAACAGTCAGGTCAACAACCTACAGTTCCACCTCCTAAACAGAAGTCAGGATTTTCAACAGCTGTCACAGAACTTACAAGATAACATGTTTCGCCTCACGCCTATAATTTTGTTTTCCATGCCTATATACCACATACTTAGTACCTATGGGTATGCGACTGGTAGGTTTAAATGTTTTCCAACCACGTATTCTGGCCTGTATACTGCCTTGTCAACATGCCAGCCTGATCAGTTGCAGTTGGTGCTGCATGTAAGTGTGCATACCCTGTAAGTGCACTCACACAATAAAAAGGTATAGGTGTTCAATACACAGTTGTGTGTCCGTATGCAAATATAGTGGCGAGTGCTAACATTGAAGATTCTCCATGCTGGCTATTACATTTTGTTGCTTCTCAACTTGCACCAGATGATACCAGGATGATCCTCAAGTAACTAGAAATGCTACTCAAATCAATATACAATCCAGTGCCAACAGCTGCATATACTTACATCTCCTTGAAGGTATTTTGCTACTTTCACATGCCCATTTACAACTGCCACTTGTTGGGGAGTCCTCTGATGGGAAAAAGAAACATTCACTCTAACAAAATACAATGAAAACGCCTACACAAGTGATTCTAATTCAAATTTAACATTGCTCATCAAGAGTGAGAGTAAAAGGTTACTGCCTGAAAGAGGCTGGGAGCGTAAACGTGTACATGTACATGTTTGCAGTATAGCCACGTTCCCAGGCTCTCCCCGCGCGCGAACGAAGTACTGCAAGCGACGGAAAGCTGGACAGGACCTGGGAACGAGGCTATTTGCAGCACACATGGCAGCTTACTTCTGTTTTCTGTTTTAATGCTATACTTCATGTATGAACCATAACACACAATACAGGCTGTTCACAGATGATATGGAATTGCAGATGTTGCTTGAATGCATGCAGCTAACTGATTAGGTATATTACTCTATGTACCCTCAGTATACAGATACCCCACCATTATCAGTAGTCTCATGCACTTACTCCATTATTATCTGTGATGTTGATATTAGCTCTGTTCTTAACAAGGGATTTCACTGTGTTCACATGACCTCCTTCAGCTGCAATGTGTAGGGGAGTCCGCTGAGAGGGGGAGATAATTATACAGTTGCAGTGTAATTCAATTCAAAAAACCACCCTCCTCTACTTTAAAAATCATCACTGGGCCCAAATGAGTCATAATACGTATTTGCATGTTTGTTTTTCAGTCAAGTACATATCAAAGACCCAGCCTTCTTGACTTTAATCACCTCAATTAAAGAGCCACTTTTAGGGTTGACAAGAGCACCATGATTATATTGGCCATGCCAGCTGGACATGTTAGTAATCCTGCACAGCACATTGATGTAGCCCTACTTAGCCCAAGCCCCACCCTCTCCTATACTTATTCAGCTGTAGTCCCTCTCCTACAAGCACAACCCTAACCCTATCCCCACTGTCAGTACTTGTGTTGCAGACCGGAGGTGGGGGGGAGGGGGAGGGGTGGGGGGGGTGGGAGGGGGGTATTCAAATAAGATCTAGTGAATCATTCACATCCCAGTCTAGCTTCTCTAAGGGGTTCGTTTTGCTGTATTGTTGATTTCAAGTCAGCCGGCTTCTTTGCTTTGCTTATGCTGCTGATGCAAATTTCAAATTAATGCACACCTTTTTACGTAACTACTGCACAGTCCGCTAGGGCCCCGTATGTCGTACTTTTCTGAAATTGAAGATGGCAACTTGAAGGTACATATGTACTGTACGCATGCTCGCAAAAGGAACCTCAGTCCCTAGAACACACTTCAGAGCTGGCATGCTGTGATTGAATTTTAAGACTTTGCAGGTACTGGAGACTGATTTTCAAGGCAGCAGAATAACTGAATACAGCAACCTCATTCATGCAGGTGCTTGGTAATTCAAAGACAAATTAGCTACTGTCAACAGTATAATCACATGCATAATTATGTTACCTACCCCATTAACATCTTGAATGTTGATATCAGCTCTTCCACCAACAAGACATTCCACTATCTTATAACGGCCCTTTTCAGCTGCAATGTGCAAGGGAACCATCTATGGAGAAAAGAAACTTCAAACGTAAGCCAGACAAAAATTGACTAACTTCCAGGCAGGTTTAGTCTACTATATAGGCTAATAGATAAGTGCATGGGAAAAGAGATTAATTCAAGTTCAAATCAACAGTAATCTACCACTGTAGTGTAGTCACATACTTACCCCATTATGATCCTTGTCATTGATGTTAGCAGCTCCTTGGGCAACAAGGTGTTCCACAGTGTCTTTATGCCCCCCTTTAGCTGCTGTATGCAAGGGCGTTCTCTGGTGGGGACAACGAAAGTAAGGAATTGACTGACATCCAGGCAGGTCAGGGTACAGTTTTTTACAAATTCATATTTCTGATCGTGATTATACACTAGCCTTAAAACAGTTTCAAACTGGTTTACGTTAAACCAGTTTTTCCAAACCACATTCATTATGTAGTTTACAGAAAGCAGTTTCCAAAGCGTTACACAGCTGCCCTAAACTGATTTGAAACAAATTTGAAAGTGGTTTAAAGTGCTGTAGTGCAAACGGGCTAGCTATATAAAGGTAGTGACTATCCGGTTCCTTGGATTAAGCAGTACATACTTCATCGATCCTCATGGACATTCACAGCCATTGAAGAAGCTTGATCTTGTGATCAATGTGAATATCAATGTGAAAAGTGCCTTCATGTCAGTCACAGTATTTGATTGTGCCAACACAAATTGAAGTAGCTAAGTACTCATAGAGCACACCCATACTATCTAAAGTGCTAGCAGCACAACTTCACAATATGATGTGAATGCCAATAGAGCTTATGTGCAAGTATGTGGTGGGTCAATGTGTTGACATGTTATGGACACAATTGACGACGGAGTTAAACCAAAAGCTCACTAAAAGCATGCCCTGAAGACGCTTGATATGGGGTGTAAACACGAGGGAAAATACCTATGACCATAAGAACTTTGCCCAAGGGTTAAAAAGGGGAATGGCCGTTTGCTCGAAAGGAGGAACTTACGGTACTCACAGGAAGTTATAGATTTATCACAGGAAGTTGTATGTTTCACGTCAAACGTCTTGCTTACAGTGCAATGTAAGGTGCCAAACAGGTCACTTAATTCTTGCAGATTCAACATAGAATTGCGTGTCAAAAAGCGCATACATAGTAGTCTACATATGTATCGATACACATATATCTGGACCAGTTTCACTCGCAGTCTCATAACTTACTAGATGGCAGTCTGGGTACGGGGATGATTTTGATTAAGAAATTTTCAGGTACACACTTACGTACTAAGATGCAAAGTTTTGCTATTCTTGCATGTATGAATCGTAAAGCCAAGTAATCTTGTACATGAATAAACCAATATTGAATTTGTGTAGAAAACCAATGCAAAAACCTCTGCGCCTCTTACTTGAAAGTGCAGAACACCACTGGGAAAATCTCCAGACAAGAGGTGTTTCAGCTACCATGCAGAGGGATCACAGATAGCCAAGTTCAAGCAGAAGTATAACCAGAAAAAAGAAGCAACTTTAAGTGATAGCTGCAATGTATAATCTGTTGTCTGGTAGGTATTTTTGCTGTTTTTATGCAGAAAAGTTTTGAGTGATTCATTAGCCCTACAAAACTCTCAACGGCTCAATTTTTTCTCTACTTGTTGCAAGCTACACATTTGACGCAACCCTTTGCTAGCCTTGCAATGTTCATACCTGGAAACAATTACCTCTTTGTGTGAATGAGATTTACCTTAATTACTACAACTCTGATACAGGACTAATGGGCTTTGCACTCTAGATATATTGCCTCCACAATAATCCTATTCTTATGCCCAGACACTATTATCCAAGTGTGCTCTGTGGCCATGAAAAATAGGGTCTGGACACTTTCACTAGGAAAACGGGACTAGTTGATGCAAGACATCAATAATTAATTGCAAAATTACCAGCCACAAACTTGCACTTGAGTGGTGTGAAAACGTGCTACACTTCATAATTAGGCCCCAGTTTTCATAGTGCAAGTGTCCCAACCCTATCTTTCAAAGTGGCTGCAGGACATGCATAACAAATTTGGTCTAGGGATCGGACTACCAGTGTAGAAATAGAAATGTCTCTCTACCTATAGGAATGTTGGACAAATATTAAAAGTGAGTGCTGCCATCCACGTGCTCTTTCACCCGTACAAAACCACTTCCATAGATCAATGCACCAAGTGCAATTGGGGCTACCATTGGCTTTGTTGAGGTATGCTGCCAGCACACTGCTTACATCACTGAATGTGGAAGAATTGACCACTAATTGGAAATTTTGGAAGCATAATTTAGTAGATGGAATCCCACTACATGTATATGCACTTTACTAGTCTCTCCTTTTTATAGTGTAAACCCCCAGGCCTAAATATCAGTGAAGAAGTTGCCAGACACCCTGACTTCTAGGGCAGGTCCCAGGAAAAGTTCTATGAAAATTCCCTCTACAAAACTTTAGTATGTGTACGAGCTCATACACATAATTGAGTTTCATCTATTGTATAGTGTTACTCAGGCTGCAACAAGACTCAATAATGAATAATTATATGAAGTAAATCATAACCAGTATATACTTTTGCAGATATGTTCATTGCACAGGTGGAATATCCAATGGATGTCCCATGGGAGTGGTGAAATGGACAGCACAGTGGGATAGAACAGTGGTACAAGTACCACTCAGAATGGACAAGAAAATGAACAAGCACCACTCAGTGAGGGTTGGATGTCCCATGGATGTCCCATTTAGACATCCGTTGGACGTGTGGGACAACCCCAAGTAGACAGATTATTTGGACATGAGCTGAGTAGGTGTGAAGCAGGCTGATATCATACAAATTCCCAGTAAAACCTCTAATGCACCTATCAATGTTATGCCCCACCACCCCCGGCTCCCTGCCAGGCCATAGTGGGACAAGGTGGGGATTTGACTAATTAAAATGTCAGTTGCCCCTATAGTGGGGCAGACCCTGTAATCAAATTACCTCAAAAAAAAGTGGGAGATTACTGAATCGAGTGTTTGTTTGTATAATTGTTTTATTTAAATCATAAAGGACTTTCCAATAGGTTTAAGAGAAAACCTCTGAGAAGAGGACAACTACAAGGGACAAATGGCCTGTCCCCAATGTTCCTTTGTTCAGAAGGTTTTACTGTAGATTTTGGGGTTAATTTTGTTTTGCATTAATGAATGCTAAATACAAGAATGTGGCTAGGAAAACGGGACTAGTTGATGCAAGACATCAATAATTAATTGCAAAATTATCAATCCAGTATCTACTGTCACTGTAAAATATTGCCTCACTTACCCCATCATTGTCTTCAATGTATTTAGCTCCATTGTCAACAAGCAGTTTCACAGTGATACTGTAGCCTTCTCTAGCTGCAATGTGCAGGGGAGTTTGCTGATGGAGAAGGAAACAACTTATAAGATCAGCCATCAGACCTAATATTAGTGTAACAGACTAGAATCGTAACTAGCTCACAGTGCATAAATTCCCAACATTTTTTGACATGGGTTTGAAGTGTACCCTTCTTTTTCAGACCCTACTGCATGCAATTGGATTAAAAACTTTGTTACTAACAAAGTTTCAATGCTGACAGAAGGAACTGCCTGCAACTGGGCAGACTAGCACAGCCACTATAATATTTGTTACACAATTATACTTTCTCATCAGGGAATTTTCCTTAAGTTCAAGTTCATGCAGGCAAGCGATACTATTCGAAAATGGTACGTTGGTTCCTGGGTTAAGAGGCTATGCTGTATATCTGTGGGATAAGTGCTCTGGTTTGTTAGGGAAGGACACATGTTTAGATGTCTCACCGTATACTGAGTAGTTCCAAATCAACATGTAAATGCAGTATCAACACATGCATACAAAGTATGAGATCAATAAGATACACAAAAAGGCAATAATGGCTAGAGAAATGGGTGCCAATAAAGGCTGTGGGTTGGGGATGAGAAATTAACATGCTAATAGGCTAAGTGGTCTAAAGCAGACTGATTTGTATAGTTTGAGATTAATTATTATAAATGCATGACCGTAATACTTACTTACCCCAGCAATATCTTGGGAGTTTACATCAGCTCCATTCTCAGCAAGGTACTTTACAGTGGAGTCATGACCTTCTCCAGCAGCAGTGTGCAGGGGAGTCCGCTGATAGAGAAAATTTAGTTTCAAAGTTGGAATTGGTATTCATCTTTCTCAGACACTGGGCAATTGAATTGAAGGCTTTGTGGGTAATAGCAGAAGCTTCAGGGCTTTAAGGCTGGGAAGTCTCTTCTTTCAAACAACATAAACAAATGATATATACTCTCTGTCAATGAGGCTATAATTGTAACAACCTATATACTTTAGTCACATAATGTACTTACTCCATCACCATCTTTGGTGTTAACACTAGTTCCATTCTCAACAAGAGATTTCACTTTGTCTTTATGGCCTCGTTTAGCTTCCCAATGTAGACGAATCCCCTGATAAAGCACAAAAAAAATAAATAAAATTAAAACATATTACTAAAGGTAAGCCAAAGTGATTTAAAAATTGACTGAGTTTGTGGTTGGTTAATGTACAGGGTTGATTTTACAGAAGTATAACTACATAAATTCCTAATATCTCTAATGGTGAATTTGAAGTACTTATTATCTCTTCTCAGACCCTACTATGATTGAACACTTTGTGGAAACAAGGCATTAGAGGGAAGCTTCTTCCGGTGTATTACATCATTATGACTGCAACGCTGGTACGGTTCAGTAAGTCCAACAAGTCTGGTGAGTCCAGTGAGTCTGATAAGTTCAGTGAGTCTGATAGGTCCTGTGAATGTTAATTGAGTCTGGTGAGTCCAGTGAGTCTGATAAGTCCAGTGAGTCTGGTGATCATGAGTCCAGTGAATGTTAATTGAGTCTGGTGAGTTCAGTGAGTCTGATAAGTCCAGTGAGTCTGGTGATCATGAGTCCAGTGAATGTTAATTGAGTCTGGTGAGTTCAGTCAGCTTAGTGAGTCGGCAGTTCAGTCAGTCTGATAAGTCCAGTGAGTCAGGAGAGTTGAGTGAATTTGGTGCACAATGTGTCTGGTACGTCCAGGGATTTGTTAAAGTGGAGCTCATTAGTAGGTGTGGTGGTTCATGGAATCAGTGCTATCGTGGGAGTGGTGTGCCATCAAGTGCAGTCAGTGGGCCGGGGGACACTACAGCCCAGGGCCCTTGGGTTTCTAAATCACTTAGCTTCCTTGGTCTCGGCATCTAACTATTATTTGGTCCAAACATTATACACGATAGCACTGCTGCATTCCATGAACCACCACACCTACTAATGAGCTCCACTACATGTACAACCGATACCACCAGACCTTGCACTGCAACAAAGACACAGCTGACATGGAAGTGTCTGCAGTACTGGAAAAAGTCCAGCTACACACTTACAACTACATAAGGCTGTGGTGCCAACACAGACAAAAGAAAACTGCAGAGGCACTAAACTAACAGCCAAAGAAGTTGCTGCACTAGCTAACCTGCTTAATTCAGCAGCTGCATGGCAATAACAGTGTTGCTTTGTTAATTATTGTTTACAGGACATTCTGTAGGAGATAACTATCGCGAAAAGGCCTGCCCGCAGGATCTATGGAAAAGCTTTTGAAGACCGTAAAGATCTGAAAAAGAGAAAGCTAACGAAAGGCACAAACCAAAAGAGCTGGTGGTAAATGACGGGAGACGTAGCTGGTCTTGGGCAGAAGAAACGATCCAAGACTCCTGGAGCAGAAGTCCTGGCTACATTTTTTTACAGAGAAGTTCCAAATACCAGGTGAAGAGTCAGCAGTAGTTCCCCACTTGGAAAATGAGGACTTCACGACAAACTTGAAGACCTTCAGAGTGAAACGAAACCGAGTACAGCAAGTCCTCGAAAAACTGGATGAAAGCAAGTCAGTGGGGCTAGATGGTGTAAGTCCTAGAGTGCTGAAACAGTGTGCCACTGTCCTCTCAGTGCCCTTGACACGACTGTTCCAGATGATTGCAAGGAGTAGGATATACCCCCAAACATGGAAGGTCGCAAGAGTGACACCTCACCCTCCAACTACAGGCCAATATCTGTGCTACCGACATTGTCAACCACTTTTGAGAGAGTGCTCCTACCACAGCTTAGCAGGTGACTCCTCCAGTACATCCCAGAGGAGCAATTTGGTTTCATGCCCAACACTGGAACAGCTGATGTAGGGATAGCCATCGCAGATCAAATTGCTACCACCCTGGAAGCAAGAGATGAACTATGAGTAGTTGCGTTGGACTTTAGGGGAGTATTTGACAGAGTATGGTGGCGAGGACTACTGGCACATCTGTGGGCAGTGGATGTTAGAGGTAGAGCCTTCAAGCTCATTAGCAGCTATCTGTCTAAGCAATCTTTGTGGTTGTGACCAATGGTGAGAGATCCGAGCGCCATCAGATCCACTCAGGTGTTCCGCAAGGAGGGATATGGTCACCATTGCTGTTTGATCTGTTTGTCTGGAAGTTGCCTCAACAAGTACAACATACAGCCATGTTGTGTTATGCTGATGACACAACCCTGCTGATGAGAATCCCAACAGGTCATAGGGAAATGTGTGCAGCCCTACTCAACTCAGACCTGGAGAGTCTGTTAAACTATGGCAAGAGCTGGCTCCTGGAATTTGAGGTAAAGAAGACACAAGCCCTAACAGTCAGCAGGAAGCGCAATCCTAACAAGAACCACTTGTCATGGATGGAATCCCAATTGCCAAAAGAAAGACTCTAAAAATCCTTGGGTTTACGTTCGACAGCAAAGGTCTGTGGTCAGCACATATTGAACAGACTGTGAAAGAAGCTCGTCAGAGGCTAGGTGCTATCAATCGAGTCAAACATTACCTCAAGGATGATGGGGTCTGCATAGCATACAAAGCCTTTGTGCATTCAAAGATGGAATACGGTAACTTGATCTACGGCATGGAGTGCAGCAGAGACCCACCTGGCAAAGCTATACCGTGTCAAGCAGCAAACACAGAGGCTGTTTGAAGGGGTGGCTGTTCCATCATTAGAACGGAGAAGAGAAGCAGCAGCTATAGGACTAACATGCCAGCTTAGGTCAGGAAATGTGAAACAACCACTCAAACCTCTCACTCCTAAAATGGGGAATCCAAAATAAGACCAACTCCAAAGGTCGATTCGGTTAAAGGGACCCATCCAGCAGCACAAACACCAGTTGCAGGATCAGACAACTACAAAGTCAATGGAGGTACTTAAAAGGAGTTACAGAGGTCGAATCCCCATGCAGTGTTTGGAACAGACTGCAGTCAGAATGTTTGAAGGCCCCAACTCCCGACTGGTTAGCCTGCCGAAAAAGACTACAGAAGGAACATACTGACTAAGATCATGTACAATACACCATTTTTCCTACTCATTGCTCCCATACTGTATTTTTCCCCAGAAATATTCTCGCTTTATATCATCTATTTGGTCTGTACAACGTTAAAAAAAAAAGTTCACTTGTAGTGATTCTGCTATGCCTCTCTTGTCATGCACGAGGCTTGCTTATGCAAGAACTAGGAAATGGTGCTTGCCTCCATTTGTTAGTCACCATATTGCTTCTTCTGTGTTTGTTTAACATACATGTATCACCACTACAGTATAAACAGGTGGGCATACTTTCGAAAGAAAGGCAGCAACTTCATTATTCAAAAAAGGGGGGGGGGGGGGGGGGGGAGAATATTTTCGACGGTGAGCCCACTTTTGGGAAATTACGGTACACAATCCACAACACTTTATAACTATAGTTACTCACGTCTTCATCCTCTTTTTGTAGATTGTATGCTAAGATCAAAACCAAGGGGAGAATGATGGCCAAAATGAGGACCAAAATGGAGGCAACAAATCCTGCAATAATTAGTCCATCACGAGAGAGTTGCCAGTTTGTATCACATGCATCTGATGAGGAAAAAAATCTCTGTAAAACTATCATATGGTGTATATAGAAAATTGCTTGTTTTCAGTAATGGCAGTGAGTGGCTCTTCTCTATAACTTAGAATCAGTGTGCATGGACACTGAAGTTAACTTAGCAATACACTTATGTGGCAAGACCAAAGGCTAGCTAGCATTCATTCCCCTGCATAAACTATCCAAGAGAGGAGTGACTAATTTGTAAAACAAGCTGCAACATGCTAGCTATCCCAATCTGATCATAAGAATAAGCATTATTGTAGCTGCAGACTATACCACAACTAACATAGATGTTTGTATGGGCTTTACATATGTTTACATGAAAAGAAAGGAAGGAATAGTTTAAAACAAGACTTCAACTTACTGCCATTAGGAGGATTGGACACCACTGCTCCCACACCAATCCAGAATGCTACTCCAATTACACAGAAAATAACCCCAATTGCACAGAAAATTGCACCAATCACAACCAGACGAATTTGCTGCAAATATGACCATTCTACAAGTGGGTAAGGGCACAGTAAAATTGCTCATCAGGCCTGTAGGACTCCAGTTAGCAAAGTAAAATTTGGTTGATGCCACATCATCAATATATGTCATCATGCCGTCATGTTTTTTGAGCCTTTGCAGCATCTAAGAATGAATTTCCATATCTAGAGATAGAACCTGCTTCTTCTCTGGAGTTGATTAACACTTAGGACTCAAAGTACCAATATATATGAATATATTAATTAGCCTTGTTCCAGGCTGTGTGGGAGTAGGAAAGTGGCCTGATACCTTCTGCCAGTTGATGTTGTTCAGTGTGGAAAAAAATATAGGGATGGGGCATTGCCCAACATAAAGGCAAAGGATTCATGCAATCATCTCTACGTACCTTGTTTGCATACTTTTTGGCATGCCAACCCTACATCATTTTACATTTTGTTATTTAGTTGTGTTCCTACCTTGGCAAACTCTAAAGGAGCGGTGCCATATCCGCACTTGCTATGTTCATGTTTTTACATTCAAGTTTGGCTTGCACCTAGCTCGCTATTATGCACTACAGATCTATAACCAGCATTGTTCTGCAGCATTCGTCACTTGCAGTATGAAGAAATTCTGAAAGTGACGAGTGCAATGGAGGCCTGGAAATGAACAGGGTTATCTAGAATGACATTAATAAATTGCATCACTGTGCAACACTGCCACAACACGATAGATATGTGCAATGGTTATCTGTGAGACATGTACAAGTCTGTGAATTATATATACTTTTGCTATACCATAAAACGTTGCATCCAAGATCTTTTGCAAATATACTGTAGCTATAAAACATTGCACTGCAAACAATCCAGTTTGACTCACTGTTGTGAATGACAAAGATTATTAATCCACCAACCACACCACCAATGACTAGGAAAAGGACACCCATCACAATCAGAGGAATGTGCCAATCTAACAGACGTGTGCAGACTGGAAGAGAGAAGAGATTGAGATGGGTCAAGCCAAAATCCCTCCATATCATTGTATTTGTTACATGTACACATGCACAAATTATTGTGACTTCATGGCTTTAAATGTGCCAGACAAACAATTGGTGCCTGCCATGAATAGCTTTTCTATGATGGAATTTATCACCCTTATTACACTAACAAAAGAGGGAAGCCTGGGAACGAGGCTAAGTGTATCTTGCATGTATACAATTTGAGAGTCACGGGTGGACGATGAGAAACTAATAACCAACAAATTGGGTCACACACTGGTATACAAACAGAAATTGAAATAGCATCTCTGAAGACTTGATTCTCTACTTTTTTTTTTTCAATTTATTTCCATCACTGAGGCAAGCCTAAGCAGCTATACTCATTGTGCTCATGAACACCAACATGAGGCAAGAGTGAAAAATTGCATGCAGTACGTGGTCACCTAGATTGCATTTAGCTTTTAGATATTCCAGGTTTGTGAGTTTTGCCCATGTAGCTATTTCCAATAATAATTCATTTTACTGCAACATACCTTCTTGAGCGGGCATAGTTATGACATTGTGGAAGGGAGTGGATGAATTTGGAGGGGTCACTGTTACTGTAGTCATCATGTGTTTGTTTATGTGTTTGAGAGATAAGAGGAGAATTTGGTGTGTAAATAATTCATTTTAAATAGAGGATTTGGCATCTACCTTCCAGCACTTGAAGGTCAATTCTACTAAGGCTACTACCAGCTGTACAAAAGTAAGCCCCCTCATGTGTCTTGTTCGGGAGGTCAATGGTCAGGACACTCCTTACACTAGGCTGAGGGGTGTCACCTCCATTTTGAATCATATGACTCCCATCCTCTGTTGTGATAGCAAAAACAGAGTCATTTTTGAGTTCACCACCACCAAAGTTCCATAAAATAGGGGGAGAATTTCCTGCAATATAGCCATACAGTTCGCAGCTCAGAGTGGCTGAAGAATTGCCGGCAATCACTGTTGTAGTCAGAAATGGTGGTTCTAGTCTTACTAGAATAAGAAAGATCAGAATGACAATGTGTTTTAGGTACTATGTATAATATGTAACTTACCATTGAGTTGAATGGCAGCAGTGCTCTCAGCAGACTGTCCATTGAAGCTGGCACTGCATGTGTAGTCTCCTTCATTGGCTGCAGAAATCTGGGATATCTGCACAATGCTGGTCCTGGTCCCATCAGTGAGCCACATCTGGGTGAAGGTGATCCCAGGTGGGAGGGTCCATTGCCACAAGAAGGAGCCCTCATTGACCACAGTGCAGGAGAGGTTGGCAGCTGACACCACACTGTCTGGCCCAGGTGGCACAAGTGGCTCAAAGGAGGGAGGATTTTGGAATATGATGCTTGCTGTAGGCAGGGGAACTGGAACAGGGTATACATAACACCATTACAATGTGATCTCCCTTACCACTTTTTGTAATCATACGTATACCAACTGCCTTCTGCACTTGTTCTCTCTCCTTCTTCAACTTCTCCAGGCCCTCAATCAGCACAATCAAATTTATAAGTCACATTTACATGCAAGGAAAGCACCTCAAAAAAGTAAAGGGTGGTGGGCAGTGTGCTATTCTGACCATTTAATCACGACAATGCTTTGAAGGTGTTTCTGAAGACTAAATCTCAAGCTGTTAACATTTTCAGAGGGTGTGACACACAGCATACACACTTATACAGTGTCACACATGGACACACACACATGCACACTCACATATATCTACACATGCATGCATGCATGCACACACACACATGCACAGACACAACATACACAACACACACACAACACACACACATGCACATATATACACAACACACACACAACACAAACAACACACACAACACACACATATATACACAACACACACACAACAACAAAACACACACATGTACACACACCTGCCTCTCTACAGAGCTGGACTTCACTCAGGAGGATCCAGTCTATCAGACTAGTCTCTCGGAATGTGAAGCGAATGCCAAAGTGTCTGTAATCAGGTATCTGAGTGCTATTCTGATCTGTTGTCACTACCAGGGAGACGTTTCTAGGAGTCCTGTCATCCTGACTCATATCCTGGTTGCCAACAATAACATGGGACAAGAAGTTCTCTGGAAAGAATGCATCAGTAATACCCCAGTAGAGTTCAGCAGGAGGCAGTCCAATTCCACTTGATGGGATGTTGTAGAAGAATAGATTCACACGGTTAACTTTAGTTGCTGCAAATGTAAAGGCGATACTGACTTCTCTGTCCCAAGCAAATACTTTACTGGTATCAAGATCTGCACTCCCAGTGTCCATATCTTCAAGTGATCCATTGCCTGGGCAAATGTGAGTGTTAGGACCAATATCAACGCACTGAACTCTAGGGTCAGTAGTGGGACTGTTGTTGTAGGCAATAGGGGCTGGGGTTAGTGCAAGTATGCTCAGCGATACTGGAGAGAGAAAAAAGATATACTAGTTAGCTAATTAGGGCTTAGCAGCAACTGTACACACAACGATTAGCACATCAATTAAGAAACCTATTAACAATCCTAATGTGGCATGTTGTGGGCAGCACTTCATGGAATGTTCCACATACCGGTATTGCTATGCATGGGGTGGAATCTTATGAGGCTTTTTTTTAATGGGGCATTAGTTCTGTACAATTCTTTCCTGAATTATGCATTGAGTTCAAACATTGTATGCCATCTCATTTATTAACAATCTATGATGCATGTAGTATCTTCCTGCTTGAATACACAAAAACCTGACACTGTGTCACAAGAGAGATGTTATGTGCTGGAGAACTTTTTCCACCACCTTCATTATGTTTCATGCTTGCTGTTATAACTATGTATTTTATACCACATTACACAATATAGCAAATCACACCACCCTCGAGCTCGGTAATCAGAAGTTTGCAGTTAGATATACCCAGAGCCGAAGGCTAGGGGTATATCTACTGCAAACTTCCTCTGACCTCGGTCTCGGGTAGTATATACACCATATACACCTCCTTCCTGTGGTTTATATATAATACCACATTACATCACTTTCTAAGTGTTTCACAGTGGAGTAACGGGCCATATACTCCTATTATGTAAACACTGCTCAATAATAGTTTGCACAAAACTTGCATGATCAACTAGAATAGTTTACACGTAATTGAGTTACACTTTACTGTCTCAGTGTGGTATAACTCAGATATACTACCTATACTTGGAGTATAAACACAACATACTCCTCGTGTTGATATACTTATCTCATGAGGACATGCACTGTTTTTGTTTGTAGCCTGATTCAGCCTGGTATCTGTGGTCCATTAACTTGCCTACCAGCCTAATTCTGATCTACCCCCAGTGGTGGGTATTCCAAATAATAATATAACCATGTAACTTACTTTCTGAAGAAGTTGAATGAGCTATAACCTTGACTCACCTGGTGAAGTGCATGTGGTAGCTGTTGTTTGGCAGAAAATAGTACACCCTGAGATAAATACAAAGATCAACTTCCAGCAAGTATCTACAGGGTAAGAAAAACAGTTCATCATCTTCCAGGTATGTTGAAAGTGCATATGGAAGTAAACTCCTGTTTGAACTCCCATGCATGCTGATAGACTTGGATCTATTGACTTACACACATCCATGCACTCATACGTATTAGACATGCATATACATACATACCGTGGCCTTCCATTGACACTTGTTCAACTATAGGACATGTGCACTGCATTGAGGAACAACAATGACACTAATGACGAGAAAGTTTGGTTATCTGCTTACTTATCATTCTTCCAAAGTCACATCTTGTCACCTGTGATACCTCTAATTGTTGTTATAAGTCACACCATACGTTATGTACAGTTCCTCCCAACACTTAGTTTAGACATCATACAAGCTCCTACCCACAGTAGCTACAAACAGTGGGCTTATATCTCCATACATTAGCTAATAACAAGGACGACTCCAAAGAGTCTGATAAAGCTTACCTCAATCATTCACAATGGCACATCTACACTGTTGCACTGAAATAGCAACTAATGTTAACTGGTACTCTGCTCTCTACAGTGGTAAGTTGGCATTAGTAATATAATATACCCTATAAACAGACAAATAAAAAGCCATTGCAGTGTTCATACCAATTAATTAAGGTGCATGGCAGTGCATTTAAGTGAGAAGGAAACAGCATTTCTACATACATTCCACGTATTACATATATCTATTGGAATGTAAGATTATTGAAGTGCAGTGTTTCCTTCTCACTTAAATGCACTGCCTTAATTAATTGGTATGAACACTGCAATGGCTTCCTTGTTGCTATAAATCAAATTAGAATCTGCATGCAGCCAAGCAGGGTATGGAATGCACACTGCAATGGGTTCTACTTTGAGAGAAGTACACTTAACCCTCTGAACGCGGCGACCATATATATGGTTACATTAAACTTCCGGTCGTCGCGGCGACCATATAATTATATAAGCTCATGACACAGAGAAGTACACACTTAAAGTAGCAAGTCAGTCACCTCACAAGTGGTATCTATGTACTGAGGAGGAGAACAGTTATAGATACTATATGCAAACTAAACAGGCAAACATGTAAAGATACGTATTACTATCACTCATACATTACGTATTCCAATATACACTTGTTGGAAAGTAGGTATGTTTGCTACATTCTGTTCTCTCAAGTAGAGCCTATTGTAGTTCAAATACCATGCACCACACACTTATTCATTTGGCTTCACGTGTTGTTATACACATTTTCGCTACTTCGTACTATAACAACTTCATTACACATAATTATGCAAACAGTCATGTATTCGAATTGAAATATAGCTGAATTGAAAGTTTAAATATTTATATTTCCTACTTTCCAAATAGAATCCATTGCAGTATACATAGCTACATACACTAAGTCGTATGAGGAAAAAAACAACTTTGTGGCACTGCGTTTCCACAAAAATTCCAAGCCAAATTTTTTACTGGTACCATAATGCATTCCATTTCATTTCAAATCATAATACCGTAGTGTCCCGCAAATACGCCCCCCCCCCTCGCACATAAGCCCCCCCTGCACTTTTAGCGCAAAGTCTTGCAGAGGTATTTTCATCCTGACACTGACATATGAATGACACTTGAAACAAGGCAGAGTACCGAGAGTCATTCAACCATCATCAATTCCTCAGCTATCTTGTAATAACACCAGATGCTCTGAACTCTGAAGAATTGCTGAGTAACTTCAAAATTCTTTGGATTGCAGCCAAGCTTTTTCCATAACCCATTTTTCATCACTGATAAATTTGGTACCAGGTTTACCACATTTCTTTCCTAAAAATTATTCATTGTCCATTTAGCCATGGAGAGAACACTCACGAGATTCCCATCCACTTCTGGCTAGTTTTCTGATTCAAGCATCAACAAACGTAGCTACAGTGTGTACTAAGAGAATTAAAATACAAATGTAGTTGGTCTCACAGTGGGCACTATAAATGATGCCACCAACACTTGATTAGTATTTTATCAGACTAGAATACCACACCAAAAAAAAATTGGACATGCATTTTTTTATGTAGTCTTACTGAACACCTTGACAAAAGTTCAAAACAGATTGGCTTGTGACTTTATGTTAGATTGGGTTCATCATAAATTCCTGGAAATGTGTTTCTTACATGAGGACACAAATTAAGGTGTGCTTTCACTAGCTAGATAAGCTGGTTTTTCCTACAATTGTGCACAGACCTCATTGAACTGTAAAAACAGCACACCTGTTGGGAGATTTGTAGGGAAGAGTACTAAGAGTCTAGCTGTTTGAAAAAAGATAAAGAAGACTTTTTTGACAGCACTATGAAGACTTGGTGGATGACCCTTGACTCCTCAGCATGTCATCTGTTTGTATTGCCATTTTGTAGCTGGAGCATGCATCAGTGGGTTGGCTTCATTCTAGGAATTGTAAAGTGTCAGTTGTTATCTTACGCTAAACCGAATCATCATAAATGTAAATTTGTTTACACAAGATTGGATCATATATGCAATGATGGTACTGCAAGTTAGGGTAGTTGATCATCATAATAATAAATTACAAATCATTCAAATCTATATTCACTGCAAGATTCTGGATTTTCACAGTATTGCTAATAGTGAATTTTACCATAATTACCAACATTTCGCATTAAGTTTGAAATGAATCATCCGTGATCACTGAACTGCAACATGCTCTTGGCCAGTAGAGTAAACCAAGTGCTGGATGTGTCATTGAAGACATCAACTGGTTAGTTGTCCGAATGTGATGAGTAGGACTTACCAAGTTCATTTGCAGATGCACCATGATAGCTGGTTCCATGTGGACCTGGTAACAATGCTATGCTACTAGCACTCATCAGTCTGAGTGTGTTCTTGGGTGAGATTCTTGCACTTCTACTCATAGTAGAATAGACTGTGTAACACTTGGTAGTCTTACACAGCTTTTGATAGTAGTATGTACATGATCTATGCTTGTAATCAATGAACAATGTTCCTTCAATGTTTTTAAAGCCTATAAGTTCTACTATAGTCATGCATGGTGACTTGCATTAGGTCACTAACTTTCACATTACCCTGAGTGCCCAGGTAAGAGAGATAAATCATGATCCTCACATGACATATGTTGTGGCACACCTAATGCACAATGAAATAATACTTTCTAGGCCTTCTCTGTGCCTTTAGTTCTGCTAGCAATACTATGTACTGGAAACTATCATGATTCTGAATTATTAGCATTCATGCCACAGGCATGAGTGCCATAGGCATGAGTACCAATTCAGCCAACTGACAAAGTTAAGTGATATTTCCAGCTACATAATAATTTATACAACTAAAGTAAGTTAGTAAGCAGCATATGTAAAATGTAGTAGAGATTTTCAGTAAACAGTAATTGTGTATATGTAAGCCAAGCACATCACAATAACTCTGCATACCTCAAAAATAACTGTGTATACTACAGTATAAGTATGTCAACCTAACCGGGGGGAGGGGGCAAAGTATGGCAATCACCATTGCTTGTAACTTTAGTACATCATAAACACAACTAATTTCTTCACCATCTTCATATAGATAACATTCTTCACATGAACATAGGAGCAAGCATTCTCTCTAAGGTGATAAAGATGAGCTAGTATACAAATCATATAATTTCTTTTCTAATACTATGACAATTTCATTTTCATGATAACAGGATTTACAATACTACACAGGAGTCACATTTGAATCTGTGTGTGTGCAAGTGTGTGTGTGCATGAGTGTGTGTGTGTGTGTTGTGTGTGTGTGCGTGTGTCGTGTGTGTGTGTGTGTGTGTGTGTGTGTGTGCACATGTGTGTGTGTGTGTGTGTGTGTGTATGTGTGTGTGTGTGTGTGTGTGTGTGTGTGTGTGTGTGTGTGTGTGTGTGTGTGTGTGTGTGTGTGTGTGTGTGTGTGTGTGTGTGTGTGTGTGTGTGTTTAGGTGTCAGATCAGGGCATGGATATACATGCTACCTCTCTCTGCGGTATTGAAAGTACTTAATGCCAATATAAACACTGCATGCTCTATGTCTTTACAAAGTGCAGCTTCCAGATCGCTGCAGTTACACACTAACATACATAAACCTGGTAACCTACTTCAGTTTTTTATCTTCATGTTTTTTATCTCCTGAAGGTAAAACAAATACCGAAAGACAAATATGCTAACCCTCTGGAAGAGGGAAGCATAGATATGGATATACATGCACTGCGGTATTGAAAGTACTTAATGCCCTGTACTTTAATCATGTGTGCAAAGCAGTACATACACATCACCTGCAAACATGTACACAGCACATGCACATCACATGAAACAATATTTTACCATATTGGCAGAATCTAATTACCTGAAGAAAATTAACCCACGTGATAGCACATGATACAAACTCTTGTCTCGCAATGCATTCAGAGGTATTATCGAACCTTTCTTTGTCATGCATTTGTAAAGTATCAAAGCAATGGCAACTGGGATTCCAACTACTGTCAGGCACAGGAGGACTGTGATGATTACAGACATCCTTGGAGAAACTGTGGGAGGAAACATAGATGCATAAAACTACCCAATAGTGTGCCTACAGTTGCATGTTGGTGTCACTGTATTTCAATTGCACTCAAAATTTATAACAGTGTGTGTTATAATGGTATGAGGGTATGTGGGGTCCAAGAGAATATTGTATGGTAGTTCAATCGAAGATTAACATTATACACACTCAAGGTATATAAACAGCACAAAGTTGTCCCTACACATACTTCACTGTCACTACAAATTTCCTGGGCATGCATTGCTGCATTAATTGAGGGGTACATACAGTCTGTGTGTAAGTACTGTGCTTTCTTTACAAGTATCATCTATGTAATGTAGATGGCCTACACATAACTGGGGATGGTTTTCGAAATCTAGCTAACCAACTGTTGCATCATACAGTTGCAGCTAAGTAGTAGTTAATATGTAGGCAGTATCTAAGTAAACTGTAAATGTCTTGCACAATCCTGAGGCCACCTTTATCTAGCTTATAAGCTTTAATGCTACTGTTTAGGTAGGTGGTGTTTTGACTTTATCCATTGGTTTATAAAAGCATTATTCTAGCTAAACCCTCTTTAAATTTAAATGAGAACTAAGGCCCCTGCAGCTTCATTCTGCCCACCTTTCTTAAAGAACTGCCGTACTTTGACTGACTTATTAAACCTACATAAAAACATACAAGTAATATTGTACAATAGCCTCATATACCCAGGCCACGTGGCATGTGTATGAGGCTAAATGTAACATGGTTACAATAGTTTAGGGTTGTATGGAGAGTTTTTTTACCTTTCTTTTTCTTGTTTACATGTATGTAAATTATCATAGCAGTGGCAATTGGGAACCCGACCACAACCATCAGACACAGGAGGACTATGCTGATAGCAAATGTCCATGGTAGGACTGTGAGGAATAACATTGTAAAGGTACATGAAGGTATGATCACTAACATATAAACCCATGATAGCAAATGTTCATGTGGAAATTATGGGTAGGAAACTTCACACAGTGTGTGTTACTTGAAAGTGTGTATATCTAAAATGTCATGTTTGTCAGTGTCACTAAGTATTTGCTTGTGCAGCAGCTGTTCAGCGTGCATACTGCCTGTGTGTAACTGTCGTGCTTTCAGCTACATGTGTATAGGCTATCGTGTAGTCCTTGCTGGACCATCTATGTAATGTAGACTCTTCTAGTGACCAGCATTTATCAAGTAGTTGAAGAATAGCAAATCAACTGCTGTATCATACAAATGCAAAATAGGCCATATGTAACAGTGGACAAATCATTCCACCAGAAACACATTCAGGAAGTAAATGCTATTATTTAACCAGGCCAGCATCAGAACTTTGTTAGAAGGATGGAAATAGCTGAAAAGTTAATACCTGTGGACTGCACTGATGTTACTATTGTAGGAATGGCAAGTGGAACCCCAACCACTATCAGACCCAAGAGAACTATGATGATTCCAAACATCCACTTAGGAACTGCAGGGAATAAACATGTTACAGATGAGAAACACAACACAAACAATGTACGATCATGTCAGAATCACTACAGTGTGCCATGCCGTCAATGATGTAGTGCAGCAGCTATATCAGGGACATTGCTGCTTTGAAGTGTGCATACTGCATGTGTGTAACAGTGATATAGATGGCCTGCACACATGTTTAATAGAGACAAGTGTTTACCAGGTGTTTGAAGTTGAGGGGTGTTGGTGTTGTTGTTCTCTGGATGCCCACCAATTTCACCACCATCTATTGAATGTTTGGTCATAGCACAATCTCCAAAACCTACTGTGTATTATGGCATGCACAAGGTTAAAACCATATATATGAGTGTGGTATAAAATATGTTATTGTTACCTCATAGTGCAGGACCACACCATGTTTACATGTGTACATCAATTTGCACAACACAAGTGAAATAAATTTTGGAAGGGAGGAGCGGTGTGGTTAGCCACCCATCCCATCCCCTCCCCCCAGTAAAAGAGTGTACTTACATGTGTGTCAGTGTCACTATATACAGTAACAAACCACGTATATCACTTGGCTGAAATACACTATAGGGAGAATCAGCTCTTCCACATTTCCCATACAAAGTGTATGGGAAATGACTACCATGGCCAACAAAATAGGTCGACATTTGTCAATACCTGTACTATAGCTACACACTGTCACAGGATAGTCAATACATTAAATGATTGTGGTAAAAACTTAGCAAAGCTTACCAGCTGACTTTGCACTGTGCTGTCAACACTCCATACACTTTCTATCACAATTAGCAGAACCATCCCCCCAGGCTATATGATACTATAATAGAAGTCATCGACTATTAAAAGTTTGTGTGCTGAATGCAGTAGCTCTGAATTGCTGTGTTGGTGTGTGCATACACAGTCAGTGTCAGTGTGTGACTAAGTCTTCAGCACTGAGCTTTCTATGAGGTTTGTTATAGTTTTAGCTTTTCAGATGTTGTCATCTAGTCCTTGCCACACAGAGCAAACATCCATTAAAAACCACAGTAGATTCTCTACACAGACCTAGTGACCATTGTTTACCCAATGTTTGGAGTTTAGTACCATGTGCTCGAAGCTGAGTACAACTCTTGGCTTTGTTCTTGTCACTGCTGGGCATGGTTTCTGTTTAATCACCAGCTTTCTAATATACTATATCTCATGGGGCCAGTTTTATACTTACACATTTTGCACATATGTGTGCACTTACCACAATCTTCTGCAGTAGCTGGTCCATCTGGCATATCTTCCCCAATTGTTACGGTACTAGTTTCACCTGCGTAGCATGGCATGCACAAGGATAAAACCATAATAATATGATATAAGAAATATATAAAGAAAAGCTATATAAATAAAAGCAACATACTTTGTTTTCCATCATCTTCAGCAAAACCACTGTCTGTCCCATCTGTTTTAGCACGAGCACCATGTTTGTCTGTACAATGTGACATGTACAAGCAAAATGAATAATAATGTTATGTTACATGAAGCCAGCAACCACAGTCATATGTTACTGTTATCTCTTAATTCAGACCCCCTACTAGTACTATAGAGTACTATAGTCTTACGTATGTGCACTCAAATATGCAACTGTAAAACAGATTACTCCCTGCTATTTTCATTGTAAAACATTGTGCTGAATACACTTACTCAATGTTTTAAATGGGAAGACATTCCTGTTCACACTTCCTACTTATTTAGCTAACTTTCTTCAGTTGCCAATACCATAAATGTGAAGTAGATGGTGTATACATACATCTAAGGACCAGCTTTGCCAGGTCTTTGAAGTTGATGATGACTCAAAGTCTTTGTATCATTGCTACAATCACCTTCATTATCTGCTGCAATATGACCATTATGCTCCCTAAAATGTACTGATTATCATACACGCATAGTGTAAAACTACCTGAATGTGATAGCTATAGCAAGGCTAACAGGCACATAGCCACTTTTCTTACAATATGGGGCTCCCTACTGCATTATAATCTCATATGCACTATACTATGTAGCGAATTTTTTTTCTGTTCCCATTCAAAAACAAAGTGCATGAGAAGACTTGTGTACCTGTCTGACTGTCTGACTGATTTAACTGGCTTGACTGATGTGAACCTACATACACTGTAGATGCAAAGAACAGTATCATATGTACACACCATTCTAACCATTAGCGATATAAGCTTTCTTGGTCTTACATTTGCATATTATCACAACAATGATCCCAAGTATGATCAAAGCTGCTATCAGAACTATGCTGATTATCATCCATGTAGAAGCTGTGGGAAAGAACACATGCATCAACATAAACAGTGTAGCTATCTATGTATATAATATATCAGTGTCACTACAGTGTGCCACGTATATTAAAATGCATAACATATGTAGTGAGATGATCGATCATGCCATCACCATGTATAGTATCATTTTTCCACTAAGCTATAACTACACCCCAAGTGATAAGTATTGCGCTATAGAAAGAAATGGGTGCTTGATGGTATGCAGACACTGTGGCTTTGCTAAGAAGTCTCAGTAAGGTACAATACATTAGCTAACATAGTTTCAGCATGTGGAGCTAACTACCAACAAACAGTCATATATGATACAGTGGCGTAGCTACACTGTGGCTCCTAGATGGGCCTATAGGCCCTGTGACTGTCCAGGTAAAATAATGCAGAGAAGATATGGTAAGACTGCAGCCTTGGAAGGTGCTTACATGTTTGCCACCCTCAGTGAAGACAGTGTGCACACAAGGTGAGAAAGTGCTCTTGACAGATGCCAATGGAAAAAATGGCTTCTAATTAGAGCCACAGCAAAACTTTTCTGTGGGAGCATGTCCCCCCTTACCCCAACCTTTTATCACTTTGTGAAAAATCAGTGCATTCATAAGTATCTTCTAAGTCCTGGCTATGCCGCTAATGTATTAAGCATAAGTACATGCCCAGTTGAAACTATAGCATTGTGGGGAATCCTAAGCAGTTATCATTATGCATATAAACACCAGCAGAATGTATATTTGAACAGCTGTCACTACAAAAGCATTTTAGCATTTTAGTTTCCAGGTTTGTGTCTTTATTGCAGCAGTAATGGATAAGGCTACTGACACTGCAACCTACCTTCTTGGGGGGGCAGCATAGTTGGTACTTTGGGAAGGGGAGTGGATAAATTTAGTGGAGTTTCTGTCATTGTAGAAATGTGTGTGTGTGGTAGGTGAAGAAACTTGTGTTTAAGTAATTCATGCATGTATTACCTAATACTGTAAATGACTTGAGATCTACCTTTCACCAATTCCAGCACTTGAAGGTCAATTCTACTAAGCCTGCTACCAGCTGAACAAAAGTAGGCTCCCTCATGTGTCTTGTTAGGGAAATCAATGGCCAGGATGCTTCTTACACTGGGCTGAGGGGAGTCACCTCCGTTCTGAATCATGTGACTGCCATCCTCTGTTGTGATGGTAAAGACAGAGTCATTTCTGAGTTCATCACCACCAAAGTTCCATAAAATAGCAGGAGAATTTTCTGTGAGGTAGCCATACAGCTCACAGCTCAGAGTGGCCGAAGAATTGCCGATGATCACTGTCACAGTTGGATATGGTGTTTCTAGTCTTCCTATAGAGTGAGAAAGATCACAATGATAATGGTTTACACTGTATAATGTCACTTAGCTACCATTGAGTTGAATGGCAGCAGTGCTCTCAGCAGACTGTCCATTGAAGCTGGCACTGCATGTGTAATCTCCTTCATTGGCTGCAGAAATCTGGGATATCTGCACAATGCTGGTCCTGGTCCCATCAGTGAGCCACATCTGGGTGAAGGTGATCCCAAGTGGAAGGGTCCACTGCCACTGGAAGGAGCCCTCATTGGCCACAGTGCAGGAGAGGTTGGCAGCTGACTCCACATCATTTGGTCCAGGTGGCACTGGTGGCTCGAAGGAGGGGGACTGTCGGAACATGATGCTGACTGTAGATAGGGGAACTGAAGCAAGATACAGAACACTGTTACATTATGATCTCTCCTACAATTCATTTCTAATTTTATACCTTTTCCGTCAGTTTCCTCCCTTCCTCTTTTCCTTAATACATACAGTGATAAAGTTAGTGTATAGCCACACACATACTTAAATGCTGTGCACACATCAGTCTCCTTCTTTCCCATAGTCATAAAGTTAATGTGTATCCACACACAAATGCTGTGCACACACATATTTCATATTTACTCAGTCAAATCAGGTTTTGCCTAGAAGAGTAGGGAGTGCAGTACACTCTGATTGCTAACAAGATTCAATTGCAAAATTTCTAGGGGGTGGGGGCACACACACTCACTCAGCCACCCACACAGATACACAACACATACAAGTAGCTATGCACTACACACACACACACACACACACACACATATATATGTATCACACAGATACACAACACATACAAGTAGCTACGCACTATACACACATATATTATATATATGTGTATAGTGCATAGCTATACTTGTATGTGTTGTGTATCTGTGTGGGTAAGTGACTGAGTGTGTGTGCCCTCACCCCCTGCACTCCCTACTTTTTTTAGATGCTGTAGTAAGGAAATTGTCATTTCAACAAAGCCATTCGCTATCTGAGTTTCAGGTGAGTGAACATATTATATGCATGGACAGTTAATTCTGTGAACAGATTGGTTAAGAATCCATAATACATTACAGCAATCACTTTTCCTCCAAGCCTAACATTTACCAATTTGCATCCCAAGCAAGTAGTCAAGAATGCTGAAGTAATTTTACTCATCTGTATCACAAATGCCAGATTACTTGCTCACTCACCTGAAACTCAGAACTGATAGCAAATGGCTTGTTGAAATCACAATTACCTGTCTACAGTGTGCAGACTTACACGTACACACACCTGCTTCTCTACAGAGCTGGACTTCACTCAGGAGGATCCAGTCTATCAGACTAGTCTCTCGGAATGTGAAGCGAATGCCAAAGTGTCTGTAATCAGGTATCTGAGTGCTATTCTGATCTGTTGTCACTACCAGAGAGATATTTCTAGGAGTCCTGTCATCATGACTCAGATCCTGGTTGCCAACAATAACATGGGACAAGAAGTTCTCTGGAAATAATGCATCAGTAATACCCCAGTAGAGTTCAGCAGGAGGCAGTCCAATTCCACTTGATGGGATGTTGTAGAAGAACAGATTCACACGGTTAACTTTAGTTGTTGCAAATGTAAAGGCAATACTGACTTCTCTGTTCCAAGCAAATACTTTACTGGTATCAAGATCTGCACTCCCAGTGTCCATATCTTCGAGTGATCCATTGCCCGGGCAAATGTGAGTGTTAAGGCTGATATCAACACACTGAACTCTAGGGTCAGTAGTGGGACTGTTGTTGTAGGCAATAGGAGCCGGGGTTAGTGCAAGTATGCTCAGTGATACTGGAAAGAGAAAATGTTATGCAAGTGGCTTAGGAGCAACTGAAAACAAAGATCAGCATTTTAAACAGTACACTATGGGGTGGAGCCTCCATGACACCTTCACAAGACCCCGCCCCACTGTATAGTGCATGCAGTGAAATGAAACATTATGTGCGTGGTGGATAAGGCCATAGAGGAATATTTCATATATAAATGGTAGACCTGCATCCTTGATATTATAACTATGGTACTTACCTGGTGAAGTGCATGCTGTAGCTGTTGCTTCACAGAAAATATAAACCACTAAAACCAATACAAAAATCACCTTCCAGCATATATCTGCAAGGTAAAAATATAGCTTTTTAAGGTACGCGATATATCTGTCCATGTTGACAGTGCAATGGTAGTAAAGCCCTGTCTGTTTCAAACAGCCATTTATGCTTCTACATGTGGCACTCATGCTCAGTTACTATATATGTGGGTGGTTCAAGTAAAACTCAAATGTTAAGTCACATGACTCAAATTGTATTGAAATTGAGGTTTACAGCAATGAAAGGACTTACAGGATATTAAAGTTGATTTTCTTAAAGTACAGATGTGCAGGTATATTACTAGCTAGTATGCATATTAC
Source organism: Agelas oroides (assembly GCA_949130485.1). Lineage (NCBI taxonomy): Eukaryota > Metazoa > Porifera > Demospongiae > Agelasida > Agelasidae > Agelas > Agelas oroides. The sequence continues at coordinate 20,894,776 of OX422183.1, forward strand.
CCAATAGGTGAAAACCACACCCACCTTAATTGGCACGTGATACTATGAATGTCATTAACATTTGAATTTCACTTGAACCCCTCACATATATACACTATTGCACTCACACTCAGCATGATAATGTACATACCTTTGCCTTCCATTGACACTTGTTCAACTACAGGAAGCAATAGAAAGATAAACAGTAACAACAATAGATAACCATAACTGTTATTCTGGATTTCCATTACCCTTCCAAAGTAAAATCTTGTCACCCTGACACTTCTAATTGCCTTCAGTCCATGCATCATACACTAGATACAGTCACTCAACACTTAGTTTACATAAAATGATTTTTTCAGGTTCTAACCAACAACAGCTTCCAAAAGTGGGCTCAGATCTCTATGTAGCTACTAGATATGAGATGAGGAGACTCAAAGAGCCTGGTAAAGCTTACCTCAGTCACATAGAATGGCACATTTGTATTCTTGCACTGCAAACACAAGTATTGCAAACAAATCAGTGCTACAGGTCTTGGCTGCCAGCAATGAGAAGTGGTTTATACTATCCAACCAGAATACTGATCAAGATAAAAACCATTGCAGTGTGCATACCTGGGATGCATGCATGAATGCACTTTTACAACCACAATGGGTTTAAGCAAGAAGGAAACAGCATTTCTATATACATTCCAAGTTCCAACAAATTAATATACTGTATAATATTGTATAATAAAGTCGTTACAGTAACAAGTTTAATTGCAGCCAAGCAATCGATGGTATGCACACTGCAATGGGTTCAAGGGTATCACCTTACAAAGGTTGAACCATTACTACATGTACTGAGGAGGAAACACTAATAAGTAATAAAGTAGTATGTTCAAATATGTTGAAATGTGTTATAGAAGTATAGTGCATGTACTTTTTTCCTCCTTGAAATGTAATTTAATTTCTGACCTGTTGTCAAGCACTTGACATGATGTATGCTATGTACACTGTAGTGGGTTCTACTTGAGTGAAGAGTACCACTCCTTCAGGCAAAAAATTAACCAGTCACTTCTTCTTGTTATTCTGCTTTGCTTTAGGTATTATTATATTTCATACAAGCACTCCTTGAAGTACAGAAAGAGCATGCAAGTTGGAGACTTACAACAAGTGTACTGTAGATGATGTGTGTTGAGTTGGGGAGCACCAACACCAGCTGGCACATTGATGTCCATAAAGTGTAATGTTAAATATGGGGATGGGGCATTCATGGCTTAAATGGGTGAGGCATTCAGTATGGCTTAAATGGGTGGGGCATTTAAGGCTCAAATGGGTGATGCAGTTATGGCAAAGTGAGTTATTGTTTTCGGGAGATACGGTTGAAAAACACTGGTCTCTTCAGGGGAGTATTGCAACAATGTCTAGAAGGGCAATTCAATTGTTTTATGTTTCCTATGTAATTTGCAGCCAGGTAATATATAGGGCATATTCAATGCAATGGGTCCTTCTTGAGAGGACAAAGAGCACATTTCAGATGGTAAGATTTTCACCTTAAAGTTTATTTTGCAGATTTTATATGTGTCATCTATCCTCTGCTCCAATGCCAGAGCTAAGGTGGCTCAGATGGTGAAAGCATCAACCGTCAAGCACTTAGAAGACCCAGTTTTGAATCCTGGCTCTGTCTCATATCTTTTTTCTCCTAAAAAGGGGTCACGGTGTATTGCAACAAAAGCTCATAAAGCTTCTCAACGGAATTCTTATTTGGTAGCAATTGTTGGTCACACCTAAAATGTGGTTGAAGTGTTTTTGTAGTACTGAGAAGCTTCTCCGTCTATATACTTGTCTCTGCTTTCAGAACACCATTACTGGAAGAGGTTTGAATAGAGGGAGGACAGCCACTGGAATATCCCTCCATGAATCTGCAACTCAGGCAGAGTTCCCACAAAACTAAAGCAGACCAACTTCATTGAATGTGCACATGTGAAAGACAAAAGCAGACCTAAGAGTATTACTATGAAGTGGCTAACTGAGCTTACACTACTAAATCTCCTGGACTGTAAGTGACTTATGTACTGAAGTTATGCAATCATGTGCAGACAGGAAGTAAAAAAAGACCACAACAATGTGTAACATGCTCACATATTGTGTAACCTAATGAGTAACAAATTGGATTTCTGGACTGAGAATCTGATATTCATTGCAAGTGGTTGATAATGGTGTAATAACAAATGATATAAGAGGCAAGATACTGAAGGCAATTATTATACCCAAGATGCAAATTCAATTGAATTGCGTAATGCTAAAAAGGAGAAGCAAATATGTAGTAGTAAGCAGATGTCTAAGTTGCAAGCGTTGTGAGTATTCAGATGCAACACTCAAATGCAGATAGCAATGCAAACTACCTAAAGCGATTGAAAACTACCAATTGACACCATAATTATGTGCTCGAGCATCATTCTGGCATTAAATTTGAAATGAGCCAGCTATGATGACTGTGATGCAAACATGGTCTTGCACCAATTAGAACTTTGTCGACCAAAATAAGCCATTTGAAGGAAGCTTGCTGTGACTTGCCTAGCTTGCTTGCTTGGTTCAGAACATGACAAATGATTAGTTGTTACAAGTGACACTGTATGCATGCTTTGTACATTTCTGCACCTATAACGAGATCCATTTAGGCTAAAATAATGGTTGTGCAGTTACAGTTATAGCATCATGCACGCCACTGGATTTGTTTGTGTGCATGTTAAAATTACTATTTTGTTGACTTACTTAAATTTGAAGGTTCATCTCAGCAAAGTGAGGATTTGCACTGTTGTCTCATCTTGGCCACTTTGAGAGGTGTCTTGACATTTGGTAAGGTTGAAGAGTGAAACCAGTACCACTATATGCACCATGATTTGCATTTTTGGAGGTATGGCTGGTGTATTAATGTAGCCCATGTCTCCTCTTGATGTGTGGGGACTGCTGGTAGTGACCATTTGCATTGGATACAGATAGTGGTGAGAGTGGGGCTAGGCATTTCATGGAATTGCCGCCAGTCACGCATGAGGCACGATCATGGTACTAAGGGCATCCTGCATCTGGAGTGTCTCTAGAAACATGATCAGGGAAAGTTCCTTGACATTTACCTTTGGTGAGAACAATCAATTGCTTTCCTTTTGTGAGAACAATCAATTGCTGGAAGTGTTGTTTGGACAAAATTCTATTTCTCAACGTCTGTTGGTGCATACCAAGTTCATTTGTAGTAATGGCAGATGCCCTATATACAGTAGCTAGCTTTTTTAGTTGCTCATAGTATTCTTGTGATCAGTCAGAATGTGTTCTTGGGTAAGATTTGACATCATTACTCATTGAGTAGATTGTGTAACATTTGGCAGGGTGAGAATAAATAGCAATCTCAGCAAAATCCATGTTGGATCAATAATTGTCTCCACAAGATCCTGAGTACCCAGGAAAAATCATGATTGAACTACCTTGTTGTGATGTATGCTGTGTGAAAAATACTTCTCTGTGCTTGTTTGTTCTGCTAGCAACAAAGCTGGGTTGAAGGCCTGGAAATGATCCACCTTCTCTGCATCTAGCTATAATTATGTCTTTGTTCACACCCACATGCATACAATTATATGTCTAAATCCTATTCATTTGCATCATTAACATACAAGCTTATTATCAACATACAAGCAAACCTTCCCATTTTAAAACTGTAAGGTGTTGCAGAAAAAGGATAAAAATGAGCTAGTATACATAATTTTTTTTCTAATACTATGGGCAATTTCATATTCACGCTAACAGGAGTTACACTACTACACAGGAGTCACCATTTCAATCTGTGTGTGCATGTGTGTGTGTGTGTGTGGTGTGTGTGTGGTGTGTGTGTGTGTGTGTGTGTGTGTGTGTGTGTGTTTGTGTGTGTGTGTTTGTGTGTGTGTGTGTGCATGTTTGTGTGTCAAGGAATACCTTTATTTCCACTATACCTTCAGACAGCAATTGCATTAAATCACAATATACTTCATAGCTACCTCAATGTTAACATACTGTAGTTTATGTGCTTTGCTTGATCATTTCAGCTGTGCAAAGATTGCATTTAAACTTTGAAGCATATAATAACGTGCACTTAAGTTCTTTTCTAAAACTTAGACACTTTTAGAAAAGAACCACACCTATAGGCTTGCTGCTTGAGTAAATGCCGATGAAAATCTAAGATGAAATAACTTAAGATCAAGTGAGCTAGAACTACAATTACCAAAACTGAATTTGCTTTGCCTATAGTATACATAGCCCACAGAAGGTTATGTACCTAAACACGTATTAATTTTGCTTAAATACAAAGACACCTTCAGCACAAGTGGTCCAGCTTTTAACATACTCTACTACTCATTTGTACTGGTACTGGCCATGTTGGCTACATTTTTTGGTGAAAAGCCACTTCAATCATTAATGTTATATGTATTGTAGCATAAAATGACTGCTGGAAACTTCCCCCTACAGCTATAAACTTTAGTGGTTCTATTTGTACACAAGTTGCATCATGCAAGTGAAGTCCATCAGTGCCATTAGCTTTTGAGGATAGCTGCGAAAGTCACTTCAACAATTTTGACCAAAGTTTGCTATTTAATTTTTTTTGTGTGTACAAAGCTACTCTGACCAACAAGTAGCTTTGTGCATTAAATGGTTGTTTGGCTTTGATGTAACTCAGATAGTTAGTTCTAGCACAACAGATTTGAAATAGCTGCAGCTTCAATTTTTACATTGGGAGCCCTCGCTACAGTAACTGAATATATCTTGGCTGAAAACAAACTGACACATTTCAATGCTAAGATACTTAATTTTTGTGTGGCACGACAAAACAGTAAGTTACTGGCCTAATAAAAAAAAAAAAACACTGAACTGTGCTGTTTCCATGAATGTCGATCAAGACACATCACAGACATTCAGCAGCACCACTGGAAATGGGATTTCTCAACAACTGTCTCCACAATAAAAGCAGTTAGTTAGGCAGTAATCCTTTTCAAAGTAAACTTTAACTGTCACCATGCATACCATCTCTTCCTTCTCAATGTCTGGCAGCTCCTCCCTATAAAGAGCAAATTGATAAAATCACGAAATGCATACATATAGTATATACCAATAGCGCATGCAAACGTATTTCAGAACAATGAAACTTTCAAAGAAATATCTATGTACAAAAAGAGAAATCTACATCTTATTGATTAATCAATAAGGCACCTATTGTAGATGTAGCAATTGTAAAGCATAAAAGCTAAGGCAGCTGTTCTCTTAGTATATTATTGCTATTCTCATTGAGCAGGTTTGGTTTGCTACCTAAGAAGATGTAGGAATGGCATGCCAAAAAGTATGCAAACAAGATAGGAATGATGTAAAAGTGAAGGTCAATATACGAAGCCCCATCCCTACATCTTTTTCACTCTTAGAGTCGTAACTGTACTGTAAAAAGATGTAGGGATAGGGCTTTGTATCAAATACCTTCACTTTTATATCATCCCTATTTTCTTTGCATACTTTTTGGCATGCCATCCCTACATCATTTTACATTTCTAATGTCTACCGACTCTCTGATACACAAGATTTCAGTATAAGCCATCTACACATTGTAACTAAACTATTTTGTGGTAATACCATAGTTTGCACAACTTAGATGTTATTCTCATTGCACAGGACACATATTGGCCAGGGAGATTGGAACAGCTATATCTCATGCAGCATGCATAAGTAAGGTATGAGGCTTTGGGGTGAGGTGCTTGATTGATAGCCATAAAATGATATGAAACGACATCAAATTTAGTTCATAAATTTGCAAAAAAAATTAAATATTAGGAGAGGATAAGAATTTCATACTGTTGGAAAGGTCCACAGGTCATGCCCCTCACTTGGCCCAGTGCCTTGCGTAGATGTATAGTTTCTATCACTCTTTTATATCATTTAGTGGGTTGTGCTGTCATTGTCATTTTCCAGCAAAAGTTAATGGTCCTGTTGCTCATGAAAGCACTCCATAATGACTGATATGGCTTATAGAGGCCATTGACTAATCTAACGCAGACATTTTGAGTGTGTCATTTGTGCACTTTAATGTGGCCACTATTCTTTTTCGGGGCCATCCTTACATATGGCATCCGGTAGTACGCCATGATATTGGTACCACTGGTTCACATATCACACCATAAGCCTGTTAGTGAGCTCAAATGTACATGTACATGTTCTGTATGAAAAGTTTGTACAATCAATTTGGCTGTATTTACTATGTCATTAACAAAATTCTTTGCACACTAGTAAATAGACACTTTGAATAACATCTAAGCCTATTTTAGGGAGCTGTGGTTCATTGATGATTCATGCACATGACATGGAGACCTTGCATGCGCTTCTCTGAGTAGATAATCATGTCAGCTGGATCCCATAGCTGTGTATGATGACATACCTCAGGTCTTTTGAATCTTTTTCATCCTCAGCATTTGGAGCATCTGTGGTGTCATTATCCCCTATGTATAGGTCATGACATGCACAATGGTGAGCTATAGCAGGCACCTGTTAGTGTTAACTCATAGCCAACTCATAGCCTCTACTGCAGTATTCATGTGCATTAAACAATTAAACCTAGCCACCAATGTGAGATCCCCAACCACTGTACTGGATATAACTCATGTATACACACAGTGGCCAAAATGTTACTAGAATATTAATATGCTAGCAAAAAAAATTATATTTCCAAATGGAGACATAGTTATATAATATAATTATATATGAAAAATCCACCGTTCAACTTACTAGTGTGGGGCTCGCTCAGGCTCGCCCCAATTGATGTGGAAATAGACATGAAACCAACAAGCACATATCCATCTTCCTACTACCTCAGAGTACAGTATCTTTACCAAACCATGGTCTCATAAGCACTAGCAATGTACTAAATGGTTAACATATCTTACACCTTACTGCATACTATCATTGGATATCAGTAGAGATACGTACGTGATATTTGGGTGACAAGTCCTTCCTTGTTACCTTTGCTCCGTCCAAAAGTTTTGCACAGACATGTTTTGAATGACTGATATAAACCAAAACCTGCAAAGATGTACAGAATAATAAGTTTAACAGCATCCATTGTCACATTATAGGGTGGATTATTATACCTTTCTTCTTGTTGCTGTCAATTATCATACAAATCATGGCTATTGGAATCCCGACCACTGTCAGAAACAGGAGAACTATGATGATTGCAAATATCCATGTAGAACCTGTGGGGAATTAACAGAAAAAAAAATATCATAGATGAGAACATATACAGAGCATGTTACGGTGGTATGTTCCAATTGCCCTATACCTATACAGCATATACTGAAGTGCAGCAAGCTGGTGAAGTAGCTAGTAATGCTCCCAGGGCATTAATTTAGTCATGGAATTTAACTGCAAGGATGCAGAAGCAGAGCTCATGAAAGTTGCTTTTTTTGCAAAGGTTTTTCTAAGTTTTCTATAAATAAAACAACAATGTATGTTACCTGTGTACATGGTAAATGTCCTGATGAAACTTTCAATAATATCTCTTTACACAAAAATATAATACAGATTTAGCCTTCACGACCTACTTATTTGTGTAGTTTTTCCAGCAAAGTTTCAGCTACATATCCCACACAGATGTTTGGGATATGTGAATGTACTGTTTACCTCACAGTTACAGGTATTCACCAGGTACTATGCATACATTAGCAGTGAAAAAAAACTGGGAAATCACACAAATCTGCTAGATAATCAGTGCTTGTAGGTGGGGCTGCACTGCACTAGCGCTCTGGCAGGTGCTATAGTATGGGAGGCTTGCTACGCACACACATACAACAGAAAATCATGATTAAAGCATAGGGAACTCTGTACCCATAGGTAATAAGACATGAGAAAGACTCTATAGTGTGTGGAGATCATGCATTAAAAGGGTATAAGAGCTGGAGAGGAAGCTTGATGAGGATCTGCAACATGTAATTAAGTGGGCTGATGACAATAAGTTGAAGATGAAGATGAACACTAGGAAGACACAGCTGTTACTGCTCAGCAGGAAGAGGAGAGAGAGGGAAATGAGTAGAGTGAGAGTGTCGATGAACAAGGAGGTGATTGAGAGGAGTAGGTCGGTTAAGTGTCTGGGTGTGAACTTGGATGATGGTTTGAATTGGAAGGAGCAGGTGCAAAGTGTGAGAGGGAAGTGTTTCGCTGGACTGGCCAAGCTGAGGAGGCTAGGAGAGGTTCTACCACCTAAAACCAAGAAGCAGATATACAGTGGGCTGGTACAGCCCCGTTTGGATTACTGCTCGGTCGTCTGGCAGGAGTGTTCGAGGGAATTGAGGAGAAGTCTGGAGAGGGTGCAGAATTATGGCATGAGGCTCATTCTTTCGAAACCTCCTAGGACACCCAGTGAGCAGCTAAGGGAAGAGTTGGGATGGAAGACACTGGAAGAGAGGCGGAGTAGGAGTCGACTGTACCTGGTACACAAATGCGTCACAGGACAAGCCCCTGCTAGTCTCTGTCGGAGAGTAGAGGTGAACACTCGGAACACCAGGGGCGGGTTGAAGTTGGTACTTCCCAGGCCGACAACTGATTTCTTTAAGAAATCCTTCTGCTTCCGGGGAGCACAGGACTGGAACAATCTACCAAGTGACATTAGAACGATTAACACTAGTACTACATTTAGAGCACGATTGAGGTGATGTATAGTCAATAACATAGCCTTTTGAATTTTTGTATAGTATAGCCTAGGTAGTCCTTATATCTTTTCTATTGTTTGTCTTTGATGTCTGTGATGCAGGACTCCCAGGAAGACCGGCCTAATGGCTGATGGGACACTTTCCTGTTAAAAATGAAAATTTATCTATCTATCTAAGAGACATTTCTAAATGTGGCAGTCCCGGATAGGAATCGAATATTATTCCGTCTCGTATTTCGAGCGCATCACACGCTATAGCGCTGAGCTTCCGCTAAGGGCGGGGCTCATACCCGACGTGTAAACGCATGAATATCTATTAAGCGCGTATGAGCCCCGCCCGTAGCGGAAGCTCAGCGCTATAGCGCGTCAAACTTGGTGATGCGCTCGAAATACGCGACACATACTGCGATATATAAGAGTGTGTGTAGAATTTGTCATAATTTTGAATGTGGTTTTGGCATTTTTATTTTCTTGGTTTATTACTGCCCGCATAAACCGACATATAAACCTAGCATCATGCATGTAACAGGGCTACAAAAGTTGATGCTCTCATATACGTACCTTTGTCAGTTCTGCTCTTGTGAACCATCATAGCAATGGCAACTGTCATCAATATTATATCCACTAACAGCAGGCTGACAGCAATCATCCATGTAAAAGCTGTGAGAATAATATATCTTCAACATAAACAGTACACATAGATGTCCAGCTCATCCCTTAACTGAATTCTGATGGTGAAGCAGTGAGCTATTTTATTAAACTAGCACTAAAATCTAGTAAACTAGTGCTGAACTCTTTAGTCACTAAGAGCATCTTAAGGTGCGGTTCAGACTATATGAAATAATATACAAATATAATATTGCTAATTTAATACAACCCTCATGACCTTATACACAATAAACTATTGTGAAGTTGGTACAGTTTACTGCAATACATACTTGATTTCTCTGGTATGCACTGGGGTATGCTCTCATTCCAAATGCCATCCCTCTGGCAGACTCTGACCTCATTCCTCATCAGAACAAAGCCAACATTACAGACATATACTCCTACAGTTGTTCCGTTATAGCAGACTGCACCACCAGAGATAGATGCACTGCTCACGGAACTTCTGCACATTGGGTGCTCTATCTCAGTATGAGTAGCATTGCCAAGGTCTGTCACAATACAATCTGTGTATTATAAATGAAAATTATATACTTCTTTGCTGCTAGTGATGTAACGACTAGGTTGTCACAATGCAATCTGTATATCATAAATGATAAATACATGCATTGGACTCTGATTCTGAAGTGAATGCGCACTTTCAATAGAAGCAATTTTCTTGTGCATCACTGCCTTAGTGACAGCTACATTATATGCCTGCCAGTCATACAAAGCACCATTGCTTACTGTACAGAGGAGTGGTGAATTTTCCTCGCACTGTCACAGTCACATCTCCACTAACTGCAGACACAGTGTAGTAGTACACAGTTGAGGAGTCCAGTCCCTCCCTCAGTACCACACTGACAGTGTCCCCTGCTGTACCAGTCTCAGTGGACTCAGCAGAGTATGGCAGGTTCATGTAGGTTGGGTCAGTCCCATACTGGACTATACAGTGAGTAGAGCCAGTGAACCCAGACAGAAAGGTGCAGTTAAGTGTTGCATTAATTGGTGAGTCCACATCTGTTGTTTCCCCAGTTAGGAGGTTGTTGGTTGTATCTATACACAAGAAATTTATATTTCGTAGCCTTTACTCCAGGCTTAAATTTTGCCAGACTGGTAACTCACTGATGGTTTGTGTTGTACATGCTCTTGCAGCTCCCACTCCCACCACATTCTCAGCAGCCACTGACACACTGTCATAGCTTGAGGGAGGATTTGAGGGTGGCTCAAAGGTGTGGCTACACCTCCCAGCAGTGCACCTGGCAATGCTCACATTCTCAGTAGCCATAACAGACCCAGTCTGGAAACTGATTTGGTATTGTGTGATGTTCCCACTTATACCTGGACAAGGATCCACTGGGTCTGGGTCTAGTGGGTCCTGGAGAGAGATATGCTATAGCTGTAATGCATTATGAAGGTGAAAAAAAGGTTCATAAATAAAGGTATAGACTTGTTCACTTCACTATCTTTTGGTAGCAAAAAACTACCTAGAGCACTTGTGGTTAGGAACTTACTTCTTATAGTTTGTCAGTAATTGTCTATGACTTACTGGCACTGAATCCCATGTGTTGCTAACAAAAATAAGTCCCCTTGATGACTGGTCATATGACAGAGTGATGTCACAGTTGCGGGGAACTGCAGGGACTGAAAAAATGACTTACTTGTAAGCAGATGTATTTAGTGAGAGTAGTTGAGTCAAAGACAAGCTCAATTGCTTACTAACACTATATTTGTTGCTGATAGTATTTGGTATGGTAACAGTACAGGTTTCTGTTGTGAAGTACTAGTTATTTGCAGGAAGCAGAACAGTGATCCAGTCTACAAGTATAATTATATTACTTACCATGTGGGTTCTGTACACCTAAATCAATTATGACTATGACATTGATATTACTACACACAACTAAATAATACCTTGAGGTTTGATTATCAGGGGCTCACTCCCCCTAGCGCTCCCCTCCTGACTCCCACAGTTGACACCACGTACTGTGATTTTGTACTCATAGTCTGTCATGAAACCAGTCAGTTCATACTGTGTGACACTGGCATTGGTGATGTTCAGAAGTCCCCCATATGGAGCCTGGGGAGCGTTGGTGATAATGTTGATGAGGTAGAAATCAGCACTGTCTCCACCACTCAGTGTCCAGATCACAGTGACATTCACCACTCCACTAACATCTTCAGAGAGTTCAACACAGGAGAGGGTGGGGATAGAGGTGGGACCTGAAGAAAAAATAAACACACTACAGAACTTGTATCAACACTGCAGATTGTAATGTAACTACATATATAAATTTTTACCATCACTTTCAAACACCATTTTGTGATTAAATAAATTACGAATGATCAATATGTAATAAACAAGCCTCTGGCATCATGGTTGTCAGACTAGGGGATCTCTCTCAAAACAGTTCACTTGGATGATTATGGTGTGACACAAAATTTAGGAAAGTGTATAATATAGTGCACTAAGTCTATATACAATCATTGCAGATTATAGCTAGATTTAGTTTTACATAAAAGTGAAAATTTGCCAAGCTAGCATGCAATGTAGTAACAAACCATGTCTTTATGTACAACTTAGATCTAACAATCAATATTTTTATCAACACTGAGCTTCAGTTCAAGCTATCTCTCAATGGCATTATTATACACATTCTGCCAGGAGTTCACTGCACCACATTTACTTAATATTGTACACTACAGCTGACTAATGATTGTGATTACTAAGGTACTGCTGTCAGCTATCGCCTCCGACAGGGCATCCCCGACCTGATTGTCTGTCTTGTATCTTAGCTGTCTTGGAAAGTAGATTCAGTTGAATGTACGTAATGTAATGCCTTGGGTATAATCTGAAATCTCTTGCAAGCTATTTCTTAGGCTTAGCTTCATTCTCAGGTCCCCCCCCCCCCCCGTTTTTACCTTCTGATTGCGTTCATATTAATACACGGAAGTGCTCTTCCACTTCCGTATGTTATTGCATGTGAATGCAAACAGAAGGTAAAAATGGGGGAGGCCTGGGAACAAGGCTATCTCAGACTTTCCCTTTGAGGTGGCTTTAATGTGCTGATGGAGTAATTTCTTTCAAGAGTTCATACCTTCAAGCAAATCACAGATCACTTACAATTAGTGCAGCAACACCAATGAATTTGGCAATATAAAGTGACATATACCATGCATGTTAGCACACAGCAGAATGAACTTCACTTACCTCTAATCAGGATGGCACTGATCCCAACCCTATTCCCTGGGTCTTCATTGGTGGCTGGTCCAAAGCACTCAACCAGCGTACCATTCAGTTCAGGGGTTGCAGTACCACTCAGTGTTGATGTGAAGGAAGTAGCACTCGTTCCAAACCCAGTCCCAGGTGTAGCTGTGAAGGCATTGTTTCTTCCAATTGGCCCACAAGAATCACTGCCAGTTGACACATGTGCCAGGGAACACCAATTGCTACTACCATTCACTTTCCAGATGGTGACTCCATTCCTGTCCCCAACAGTGCAAGTGAACGTGAAGGTATCACCAGGACAGGTGGGGGGAGCTGCAGTGAAATGCCCAGCAACTTCACCTGGAGAGATTGAGCATCTGATTTCTAAAAATCTCCTGGGGTAGCATGCCTCAAGATGCTCATGGGCATCTCTAATCAATGGACACCAATATGGAATGGAACGGTCTAATGGAAAATGGAATGGTGAATGTACACAATTACAGGTAACATGTGCAACTGCATGGTGGTATTCGATCAAGGTTGAGCTAGCCTGGGCCCCGTATCTCACCGCAGAGGCTGAATAAGCAAGTCCAGTGTTGTCAGCATTGTTCCTTGTCCGGTATAAATGTCACAATCAGAAAAGCTACTGTACCATGCCTGGGGCCCACACTTCCTACTGTAAAGGAAGGTTTCTACTAAGGTTGTGAGACCTAGGAGTGGCTGAGGATCAAGGTGCATAGCTAGACAAACATCGAACCGAGCCCTCCTTGGATTTCTGGAACCTTTGTTCCAACCAAAGATGTCCAGGTACCTGGTTTAGCTTTTACAGCAGATAGTATAGTAGCCGGCCCGTAGCAGGGTTACATGGGTGTCTGATGTGTATGTATGCATGTATAACCGGGGGTGGAGTTATGTATATATATATACAGGCTCGTAGCCAGGATTTTCAGGAGAGGAGTTACATGGGTGTCTGATGTGTATGTATGCATGCACACATAAGCATGCAAGACTAGCGGAGTCTGGGGGCACGCTCCTCCAGGATGTTTTTTTGAAATTCCATGCTCTGAGATTGCTTCTGATGTCAAAGCAGAGCCGTAGTAGATACATGACTTGTAAAGTACTGCATCAAATTTTGGGCTGTTCAGTTGCCACCTTCATTGTTGGCGATAAACTGGGGAAATCTCGAGCACAATTTATTTATGTACATATTTACACGCATCCTTCCATCACAGTGCTGGAAACAGCAAACCTGTGTATTCCACATTCATCCACTGGTCCTCCATGAACAAATGGGGTGGACAGCTGCAAACAAAATCATTTGGAAAGTGATGATTCTCATTGGCAGTGAGGCTAGTGGACTACTTGGGGCAATGTATAGCTAAGCAGTGTATAAAATTGTTCGGAGGCCAAAAGGGGTTTGAGCGAACCCTCTCAACCCCCCCCCCCCCCCCCCCCCCCCGGCTATGAAACTTTTGTTCACCAACAATCATGGGAAAGTGGTGGTAAATGTGAAACATTTCGTTTACTAATACAGGTGTGTGGTGGTAATGTTATGTCTATCTAACTGATGTGAAGTAGGTGCTATGTAAACAATAAATAGTAAATAGCCTGCAGAGCAGTTAACAGTATACTGTGTACATTAGCAGTGCGTGGTAGTTTAAGAGTTAGGGTTTAATCCTCAACACTGGGCAGCACTTTTTTTTTACTCCCTGTATCACTGTTCATGGGCCGCCTTTCCTTGCAGACAATAGTAGAAATGTGGCAATAGCTTCATAGGCTACTTAGCATTTCAAATTTTGAAATGGTATTTGCCTCAGCAGTACGCCTGGTCTAATGGTGGTAAGGCAGTGGTCTTTCAAGTCAAATTCAAAGGTTCGATGTGAAGGGCTTTTGTTTGTTTGCTTGTTTGTTTCTCAACTTCCTGTCTGTTCATGGGTTCACTTTCCTTGCAGACACTAGTAGATAATCATACGTGGCAGTGGCACTTTTTATATTTTTTAAAGCCTGTATCAAAGGTTATGTGGTCAATCATGTCTACCTCCTTCCTGAACATGTAACTTAGTCTTGTGGAGCCAGACTCTCACACGAAGAATGAGTGCTTAAGTACCCTATACAAGAACTTCAGCCAGAACTGAGGGTGCAGACTGCTTGGGCCGACTGCGGCAGACTAGTGTGCATAGCTCTGACTCAATCTCTTGACACTGAGCAGCCTGCTTGTACCGTACTCACTCGAAATTACGCCCCTTTGATTATAAGCACCCCCTTACTATTTGCAAAAATTTGTTGTGGAGGTATATTTATCTCCAATTTATGCCCCCCTGGACCATACATGGAAAAATTTAATAATAGAGTATAGTTTCCTGGAGCGAAGTGCTAAACAACTACACTACAACTAGCATACATAGAAGTAGCTCCCAAAATCACCATAGACTGGCATAGTGTGAGTGGTGGCCATATCAGTAGGCAAAGACAGTTTACACCAGAGATAGGTAGCTAGCTACACATGCAAAGAAGAAATCACATTTATGCATCAATCTGTCCTGCTAGGGCAGCTACTACAACTTAGTCTCGCATAGCCAGACTCTCGTGGGATGATCACATTGTGGTGAGCAGCCCAAGCCAAAATCTTGACTTCCGTTTTAGGTGCCCCTTCCCATTCCGGTTTCCATTCCTGCATTTCTGAGTATTCCAGTTGCCCACATTGGGCATCAATAGACATGGGCATAAGGTATTATATACCAACAAATATGATTGCTACAACAGATGTGTCAACCCTCACAGATTTTCTGTGAGTCAAATGAAATTGATGTATGTCTCATGTACGGATACATGCACTAAAGTTTAAACTCACGGAAATATTGTCCAAATAGCTAACCTCCTTGCCTCCATAGATTCAAAAATTCTAGTACTATTTCAGCCCAAAATGGCCTTAGAATTGATCTCAGTACATCTAATTCAAAAAATATTTCCTGGGGTGCATGCACCCAGACCCTCCTAGCTTGCGCATTCTTAAACACGCACTCTGGCTGTATCGCCAGCCCTGTTTCTCATGGAAATTTTTACTCAAAGGTTGGGATCTCTGCTACAATGTAAGTATGTAATGAGAGCCTTCAGTAAGTTTTGTGGGTTGTGATCTTATGTTTGTAAAGTGCACCACTATAAAATCCCGATGCATGTTAGACCCTCGCAAATATACTCAATGATTTTTAATTCTGGCTGTGTGCATCTAGCTCTTATTATCATATAGTAATTCATTGGACAATGTATATCAGTAATGCCCCACCCTTCCAGGTTGGTGGTGGGTGGGGATTTGAAGGGGGGTTGACCCCAGCAACATGCCCTTTGGGAGTGGCATTTCCTTATAGGGGGGGATTTTTAATGCACATGCACACATATGTGCATGGCCGTAGCAAGGTATTTCAAGGTGGTGTGGCTGAAGTGTACATACTCATAGATACTATACCTCCCCTCCCGGGAGGGTATAGTATCTATGACATACCACACATAGTAGCTATCTAGGTGCGCTAAGTTACGCGCAATCTGCGATCAGTACCGCACAGAGACTACGTGTAGCAACTATTGAAATTCTGTTTGCTAAGAATTCCAATAGTTTGCTAAAAATGGCCTTAGAAGCATTCTCTTAGCATCTAATTTTCATGGGGTAGCAGGGCCCCTGACCCCGTAGTAGCTACTTATGCAAGGCATGCCCCCACAGCAAAAAACTTGCTAGGAGATTGCTTCTTAGCTGTGATCATCGGCAAGTAGGATTCTGATTCACAATGAGTGCTGAATGAGTAGTTTTGTTCCCAGGCTCCCGCCCAGCTTTCCGTTTTTGTCAGTAAAGTTTGTAGCTACAATGAAGGCAGCCATTCTCGAAGACGGCTATTGTACTTCTTATGCGTACGACCTCACATGTATTCAACGTGCCGCATGTGCACTTTAGTCGGCGAAAAAGTGGTCGGGCCAAAACCCGACCAGCCCGACCGCTTGCTACGGCCATGAATTGTGTAGTCCTGATTTGACGAAAGAGACTGCTCCTGTAGAAGGAATTAGATAATTGGCCTGTTCAAATCCCCTATACTCCCCACCTTCTACCATGGACTACCAACCTGGGAGGGTGGAGCAGTGGGGGGGGCAAAAGTAACTAAATTGTGTTTCAGACTTCATACATATGTTTGGACCTAGATGCTGAACAAGTAACAAACACAAAGAGTAGCCTACCAACCTGGGTGGGTGGGTGGGGCATAACAGTGATAGCTACATTATTGGATCAGAGCAGTGGGGGGCAGAGGTAATTAAAAATATAAATTGTGTTTCAGACTTCATACATATGTCTAGTATTCTTACCCAGATGTCGAAAAAGTAACCAAGAGAGGAGTAGAACCTACAAAAGAGTAATAAAATAAATAAAATAAAAACACTGGTGAACATAATCTAGTACTGATTTGATGCAGGTATACACATTCTATTCCGGATTTTTGTCTATAGCAACTTTTGATGTACACCACCAACAGTGAGTGAATCAGATAATGAACTTTGTATTAGTGCTGTACAGCAACAGGCAGCAAAATATAGTGTAATTGCAGATAGTTAGTGTGGTTAAGTTGAAGTTATGAAGACTCTGGACCGTCGCTGTGACAAGCATCATTTGATGTTACAGGCCCAGATGTCACACAAACTCTTGCAAAGCCATAAAAAAAACTTGACCACAAATGTGTTGAAACCTCTAAACCAGCCTGAATATTTATACAACAAATATACTCATGAAGTTCGCTAAGAGTTGCCTGGAAGACAATTAAACTCAACTAGCTATGATAACTCAAAAGCGGTTCAAGTTGTTCAACTACTCACCATGGGCATGGTTTGCCTTTACGATGGAGATATGGTTCATACGTACATCCACAGATTGTTCACGCAGTTACATATTGCGTGCCCTTGCCGTCTGACTCTCTGATAGGATGGTAGTACAAGTTGCCGCTCAGATAATGAAACTTCCGCCTCCGCTCGCTAGTAGCGATTCCTGAAAGAAACAGCTGGTTCTCCAGAATGACTTCGAGTAGCTATAACAACTGCAAAGTTTTGCCCAGTTGAAAGTCTTCACGCAGATACTTGTATCTTACGTCGTAAGATAAGAATATAAGACCATTCAGTAAGTTACAAATTGGTGCGGTACAAGCGGAGCGCCCTCGCATTTTTGTTTGTTTGTGATTAAAATGGGCGTAACTTCCGCATACATTGAATGTGCAAGTATGTAAGAAAATGGTACCACTGGATAGAGCTTGCCGCAAGCTTTCATCTGGAATACATATTTTGAACGTTTGCAAAGACCACGGCTAGCGCTTTATACTGAAAGAAGTTTTGAACGTCTGGAATCCCTATCGCTCAGCCCGACGGGAAGAGGGGGCGTATCTACACCGAGGCCCGAACAGCCTTGTAAGTGGTTACTTGCTATCATGTTCATTGTTTGGAAATCACGAGTCGACAAGCTGTGAGCCTTGCTTTAACATTAGCACACTGAAGGGTCCGAATTCTCACCCAATCCCATGCGGATCACGTGATAGGCCGTAGGACGAAAGGTCAAAGGCAGAAGGTGCGTGTTCCCCTTGACTAGGTAAGATATCTTTATAGATTTTAGTGATATTTAGTCATGTATGTATAAATGCTGATTGGATATACTGGGATGGGGACATTGAAGGATGAAAGTGGCCAGATGTTGTAAGAAGTCTCTTGTGTATGAATACAAGAGACTTCTTACTAGCCTCGTTCCCAGGCCTTCCCACCATCCAGTTTTTGATCACTTGCAAGTGATCATAAAACTGGATGGTGGGAAAGGAACGAGGCTAACTTCTTACCACATCTGGCCACTTTTGTCAGCTCTCCAAACCTCGTAGATTCTTAGTGTGGCAAGAAGGAAAGCTAGGGAGCATTTCATAGCACTGTTAGAGGGCGACTGGGTGTGCCTTTGTGTTAAAGTGTGTCGTAATCACATCACACAAGTGGTTTTAAAAGTAGTAAGAGCAAATGAAAGTAAAATGCAGACAGAAACGCGAACGTAATTAGCATAAGGCCCTTCTAAGGGAACATCTACTAACTATTTTTCCTAAGTAACATCACTGTGACGTGATCCCCTAGTCTCGTGCCCAGACTGCTTTCGGAAAAATCAAGAAGGGGTCTGGCAACACAGCCATACATTGCTTTGTTCACACAGTCTGTGCAGTGTGCGCCAATCAGATTGCTGAGTTCAGTTATGTCACGTCAATTGGTGCGTGATCAAATAAAAAGTTGTTGCTGAAGCAAAGGGAGGTAGCAGAAGCTTTTGCTTCAGGAAGATACATTCATCAGTCTTCCGATCAGCTAGGGTAAGCCATGTTTACGTTTCCACAGCATAGATATTGTTGCGAAGAGAGCAGCAGATGTGGCTTGAACGGCGAGAAACACATTCTACGCTTAAACTGTGGCTGATCAAACCGTTCTGTTCCTACAATGGGGAGTAATTATTGTTTGGACAATAACACGCGTAGCTCTAGCGCTTTCAGCTTCACAATCTCTTGTCAATCTTATGGTGTTGCCAGACCCCTTCTCGACTTTTCCGAAATGGGTCTGGGCATGAGACTAGTGACCCCCCTCTCCCCCTCCTCATAACATCATGCATACTGTCGACTGTTGATCAGACACCGCCCTCAAATAGTAGCCATGGCTAATTATCCATCTGCCTAGTTGGAATAACTTAATCCTATGCACATAACTTTACCACTTATGTTTTGGTATGTATACACAGGTGTCCTGTTATGGCAAGTGTCCAGGAGTTGATAGGGAACTGTTTCTATATTTCTCTTTGCAGAAGTGCAGAAGCTTGATTCAAGATCTGCCTGTCGTATCCTCCCACGTGAAGACATAATATATGATGCTTACATGCAAGAACTCAATGCTGTTGTGTTATATGTAGTCATTTTTGTACCTAGTCAATTTTGTTAGCCTCAGTCTTTCTTACTCCAGTGCTTGTCAGGCATACTGCAAGAAACTAACGCATGATTAGAAGGCCTGGTTGTAAGGATGTTAAGTATGGTTGGTCAAATTTTACAATCAGTTATGATTTGCAGTAACATGCATGGTTGAATTTCAGCTGAACAGTAAAACAAGTAGTATCAGCCTTATCCTATATCTATGCAGGCAGGCTACTTTGATAATTATAACGTCATGTAGCTACTAACGCTAAAAGAAGTAATCTAGCTAGTCCCATGCTGCAAGAGTAGCCTAGGTCCACCGTAAGACTGACGTAGGCAACTGACGAGCGAGAGTGACTCATGCTCTCACGTGCAAGTTGCACCGGAAGTCACATGACCAATTAGGGTGGTACCACATGGGATTGGGTGAAAAGACAGCCTCCCGTATTATTAGTCATATGGATCCCGTATTATTAAAATCCTCAGTGTATATAAACCCCGGATTAAATGTATAAATAGAATTCGTTATTCACAGAAAGCCTATCAAGTAATTTTGGAATGTGAAGTGTGGCATGATTATTAATTTTGTCTTCACTGAAGGAAGTCTTGTAGCTAATACTTTGTACTTCCTCTCATTTACACCGTACATACCATTCACAGCATACTTCTCTTTGATAGAAGAGATTTACTTTGACCTTATCAGTGTTGAGTAAGCATGCAGGCACTTGGACTGAACTTGGTCGATTTGTCAAGATATGAGGTAAGGCATTTCTTGGCTGTTGGTAAGCTGTTGTCTGCCAGTCTGGCTGTTAGAACAGTATATTAGTCTGGGAGGACACACTAGAGAAGAATCTTGGTAAGAGAATAGAATGATGAAGGGTAAGATAATGGTTTGGAGGGCATTGTTGAAAGATTCTGTGAAATTGTTCGTGGCAACACTGTTGAGGAAACATTATCGATGTATATCTGAGACCAGAGCTGTGGCAACCACTTAAGTACCATTATCACTTGCACATAATTATACTATTTAAGATACACTTACAGGTTTGCAATTGAGCCACTCAAATTCAAAGTAGGCTGCAACTGAACATTGCTTGTATACCAGTGGGAGCCCCTGAGTGTTGCTCTGCTTTCCTGAGCGAATATTCACATGCTGTCTGGAGAGGGAATTGTTGAAACCAATCTGCCCAGTTGTGGTCACAAAATGTCACCATGTACCCTGTTACATATGGTTCATTCATTTCTCCAGGTCTTGCGGAGTAGCGCTTCATCTCGAGACATTGTAGTTCCAAGCAGTGTTCTGACCCTGTTAAAGGAATTTTGTTCATGTAGAATACATTTTCACCATCATGAAGCATTTCGTTTTTTACATTTTGTGACATTGTTCCCATTTTAATTTGTTTACATTCACAGCATGGAGTTGCCCGAACAGCCTTGTGCGGTTGCACCAGCTGACAGTACTCTACCCCTCTCCTGTTCTTGTAGTGAGGGATGCAGCGAGCCAGTATATTATGTTTATCTGTTTCAAAGTGTAGTTGAGAAAGGTTGCACTGTTGAACTGCGAAGTTACAGTCCATGCATATATAAATTACAGACAAGTATCTACTTGCCATGCTGTCTTTGCTTTTGTATACCAGCCTTTGTCCAATTTCTGCTTATCATTGCCAATTTCTGGTATTTCCAAGTGACTATTTCCTGGAAGATCACCAATCTCTTGCCTTTAAGACTCATTCCTCTTCGCTCACTATAGCTGCCGTGCCCGCAAAGTTCGCGCGACAAATTTAGAGGTGCGCTTGCGCAGTTTACCACCAAAACTTGTAGAGTTTACGCTGTAGTTTACAGGATCGGAAGGAATTAGGTTCGTGCATGGCACTTCTGTCCTGGGAACCCGGCCAGGCAGTCGGAGAACGAATCATATACTACCACAGCATGATGCCCAGTAAGTCGTAGTCGCTATAACATATTCTAGACTCTTACTTTCCCGTGTAATTTTATCCTACAGCTCTGCATAACTACAGTTATTGGAAAGCTGCTGTTTTACTGTCATTCTCTATCCTACAACATGCAGGTGAGATGATTGAGATTATAGTAAGATCGTAGAAAGTGACTATTTCATTTAGTAATCATTAGAGTAATCACAGGTTGGAGTTACCTCCAGACATCCTAAAAAATTAACAAAATCCAGAGTACACATTAATTTACCACTTATTGAAAGTGACATACTTCCTGACTTTGAGTCTCCAAGACATTGAAATTATATTTCTCAGTGTAAGCTATTATTAGGCTAGTGCACTACCAGGCAGAAGCTATCAGACCACTAGCTATAGCTACTGAGCTGCAAATATTACCAATCAATTTTTTTATTTCATGCATAAATTATAATTGGTCTAAAACAGCCTAATGGAGTGAGTATAAGTTTAGGGAGATGCATTAGGTAGTAATAAAAAACGTTTCTCGGACGTCAAATTTAGAACTGGCTGCATTGTGTCAGTATGTGTGTTCACTGCCTATATGAAGATACCCACTTCTTCACTGAAGCAGTGGCTACATCTGTACTGTATATGTATATATATGCAAAGATAATTACTACAAGGCATGTTATATTTCTCTTCAGGTGATGTTGCTGGTCAGTTCATTCCAGCTCCCTCTGCTTGTTCTGGTAATACCCTTACCTTCAGATGTACTGTTGCTGGTATTGGAACCACTCTCTGGAGAGTGAATGGTAGTAGCAATCTCTGTACCCTGGTGCATTTATCAACTTCAACTGATACTTGTGGGCCAAGTGGAAGAATTGATACTTTTACAGCTATTCCTGAGACTGGGTTTGGAACAAGTGGTCCTTCCTATTCATCATCACTGAGTGGAACTGCAAGTTCTGCACTGGACGGTACACTGGTTGAGTGCTTTGGACCAGTCAGTTCTCTAGACTCAGGAAACAGAGTTGGAAGTAGTACCATCCAGGTTTTAGGTAAAATTCAAGCTGCTTGCTTAACATACCATACAACAGCTCATTTCAATAAATTTCCATTTGATTATAGTCAAAGGTTTGGCTACACTGATTGGCCACTTGGTGTGCATGTTTTGTTGATTGCTTGTAATTTACAAATTTATATCAACCTGAAATTGTGCTGTCAGCACTACAAACCTACTTGGAAGTGGAATACGAAATGCTGACCTCTATGAAAGCTTTCATTACATTTAAAATGAACCAACTTCCCAAGACAGCCAGTCATGTCAGGGAATGCCTTGCACATATATGTAGATGGAAGATTGACTGTGCACTGAGTAGTATGTCTCAATCATAGTGATCACGATTGCTAGTGAATTCATGCTATAGTTGATATCATTATGTTGTTGTCATGCATGTGTGTCATTCCATGACAGAATCTATGTGAGGTTGTTGTCAAAACCTTGGTCCACCAGTGTATCATTTTGTCATTTTTATATCATAGTTCATGTTTTTCTTTCCTCGATGCCATCATGCAGGGTTAGTGTCCATTAAACTGCTCTGTTTAGAAGGTCTACATATTATGGAGTATGTTCAATGCATGATCGGTGTTCTTTGAGACACCAGACGAAAGGAAGTTGTTCATTGTGTATGATGCCAAGTTGATAGAGAATAGTAGAATGTTTTGAAGGTAATCATGCATTGTTATTTCTTGACTCATTGACTATTTTTGACTGTTTTGACTACACAAATTGACTATAGTCATAACGGTTACTTGTTATTACAATGTAACACGGTGAATGTTACCTAAACTGTATTGTAATATATATTACACACGTTTTTGTCTGTATTATTCCTGTGCTGAAAACAACTGTTAGGGTAAAATATCTGCATTCACTGCACTCAGGTCCTCCCTCTGTCCCCACCCTCTCCTGTGTTGACCTCTCTGAAGATGTCAGTGAAACTGTGAATGTCACTGTGAGCTGGACACTGAGTGGTGGAGACAGTGCTGGTTTTTACCTCATCGATATCACCACCAATGCTCCTCAGACCCCATATGGGGGACTTCTAAACACCACCACTGCCAGTGTCACACAACATCAACTAACTGGTTTCACGACAGGCTATGAGTACAACATCACAGTACGTGGTGTCAACTGTGGGAGTCAAGAGGGGAATGAGACTGAGCCCCTGACAATCAAACCTGAAGGTATCCTTTTATCTTGAACTGGATTTTTAGTGTGTGTCCTTTGATAATTCTTTACTGGTCCTATGCTTTCTAGCACTTTGCTAATGCTATTCAATAATATTTTTTTTCATTGTGCTTTAAAGGGGCCAACAAAACAGCACCCCAGAGACATCTAGGCAAATACACCTGACTCGGCTGAATTAGAGGATTGACCTAGTGTTGTTTTAGTATAGGGTTTGTGCTTTTAGTTTAGTTATAGTTAGTTCATGGTTTAGTTTAGTTATAGTTTCCCAATTTTATAATTAGTCAGTTATAGTTTCAATTACTAAAACTCGGAATCCTTTTCCTAAAAGGTATTTAGTTAAAGCAATGTAAAAAGGTTGTTTTCTGTTTTAGTATAGGTTTCTGGTTGGATGTTCTTGGATCTTTTAGTTTTATTAGTTTGTTATAGTTTCCAGTTTAGCAAAAAAAATTAGTTTGATTAACTAAAATTTGTATGGTCATACTAAAAGTTGTTTACTTAACATTACAGTTAACTAAACCAACACTAGTAAAAGACATCCCATGAAGGCACAGTCCACTTCCAGTGATAAAACAACTAAATATGTGGTGTGGTAGAAGGAAAACGTCCACCCCAGGGATTTAAGACCTTGATCAAATAGGCTATACATGAATATGCCTATAGACTTGTGGAACAAACTATTTCCAGGTACCCTGTAAACTGTACACAATGTGTTGACTGATTGGATAATACCACAGAACCATTTTTCCCTTTTCATAGTCCCTGCAGTTTCCAGTAACTGTAACAGTGCCTTGTCATACAACCAGCCATCTAAGAGGCTACTGTTCATCATCATCACCTGGGATTCAGTGCCAGTAAGTCATGTGAGCAAGCAATCACCTTTCATCTGAGTGAGAAGATGAGGAGAACAAGGCATATTTCTAGTGTGCATGACTTACATCTTAATCTTTATCTTGGTTCCTAGAAGTTGTATTAGTCTGTTTGAAATCTTTTTCTCTAGGATCTGTCTAAAATCTTATTTCCTTGAAGGAGTTGTATCAGTCTGTTCGAAATCTGTCTCTCCAGGATCCAGACTCAGGGGAAGCATGTCCAGGCATAAGTGGCAATATCACACAGTACCAGATCAGATTCCAGACTGGGTCTGTTGTGGCTGCTGAAAATGTAAACATTGCTGAGTGCACAGCTGGGAGGTGTAGCCACACCTTTGAGCCACCCTCAAATCCTCCCTCAAGCTATGACAGTGTGTCAGTGGCTGCTGAGAATGTGGTCGGAGTGGGAGCTGCAAGAGCATGTACAACACAAACCATCAGTGAGTAAACATTACCATGTTGTTTACATATTTTGATTGAGCCACAACTGGTAACTTTGTCATAATATAATATTATGTCATTCATCACCCCCACACCATGTTGACCAGTGCTTGCAAGTTGGTGAAGGTCTCAAAGTGTTTGCATCCCACTACTTTAGAGACCGGTTATTAGGCACATATAAAAAGGCATACTTTCATTCTGTTTACAATACTACTTATTGGTTGCTCACAGGTCAAGAAAAGTCTGAATGGAGCACAAAAAGCTTGCAAAAATGGTACACGTAGAAGCACCTTGCAGTATGCTCTCCCACTGAGCCTCAATAAGTTCCAAATCTTGTGTGATAGCTTGTTAATTAACCCTTTAACCACTGATGACGAGTGTACTCGTCATGCAACTTTGACCACACATTATCCATTTTTAGAGCTAGCAAAAAAGGTGAGATAGGGCGAGACATCCCATGCACATGGCAGCTGTCTTGGCTGGCTGTAGAAAGGCCTTGGTCGGCACTGACTGGGCCATTTCTCTCCTTTTTAGCACAAACGGGTGTATGAACTGCTCCTCTGGCACTGTAGACAGTTTTCAGTTGGGAGAAGTGTTTGCTGGTCAGACAGCTCTGACCATTGTAAGCTCGCTAATAAGTGGGTGAGGCCAAGGTCACGAACTCTAAGAGAATCGATGAAAAAACCCTTGGTTCAAGTTCCAGTGCTAGCTCGCAGCAGAAGTGGAAGTACGGATCATGCAAGGTATCCATAGCTTCAGAAAGACTTCTAGAGAATGAAAACTCAGTGTATAACCAGTTAAGGAAGGTGATAAATGGTATCCTACAGAGTTCACAGGCACATAGCAAAAGGGTTGTGATCATTTCACTGCTAGTGTTTTAGTTAATGAACCTTGCCAACAGCAGGAGACCGTACTTTGTTGAATACATAATGACTCCAGACAATGTTTTAGTGAATTGCTCATGCTCTCAATTCAAAAATTATTAAGTTACAGCATAAGCGCAAACTTATGATAAGTGTATAGTTTCTTGCTGCCCGCATATACAATAGGCATATGTGCCTATCAACCAGTCTCTACGATATTGATTTGACGTTCTTGTGAATGAAACACAGTTTGTACTGAGAGCAATGTGTGAAGGTCATACACCTGGTCCAACTATAGTGAGCAACCCAAATTAACTATAGATTTGAAAGAAGACCAAATGGTGTGTGCATTGGGGTACATACAGGTACATGTATTAGTTCTAATTCTGCATTCATATTGCTCGCTAAATATAATTTTATCTAGCCACAAATTTTTATACAATTACAAGAAAAGTAGTAAGATTTGCTGGCTGACAGTCACACAGGAAACAACAGTATAGCATTTACAAGACATTTGTTCAGTTTCTTATTTTTGATCATTTAAAAGGGGTAATTACCATTGATTCTGTGCTGTTCATTTATGCAACAATTTGTAACAAATTGGTGGCTTTTGCTTTAGCTGTAAATCACAGCATTGTGATGCAGATTTGCAAAGCAATTGCTTTTCTCATATTAACAGAGTAAGTACGTACACAACATGCCTTCATCTCTTTGTGAACTGTACAGGTGAAATCACATGCAGTTGTTTGCTGAACATAAGCATGACATAATGTTCATGGTTTGTGAGCCACTTACATCTAATGCTCTTGTATGCAATATCTTAGTCACTTAATTCTTTACAAACAAGACCACTAATGATCATGGACTTGGTATTCCGCTACTCTTTGTAGGCAACAGATTACGAGTCTGGGCTCTTTAATTTTCTCATGACTTTTCAACGATATCATTGTTTTACAAGCATTATTATCATTCTTTCATCAAAGTTAGCATTCTTGTTTTCATGATTTTCTTGTTTTTGTTTGCTCAGAGGTTGTTGTTGTACCACAATTGCTGCCATGACTGAGTTGAACACATACAATGTGTCATTAGGACTGCAGAAATCAACTAGCTTAAGGCTACAAAATAGCACTTGAAGAGGGCAACAGTACAATGGTTGATGGCTGTGGTATACATGCATGGATTGAATGCACTATTTTCCTTCACGCTCAGCTCAAGTCTTGCTGCTTCGCTCTTGTTTACTACTGAATAAAACATTATCCTGGAATGTCAAACTAGACCATATGTGTTTGTACATGTACTGAGTGCCAAGTTATTACCTTGGACAATATCATAAATAATGCTTGGCTATTTATGGAGAATTACCAAATAAACCAATCTGGGATATACATAGAACTTAGCTTTTGAAGCAATAGATGCTCTAGTTAGAATCCAGATGCCCTAATCTTTGTTTTTCCAAGCAGGCACAACTAACAACCTCTTAAATCTAGCAGTGGCGAATGTGAGTTCTCCTGCTGATGCTCAGATGCAGTGCACATTTCTCTCTGGGTTCACCGGCTATGCTCACTGTACAGTTCAGTATGGGACTGACCCAACCTACATGAACCTGCCGTACTCTGCTGAGTCCACTGAGACTGTTACAGCAGGGGACGCTGTCAGTGTGTTACTGAGGGAGCGACTGAACTCCTCAACTGTGTACTACTACACTGTGTATGCAGTTAGTGGAGGTGTCACTGTTACAGTGCGAGGGAACTTTACAACACCTTACTACTGTAAGTAGTATACTGTGTAAATACTAGTCTTTGTTCTTAAACCCATGGTTGTATAGCATTGTAAATTTGATTGATTAAGGCAGGTAATGTGGAATGCTACAATATATGTTACAGTAGTTAAGATTAGCACAAGTCACCAAAAGTTGTAGTTGAAGAAAGAAACTACACCTTTCTTCTTAGCAATAGTACACAGTCTATTTGCTGGACCAATATGTTGATGAAAATATACAACTACACACAACACAGACTCATACTAGATAATAGCTTTGTGTTTGTTCCTCCCAACCTACGTATAGAATATTGTATTATTTCTCCCCAACAGACTGTCCCCTGAGTGAACTACAGATGGCAGGACAACCTCCAGATGACAAGTATCCACAATGTCAACAAGACCAGGATACTGTGACCTTCATTACCATACCCAATGGTGTTGTCAATGTGACCTGCTACAGTGGGAGGCAGTTTGTGTCTGTGGCCTCCTATGTGTGTGATGAGGGCTACCAGCCTAATGCAACCTCCACTGTACGAGTGTGCAGGGACAATGGACTGTGGTCTGGAGCTACTATAGCCTGTGGTGAGTGGTTGTATTTGTAGCATCTTGAAGGAATAAGATGCATCCTTATCCTCCAGGATAAGTATTAATTTAATATGAACAATGATTCATGTTGATGTTGAATTTGCACTGCATATAATTTATAGGCGTTGGGGTGATCATGTGACCTTCTTAGCTAATATGTGTTTAAAAATCAGTAAGCTTGAAACAATAGGACGTATGAAAGTGTATTACATGTACAAACTTAAGATACTAAAGCAAGATGTTGTTTCAGGGCACACACACACACACACGCATACACACACACACACACACACACACACACACACACACACACACACACACACACACACACACACACACACACAAACACACACACACACACACAAACACACACACACACACACACCCATACACACACACACACACACACACACATACACACCACACGCAATCATGCACATACCACACACACAATATACACATGCACACACAAACACATGCACACATGCACACACACATGCACAAACACAATTTGAGGACTGCATAATATAGCAATCCATGCACTCCAAGCACAAATTCATCAGTATTGAATTAGTGCCTGAGCAATCATCAAACCACATCTCCCTAAAAAATAGGCCTAGATGTTATGCAAAGTCACCCACTGCACAGGATGTATTTTGGCCAACGCCAGGGCTCATCAGCTTATCATTGTATGCATAATTATTCATTTTGCTCTCTGCAGACATTACACAGACCACCCACAGCACAGGTACTGCTATAGGAATTACAGCAGTGGTCACTGGCTTCATTGCACTCATCATTGGAATTCTAACTGGATTTTTGCTTCATCGTTGTATCATGAACCACCAATTCCAGAGCTCCAAGCTTGAGTCATCTTCCCACCAACAGCAAAAGACCGTATCATCTTCCAATCCATTGGAGCAAACTGGTCCACAGTATGAGGAAATAATTGAACTGGGGGAGAACATGGCCTATAAGCCTGTGCAGACTATTGATTTGGGAAAGAATGAAGCCTATGGGCCAGTAGAACATTGATATTAATTTTGCTTTTGTGTAAGCTTTTTGGGAAAGAATGAAGCCTATGGGCCAGTAGAACACTGATATTAATTTTGCTATTGTGTAAGCTTTTTTTAATGCGTGCATAGCACTAGCAGCTACTAGAGCACTTCAATTTAAAATTGCATAGATGCTGAAATCACCAACACACTAATTTTTTCATCTGCAAATTATTTTCTTGGTGTCCAAATATACACTTCACATTTTCAGTTTTATTCTGGTATTAATGAACATCAGCAAAAATAATTACTAAATATTATTAGCAGAAGGCAACCAAACTGTTCTTCAGTGTTTGGCCATCCATCACAATGATGTATAGTGGACATTAATAAAGGTGTTGTAGCTAAAATAAATTTTTCTAGCCTTGTTTCCAGCCTCATGGCACCATCATTTTATCATTTATACATAGTAGCTATGTTTATCAATAACCTAACTGTAATTGTTGAAGCAATGGAAAGCTGGTGTGTGAGTCTGGACCCCCTGCAAGGCTAATTTCATTGAATGCACATCTAGGAAGGAGAACAAATGCCTTATGTATTGGGTCATTTACTAGCTTTATTTCAGTCACATGACCAACTGCAGTCTCTCCAACATGCAGCATGCTACCCACAATATGCACAGGTAGTCAGAGAGAGACTGGTATATTGATATTTCATTTGTATAGTCCCTCTGGCATATTTGTCTCGACTCCTTATGTCAACCTGCATATAATTTTGTAGTAAAGATGTTTCTTGTGTGTATGGATTATAAGAATGTATGATATGCTGCTTGCTACACAACCCAAGGTTGAAGTAACAGCAAATGTGTAGCTAATCAAACTGGCTCTGTGTGGACTAATGAACTGTGAATATACCCTATGTGCCTGTGAATCAAAATCAATGACCAAGTCTTTTATATGTGAACTGGTGGGGTATAAATATATCAACAGATCTTGCCAATTCCATGCAGAACACTACTAGGATTGTGAATTGCTCACTCATTGATATGTGCATGTTACACTAATATTACTACATCTTGTACTGCACATTCTGCAACACACACTTAAATTAAAGATGCATGATATTATATCTAGTTCCCAACTTCCCATTCCATGCTTGCAAACACATCATCACTACATAGATGTGTATACTATGTAGTATCGCAACACCTCTCCCACCCAATGTTACCGTAGGAATGAACTTGAGAAGAGGAGAGCCTACGATGAGAGAGTTAGAGAAGTGGAACACGGCTCTTTCTCCCCCTTTGTTTTCACGACCACTGGAGGCATGGGTGCTACAGCAACTGTGGTGTACAAAAGAATCGCCTCTCTGATCGCTGACAAGCATAGCAGGCCATACAGCAGGACAATAAACTGGCTAAGGTGTAGGCTCAGTTTCTCTCTGCTGTGGTCAGCTATAATGTGCCTACGTGGGTCCAGATCTTCCATCCATCATCCAATAAACTCATTTTCTGGAGAAATTGACCTGGCTGTTGCTGAGGGCCAGGCCTCTTACTAGTTTTTCTGACTTATTCTGGAACAGATTTTTAACACTTCAAACTCTCATATTTTGTCTTGTTTTTATCACTGTACTCTGAGTAATCTGTACTCACTTCATACAATTCATGTATTACAAAAAATAAAAATAAAAAATAAAAATTTGTTGTCCCTAGTACATGAATTTGGTATATGCACAGTCTCATACCCAGCTGCATGTGAGAGGGTGGGGTCTGGGGACGAGACTACTATTCATAGTGGTTACACTGCTATTCATTGCATTCCAGAGAGCGCTTCCCAAGTGGGTTGGTGATAATCATTACATTGCTTTCACTGTCATGAATGATGTCAGAAGGCTTCAGCAGGGTCCCCCCTCCTTATGCTGATATAATTGTGATGTAAAGCAGTCAGTGACATGGACTAACTAATCACCTTACATAGCTGTTGAAGACCTAGTAGCTTGAAAAGTGAGTACAGAAAGTGAGATAACTTGTGTAGAAAGCAAACTCTACTGTAGGAACATCATGAGAAAACTTTAAGTAGTGAAAATTTTGCATGATCTTACACAACCATTTCCTGATGTAAAGCAAACTCCAGCATTCAATGAACATGCAGGCACTAAAAAAACTACTAATACAATCACAGATCCAGAACTCGTATTGGAGGACACTGGGTGCTAAAATGCAAATGGAAACTTTGAGCTTCACAATTTTTATAGCTGCAATTTTTCATGATACTAAACACCTAGCTGGCTTTAACCAATAACAGGCAACACAGTTACAGTTGCATATATAGTGTGTACATAGGTACTTGGTATGTAAAGGTGCAGACAGATTAAATCCATGAATATTACTACTTCGTGCACCACATGTAAACTATTTTATTTACAAGCAAGCATTGTCCCATAACACTGAGCCTGCATAGTCACAGTACAAATTTATTGTGTATTTATCATGTACAAAGTTATCACGTATATATATATATAGTCTGCGGAGTTATCACGTTGTTTTGGCTTAGTAGAGTATGTGATAGCTTTGTACATATAGCCCAGGGGGACGTGATATATGGTAAAATATCACCCTTGTTTTGGAGTAGTGTTTTGGAGTAGTGCCTCTCACATATGTTTTCAGTGGACATGGTCTTGGAACTTTGTCAGCCAAAGCAATCTTGCTGTGACTTACCTAGCCTGCTTGCTTGGTTCAGAACATGACAAAAGTAACACTGTATGCATGCTGTGTGTATTTCTGCACCTAATGAGATCACTTAGGCCAAAATTGTGGTTGTGCAGTTACAAATATAGTCCATTATGGCATCATGTAATGCCACTGGATTTGTTTGTGTTCATGTTAAAATAAGAATGTTGACTTTCGTAAATCATCTAAGTGAAATGAGGATTTGCACTGTTTTCTCATGTTGGTCACTTAACCCTTTAACCACCTAGATGCATTTTGGTGTCATCTGACTTTGGCCGCATGATATCAGTTGGCGCAACTGTTATGCCATGCACATGGTGGCTGCCTTGGCTGGCTGTAGAACAGCCTTGGTCGGCACCGGCTGGACCATTTCTCAAGACATGCCATGCACATGGCGGCTGCCTTGGCTGGCTGTAGAACAGCCTTGGTCGGCACTGGCTGGACCTTTTCTCACCTTGTTAACATAAATGGGTGCAAAAACCACTCCTCTCCCCTTGTAGAGCCCTGACCATTGAAAGCTCACTAATGAGTGGGTTTGGTTAGGGTCATGAACCCACAGAGAATGTGTCAAAGAAGTGTTTTCAATGCTAGCTCCAAGCAGAAATGGAGATACGGACCAAAGAAGCTATCCATACCCTAAAAAAAGACTTCCAGTAAATAGCCTACGGTGGTTAAAGAGTTAAGGAGGTGACTTGACATTTGGTTCAATGTAACAAAAGGGAAGGTTGGAGAGGGAAACCAATACCTCTATATGCACCATGATTTCCTTTTGTGGAGGCTGGGTATGGCTGATGTACATGTATAGCCCATGTCTCCTCTTGATGCATGGGGACCACTTAATTAGAATGACTATTTGCCCTTGATACAGATAGTAGTGAGAGTGGGGCTATGTATTTCAGGGGATGGCAGCCAGTCATACTTGATGCTAGAGGTTAGTTACTAAGGGCATCTTGGTTCGGTGGAGTGTCCTATGGCTTACCAAGTTCATTCATAGTGATGGCAGATGCCAGCTGATTTCTCAGTTGCTTATAGTACTCCTGTGGATTAGGCTGGTTGCTCATCAGTCTGAATGTGTTGTACTTGTAGTAGAGTAGACTGTGTGATACTTGGCAGTCCTACACAGCTTTTCAGTACTATTTATATGTTAAGGTCAATGCAAGTCCCTACAAGATTTTATGAACTAAAGGTTGAGAATAAATAAGAATCACGGTTGAAGCAGCTTATGTAATGTATGCTGTGGCAAACTGTGTGAAAAATACTTCTCTGTGCTTGTGTTTTCTGCAAGCAACAAAAGCTGGGTTGAAGGCCTGGAAATGATCTACCCTCTCGCCATCTAGATACTTTGTTCACATCCACTGCATACACTAAATCCTATTACATCATTCATGTGGACATACAAGCAAGCCTTCTCATTTTAACACTGCATGTAAACTGTTGCGGAAAAAGGATAAAAATGAGCTAGTATACAAATGATAAAATTTGTTTTCTAACACTATAACAATTTCTTTTTCGTGCTACCATGAGTTACACTACTACACAGGAGTCTCCATTTGAATCTGTGTGTATACACACATATACATGTGCGTGTGTGCATGCATGCATGCATATGTGTGTGTAAGTGTGGGTATGTGTATGTGTGTGTGTGTGTAAGTGTGTGTATATGTGTGTGTGTGTGTGTGTGTGTGTGTGTGTGTGTGTGTGTGTGTGTGTGTGTGTGTGTGTGTGTGTGTGTGTGTGTGTGTGTGTGTGTGTGAAGGAATACCTCCATGTGCTCTGACAGCAATAGCATCTGAATCTTTACAGCTACAAACTGTATTGTGATTAGTGAACAATATTAGTATTAGTAATTATGTGCTGGACTAGAGTTGTTAGCATTTCTTCATTGCTAAATTAATGTGCTCTGGTATATGTGAACATCATCCCTTTGCAAAGATTGTAAGGTGCGTATGAAGCGTAAAATAACACCCAAGCATGTACATTTTTCCACACCTTGCTACTAGAGTAGAAGGCCTGGAAAAAAAAATCAAGTAACTTGCAATCAAGTGTGCTAGAACTCAAGAACCAAGTGACCTTGTTTGCAAAATACACTTACTTAATGCAAAGTACAGAAGACCAATTTAAACTAGCACCTGCAACGTTTAGTTGCAGGTGCTAGTTATAATTCTATTCAACTTCTATGACTTTTGTTTTTCCTAAAATATACATAGCCCATGCACAGAAGTGTTTATGCGATAATATAAACGAAGATACCTTCAGCACATGTGGTCTAGCTTTTAATTAACTTACCCTACTAATCCTTTGCACTGGTACTGGTGAAGTCCATCAGTGCTATTAGCTTTTGAGGTGCAAAAGTCACTTGAACAATTTTAACAAAATTTTGCCTTTTATGTCCTAGGCTACTCTGACCAACAAGTAGCTTTATGCACAAATTAGTTGTTTGGATAACTCAGATCTAGCACAACAGACTTGCAACTTCAATTTTTTTACGTTGGGAGCCCTAGCTACAGTAACTTTAACCTGACTGAAAATAAACTGACATTTTAATGTTAATCTTCACCAGATGCTTACTTTTTGTGTGGTATGACAAAACAGTAAGTCCATGGCCTAATAGCACTGAACTGCACTTTTCCAGCTGATTATCTATCAAGACTCATCACAAGACATTCAGCAGCACCACTGGAAATGGTGACTATTTAACTGGGGAAATAAATGTAAACTGTAACTGTTACCATGCATAGCGACTCTTTCTCTGTGGTGTCTGGCAACCCCTCCTCACTGTAAACAGCAAATTGATAAAACTATGAAGTGATACATGTAGTGTATACCAATGGTGCATGCAAATTTATCCCAGAACAATGAAATGCAACTTTTATAAAATTTCTATGTGCAAAAAGAGAAATCCACATCTTATTGATTGCCGATGATCAGTAAAGTACCT
This sequence comes from Agelas oroides, assembly GCA_949130485.1. Classification (NCBI taxonomy): domain Eukaryota; kingdom Metazoa; phylum Porifera; class Demospongiae; order Agelasida; family Agelasidae; genus Agelas; species Agelas oroides. Next base: position 20,929,578 of record OX422183.1, read on the forward strand.
GGTGTAGATGTGTCTGTAAAGTATAAAAGATAAGGCGGCTGCCCTCTTAGTATATTGTTTCTGTCTACTGTTTTCACTGAGCAAGTTCGGTGTGATACTTCTTTGACTTTGAATTGTTCTTTCTATACTTACATGTGCACTTGAGCTTCTACATTCATACCAGTAGAAGCTGACTGATCCTCTCACCCTTTAGTTTATAATAGAAGATTTCAGTATAAATACTGCGATTAAGCAATTTTGTGATAACACCATAGCTTGCAGGACTCATTGAAGTCGCATTGCACAGGACACATTTTGGCCAGGGAGATGGGAACTGCTATATCTCATGCAACAAAGGTAGCATGTACCAAGTAAGGATTCCATGAGGCGTAGCAAAGTGGAAGCACAGAAATGCCTTGCACTTTTTTTTTGGGGGGGGGGGGAGGAGGAGATGTGACTGATTGATTGCTTAGATATATTATTGTTCCTTTACGTACATGCAGTTTAGTTATGTATTTTTCCATACCAAAATTTCATTGGGTATAATATACTTGTGCTTACAATATTATGTGTACGTACGTACCTCCCATCTCTTTGACAGCGACTGTTGCTGTTGATGATTTCATTTTTCTCTTGACAATAACCTGTGGAATGTGTAGATGTAGCGGTGTAATCGTAGTGGTCTACCCAAGATGCAAAAGGATTTACGTAATTATTAAATAAAGTGATGGACAGGTCATAGAAAGCTGTGTACATCCATTCTGGAGAGTAAAAATTGTATGCATGGGCTATCGATAGATTGATGACATAAACTGTTGACCGGGTCTGTATAGCAAGTGTTTGTTGCAATTAAGAATCAAGTGCAACAACCACATGTAATTTTCAGCAGTACTACATGTATCACAAAATTGAAAATGTGTGTACATGTCTAAATGGCAACAAAATTTGTCCTACTTATCCCTAAATGCCATCGGGCTTAGCGAAATCATTCTCATCACTCCCTGTTGCAGTAAAAATTCTGTCTATACAACATGACAGACTTTCTTCCCAACTTATTTAGCCTCATCCCCAGACCCAATTTTTATACATGCCCTGCGGCCTCATCAAAAAATAGGGTTTAGGCACCATAATTGGGAAAACTCAGGCCTAGTTATAAAGCATATCAGTATGTTATTGCACCAATCAGATTGTTAGATACATTAAATTATGTTATACACATCATTACAGACAGACAGCTTGTAGAATTTTGGGCACCAACGCTAGTGCTATAATATAATGTGATAATTTTGCAATAATTATTTATTGATGCCTACAATCGTATGTCAACTGGCCCCAGTTTTCTTGGTGAAATTGTATTTTTTACCGGGGGCACAAGACAGGCATAAAATTGGTCCAGGGACAAGACTACTATTTGTTTGTTAGCATCGTAGCTTCATTCCATCACAAAAAGCTTACCACTGCATCCCATGCTTTGACTACACTTACATATAGAATACTGTCGTACATTGCTACAATATTATGACTGTCCTCACTGGACTAGGGACCAAAAATGCTGGCAATATTATTTCAGCTGCTATATGTCTGTAGTATGTTTTGACACTTGCTTACACTCACCCCACAATACTTCAAAGTACCTTTCTTGGTCTTGCATATGTGAATTACCTTTCTTAGTCAGACACACAAGGACAATGGCAACTAGAATCCCAACCACTGTCAAACACAGGACGGCAATGATGGTAACAAGTACAAGTATCCCTGTAGAAACTGTGGAAAATGAACATAATACATGGTTGTGTACATATTGTACATATGTATATTTTTATTATACTAGTTTGTGTGCAATACAGAGTGTGCAAAATGCACATAAAACATCAATTTATAAAAACATTCTTTGTGTAATATAAACATTGACATTTGATAGTTTAGGCATCTCACATTAGCCAGCATACTTACCGCAGTTTATAATCGAAGAAAAAAGCAACAAAAAAACACACCTAGGGTATAGCGTTATTCACAGGCCACTGCCAGATTTTATCTCAGAGCCATCATGGAGTGGCCTAGAAATGATGTAACCTGGAATATAACATGTAGCTACATGTATTTGATTGCTGTTACTGCATTTAAGCATGCATGTGAGTAACTGTATTTGCAACAAAGATTGCAAAGTCACCTCCGGATTCACTTCATTAAAACAAATACAACATTTTCTTACCTTACAAATATTCATAGCACTTAAGCACACTTCAGCATAATTAAGTACATGAGAGGTAAAGGGTGGGCATTTACTTTAGACCATATGCAGGAAACTGTACCAAATGTTGAGGGTGGGTGTATTTTCACAAGTTGCATTCATTTGTGTAACATTTTTGATGTACCATAGCTGCAAAAGTAAAGCTCTTAAGGTGCGATCACTATGGAAACCTTTCTATATACAAATGGCAACTGAGATCATGGCTATTGTGATACAGGAGGACAAAGATGATTACACAAACCAGAAACAGTGGTGAGAATGAGTCCCAGTATGTATGGATGAAAATGTGTCTTGACAGTGGGTGACTTGGTACGACATCTAGGCCTACCTTTTACCAGGGATATGTGGTTCAGTGATTGTTCATTAACATAATCATTAGCATAACACCTACACATGTGTCAGCTCCAAGTACTCAATCATATGTTGAGGGCAGAACTCTCTAGGGCATTGCTACTTGGGAGAAGCAGGGAATAGAAAGGTGACAAAAACGGCAAATAAGATTGAGAACAGGAATTTGCGTGCATGGAAATGCTGCATGGGCAGGACAAGACCTCACCTTATACATGAACAAAGCCAAAACGGGGTGGGGAGAATACAATAATCAACTAGATCAACAGCCAAATAGCTCATAATACATTTTCAGTGATATGTGTGCATGTACTGTAGTAAAGTGTCTCCTACAGCTAGCTACATAGCTCCCAGATCAAACAAATGTGGGAAAAAAATCGGACAGCTACTAGGCAGAGTCATTGTCACAACAACAAAATGGTGAAGGACACCAACAATATGAAAGACCCACATCAAGATCAAAGCCTGTGTTAGTGATTATGGATGTGTCAATTTATGTCTGCATGGCTCATCCCTTAATTGAATTGGGGGTGAAGCAGTGAGTGATTTAGCAAAGGTAAACTACCACTGAAAATGTCTTGTAAACTAGCACTGAACTCTTTACCTTATTGCAGGTGCAGTGAAGTGTTAAACATGACAATTTTATGTAGAACCTCATTACTTTGGAAATGTCATGTAGAACCTCATTCATTACTTTGGAAATGTCATGTAGAACCTCATTACTTTGGAAATGTCATGTAGAACCTCATTACTTTATACAAAATCAACTAGCACTGACTGAGTTGACTGCAATACATACTTGATTTCTCTGGAATGCACTGGGGTATGCTTCCATTCCAACTGCCATCCCTCTGACAGACTCTGGCCTCATTTCCCATGAGAATATAACCATCATTACAGACGTAGACTGCCTTAGATCCTACAGTTGTTTCATTATAGCAGACTGCACCACCAGAGATAGAAGCACTGCTCACGGAACTTCTGCACATTGGGTGCTCCATCTCAGTATGAGTAGGATTGCCAAGGTCTGTCACAATGCAATCTGTGTATTATAAATAAAAATTACATGTATATATACTTCTTGACTGCTAGTAACATAACGGCTAGATTGTCTGTGCACTGGACTCTCATCCTGAAGTGAATATGCACCTTCGACAGGGGCAATTTTCTTGTGCATCACTACCTTAGTGACAGCTACATTATATGCTTGATACCAGCACTTACTATACTGCGGTGTTGTGAAGTTTCCTCGCACTGTCACTGTCACATCTCCACTAACTGCAGACACAGTGTAGTAGTACACTCTTGAGGAGTTCAGTCGCTCCCTCAGTACCACACTGACACGGTCCCCTACTGTACCAGTCTCAGTGGACTCAGCAGAGTATGGCAGGTTCATGTAGGTTGGATCAGTCCCATACTGGACCGTACAGTGAGCAGAGCCAGTGAACCCAGATAGAAATGTGCAGTCTAGTCTTAAATTGCTGGCTGAGCTCAGATCAATCACTTCCCCAGTTAGGAGGTTGTTGGTTGTGTCTACATACATGGAGAAACAAGGATTATCTATACTTAGGCCTCACTGTATCTACTCAAAATGCACTCAGAACTGTGAAGTGTGAGCAAGCATGCAAAATGATAAGTTACAACTTGTGGCCAAGTGACTCGAGTATTCAACTTCAGAAAAAAACTCCCAGGTTCAACCCATAATTATCTATCCCCTCCTAGACACTTTATTGCTCCTCATCCTGGGAGACCAACTTCAATGAGATGGCTCAGTGAATAGAAGCTGTTGCATGTCAAGTATGAGTTAACAAGCTAGATGACTCTGTGTGTATACCATATTGTTGTGCATACTTCAAATGTATAATGTCTGGAATTGGTTCATATATTATACTGCATGTGACAGGATTGCTGGATGATGCTATACATTGCTATACAGAACTATAGTTCACTGTTGTTTTACATATGACGACCAACCCAAGGCTTTGAATTTCTTCACAAATAGCATAGCCATAGTAAGCGGTCCAGCTGGTCCAGTTTTGGCCGGACCAGTTTACGTGGTTATTTTTGGAACGGCGCATGCGCAGACTACTGAATAATGAATACCATAATTATGCCCTATAAACTTTTGGACCAAAATGTTTTTCATTACGTCAAGTGTGCACATGCACTTAAATAACAATTAATGCATATATTTACTGTCAGGAATAAGTGAGTGAGTGAGTGAGTGAGTGAGTGAGTGAGTGAGTGAGTAGATTATGTTGTCGCCAGTAGAATGAATTTGATTTATTTTCCCACTTGCACAGCTGCATCGAGCAAAAAACACATCAGCCAGTAAACTATAATTTTCCAAAGTGCACATTTGCAAAAGAAAGCAGCGTCCCTTACCTTCCAACCTGCTTGATTTAGCCAGTGGAAGGCTATACTACATGCCTAAGTGCGGGGCTAAAGGATGGGATTTCATTCAATTAATGTGGTTTAACCACACCCATAGCTGGACCAGTTCCTAAGTGCTTGCTGCAGCCCTGAATAGATGCCCAAACCAAACACTTTCTGTGTTAAAATAATCAATGTTCAACTGACTGATGGTTTGTGTTGTACATGTTCTTGCAGCTCCCGCTCCCACCACATTCTCAGCAGCCACTGACACACTGTCATAGCTTGAGGGAGGATTTGAGAGTGGCTCAAAGGTGTAGCTACACCTCCTAGCATTGCATCTGGCAATGTTCACATTCTCAGTAGCCACAACAGACCCAGCCTGGAAAATAATCTTGTACTGAGTGATGTCCAAATTTGGACCTGGACATGCCCCCCCTGGATCAACTGGGTCCTGAAGAAAGAGATTTTGAATAGTCATACCATGGTTATTTTGCTGAAAGAAGAGGTATGTACGGCTTAGAGTGTATACATACACTGTAATATAATTTATACTCACCAGAATTACGCTCTGTCACTTACAGGTACAGTATTCCAGGTATTGTTGATGAACAGAAGTCTCCTTGATGACTGGTCATATGACAGGGTGATGTTACAGCTGCTGGGAACTGCAGGGACTGTTAACACTATTTTAATACATACGAATGATTTACATGTATTATATGCAAAGCCATCTTGGCTGTTACAGAACACAAAATTGGTCCCCAGGTGACCTTGCCTATGCACAGAGCATGAGGAAAAATATGTGATATTTGTGTTGTGGATCATACCGTAAGATTTACTAGGCCACCTCAAGTGCTTTATTGTACGTAAATAATTGAAGGTGAGGGGAGGCAGGGAATGGAGCTGGTACATGGGGCACATGGTAACAAAAGTGAATCTCCTAAATCTCTCTTCCTTTGCAGCCAGAAAGAAGCAGCTGAGATGTTTCCAGTGCATGAAAACTTAGATGAGGTCATGAAGGCTTTACAAAGTATGATACTGACAAAGATGTTACCTCCAAAGCTGTATGTATATACAAAAACCTGTTAGTCTTGGACTCATAAGGGTGTTCCAAGCCATTATTATAGCACTGAACTTTTGCCAACTGGTGTGGCATATTTTTTATAGGTATGGTGTTTATGTTGTTGTTGAAGTGGTCAGGCAGAAGCTGTTGTTTGGACACAGATTCTTGTAATAAGCTTTGGTTCCTCTGTTTTAATCAATAATATATCAAGGCTCCCATGTACATCACAACACACAAAACTGTCTAGTTCAAGTTGCATAATATAAGTATACCTTGAGGGGTGATTGTCAGGGGCTCACTCTCATTCCCCACCAGATGTACACATTTGACACCATGTAAGGTGATGTTGTACTCATAGCCTGTCATGAAACCAGTCAGTTCATACTGTGTGACACTGGCAGTGGTGATGTTCAGAAGTCCTCCATATGGGGTCTGGGGAGCATTGGGGGTGATGTTGACAAGGTAGAAATCAGCACTGTCTCCACCACCCAGTGTCCAGCTCACAGTGACATCCACAGTTCCACTGACATCTCCAGAGAGGCCAACACAGGAGAGGGTGGGAACAGAGGGAGGGCCTGAAGAAATGTGTGACTAGCTTGCAATTGCAGACATCTTTAATACACTTTACAGGGAAGCTCTATGGTTATAGAATAGAGGGAAACCTAAATTTGATTGCATAAATAGCAATCACACAAGGTAAGCAAGAAAGAAATGGCAAGTACAACTTTCCAATCACTAACTACTATCATAGAATGATATTAAAGCAAACATAATTTGCACATCTTAGGACATTAATTTTGTACTTCAGAAATTTATGTTAAAAATGTTAAATTGCATCACAGCTGATGCACTGGTGGAGGCTACAACTGTGATCACCAACATGATTATGCTCAAGATTTGTCAGCCATCAACTGATTGCAAGGCATCCCATGTCATGTGTTTTGGTTGTCTTGAGGAGTAGACATATACGCTCCACTTCACCTTTGTTTCTACAGTAAATTATTAATATTATACTGACAGGTTGTAGATTCTGTTTCATATACACAGGAAGTTGTAGTGTAATGCTTCCTATTACGTCACCTTGCTTACAGCGTAAAACATAACAAGGAACAACCAGGTTGAAGAACATTAAGCAAGGTTAAATATGGTTTACAATAACCACCCAACTCTGAGGGCACAACACGGGGACAAGGGTGGTTATTGACCATAAATCCAAGGCTACCACACATTATGTATTACATATATTATGTGCTATGGTACCATAGGTATGGAGGAAATCAACTTCACTGACCTATAGTCTGGATGGTATTGTTTCCAACTCTGTTCTCAGGGTCTATGGTAGCAGCTGGCCCAAAGCACTCAACCAGTGTACCATCCAGTGCAGGACCACTCAGTGATGATGAAAAGGAAGGGCCACTTGTTCCATGTCCATACCCTGGTGCAGCTGTGAAGGCATGACTTCCTTCAGTTGGCCCACAAGAAGCATCGCCAGTTGACAAATGTGACAGGGTACACCAATTGCTACTACCATTCACTCTCCAGATGGTTGTCCCAGTTCCATTGACAGTACATCTGAAGGTGATGGTACTTCCCGGGCAAGTGGAGAGGGCTGGATAAAACTGCCCAGCAACATACCCTGGAGATATGTGTATAAGATCTGTTTTTGGTTCTAATGGCACAAATCTCTTTATTTGGATTTCCAGTGTGCAGACTACAGTTCTCTATGTAAGTGGCATGGCTGCATGAAATGTGTGTTTTACATTTCAAAGTATAGTTTGTCAGTGCCACAGTTTGCTTATTAAATATCATGTTTGTGAGCATTTTCCACAGTAACAACCAGCCAGTATATCATATTTGTCTTGGCTTTTATCGTCAAACATGTATGCACGCTCCTATGATGTTGCTTTTGTAATGAAAGGCCAGCTCACTGAACTGTACTTCAGGCTTAGAGCATAATAGTATAAACTTACTCAGATGCTGAACAAGTGCAGCCACTAACAAACACCAAAAAAGAAATAGAACCTATAAAGAGTAGGAATAGAACCATTGTGAGTACCTGCAGACACCATAATTCAAGCACAGTCAGAAGTGACCATGGTAATTGACCTGATTATTGAAATCAATATGCAAATATCTAGAGTGATATCCTTCAATAAGTAGTGGCTTCTTATTCCAGCCTCTTACAAAAAGTGATAGATCTCTATACCGTCGTAAAGTTATCGATTAAGTGGTATGGTATGGTCTAGTTGTTCTTTAGCAGCTAGTAACTGTTGTTTAGAGGTGACTGCTTGCAAAACTCTTAAAGATAGCAATGACAGACACTGCCACACTGTTAAAAACTGGGCACTCACTCAGACATTATACTGACAAAGGCACTAATGCCTATTGCACTAGACTTTAATATGGACATTTGTTATTCTGAATGAATATTATCATTATGCAAACACACTTCTGGAATGTTGAACATCGTATCTAAGAACTGCTACATGAATACTGCAAACTGTAGAGCTCATTTGTGACATTGATGCTCACACATTGCCCAAGCATGTAGTAGTCAATAAAGTATGATTGCACAAATAGTTTCTTAGACTTGGGGGTGGGGCAATACTGCAAACTGTAAAGTTCATTTGTGTCACACATTGCCCAAGCATGTAGTAGTCAATGAAGTATGATTGCACAAATAGTTTCTTAGACTTGGGGGTGGGGCAATACTGCTAACAAACAAATAGGCAGATTGTTGAGCAGTTTGTTAGTAACAAACTGTATGCATTAGTTACGTATCACTGGGCATTCAGATGTCCTCGATCAGGAAGAGTGTGCATGCAACCTATGATGTACTTATATATGACATACGTATGACACACTTGCTATTATTAACTATACACAGACCCAATATTTGAACATGCAAGTCAGCATCCCACTCCATGCAGTATATCACACACTACCATGCATGCAATACAACAAACTACCATATAATGTACACTACACTTCTCCTATGGGGGGTATACCAGGAGGCTAGAGCTGTCACAGGAGTAGTTTATTAGGCACATGCACCTAGTAAATAGCTTGCAGTGAACTGTTAATGTATTGTATGTTTATGATGTTTGACACCTGCAAGGCAAGCGGACTGAAGTACATACATAGTCCAAATGGTTAATACAAAGCCAAAGTATTAACGCATCATACACTCAATTCTTAGCCAAAGTACACTGTGTGGGGCCAATTGTAACTGTGTTTGGCAACCACACACCTTGGTCTCACCTTAGTTTATGGTAGTCTGAACAACCGATCTCTCGGCCAAAGATTGTGAGGGTACATTATACGAGGGTGTGCGGGTACGTTATACGAGGGTATTCGTGAATGAATAGTCAACATTTCGGTCCCGTAGGACCTTCTTCAGGCATACAATGCTGGACACTCTGTACAAAACGGACAGAGTGTTTTGTACAGAGTGTCCAGTATTGCCTGAAGAAGGTCCTACGGGATCGAAACGTTGTGCACTCAAAGATTGATATTTGGTCTCACCTTATTTAGCTACTCTTCTTACCTTCACAGGGAGATTTGTACTCTTTTAATTTTTCATGTTTCTTAATGAAAACATTCTCAGTCAGGCACTGGAGTGGGTTGATCCACAAACGAATGACATCACTTCTCCTTATGTTTACTACCTGAGTGTCCTGCATTATTTTCAACCTCTACAAACACTTATTTGTCTTTGATTTGCCAAATTTTGAAGTCACATGCCAAGTGGCACTTATGCTTCACTGCAGAAACTACTCATTTAAAACAACCACAGACAGACCTCAGTTTAGGGTTCACTGAATGCTATGAAGAGAATTCACAAACTTCATAACTTCCATCCACAATCCTTCTCGCAATTTCATATCTGGCAAGACTCATGAGTAATGTCCGATGGAATTGTGAGGGGATGGCCCATGGTAAATACATTTAAATTGTTTACGCAGTATTTATAGTTCAATTAACCCTGAAAGTGGAGTAATTATTTAAAGGTTACTCTAAAGAGATATATCTTTGCTGTGATAAAACATACAGATAGTGCACAATCTGTCATCAATACTGAGCTGGTACTGAGAATCAATTCTTAGAAGATCTGCCATCATCGCATCACTAGAATCATGGGACACGCTAACTTAATTCTCATAGTGGACAGAAATTTAATCTGTTTCCTCAATTCCTCCTACGCTAGCGGGACAAACAACTGTGTGGGTGTATCCGGACCATTATCTATGATCTAGACGATAAATGTACACCGTGGCACGAAGGAAACAACTTCAAAATAATTTTCTTACTTTCATATTTCACTCTTCGGCGACACGAGTCGACAAGCAGCCGTATGTGAGTGAGCCTTGCTGGCCTCCGTGACGATCGTCAGGAAATCGGACATACTGTGTTCCGTTTCGCATTAGTGGCCCGGGAACACGCCAGGCAGTCTGGGAACGGAAACCTTTATCTCTGCAAAGTATTAAAGTCTGTGTGGACAAGTTGATTCACAAACCCTACTTGTCTTTGTAACCGTATTTCACAGTTATGAATAAATACAGTTTTTGGACATCTACTGCTTTCCTATTGTTCTGCATCCTACAGCATGAAGGTGAGGAGTAATTTAGCAAAATAATGATTAGCTATTGCATGCTATTAAACTATTTAGACTGCAACAAAATTGGTCTGGCTATCGAACTGGTGGTCCAGGATAGGTTTGCATTGATGGAGCAAGTGTTGGGATAAATAAGGCGTTTGGGAATGGGAGGAGGGGGCATGTACTATAAAAGCCGGCCTGCCGGATAATATCGAACGGGCAATTAGTTAACGGTTAGTTTGCTTGCACATGCTTAGTAAATTGTACAGAGTTTATAGGCTTCCAGGTGGCAGCTTTACCCTTGTTTTTCAGATGACTGTGACTTTGAGGTAGCGGCGCGCTCAATGACTTTTACGAATCGAAGCTCCCTGCCCCATAACGCAGCAGGATCGTGGTTTGCATGCTGCAGCACTGCGTACATAGCTATTGCGTAGACTTACATGTTACGCACAATTTTTGGAGTGATAAAAGCCTGGGCGGGGCTGTGGAATAGGACTCGCTCAGTGCAATACGCGAACATGCACATAAGACATTAATACTTTGTAAAACTTTTCACTAGTGAAGGAACACTTTTAATCCAAGGTTTCAGCTATACTTTGACAGTATAGTTTAATCTCGTTTCTTGACTGGTGAAAAGTTCAACAAAGTATCACTGTCTCACTTCAGCCGGGTTTGCTGCTTTTTAGTAATCCAGCAGCCCAGCTAATACACTTGCCTGGAATTTGGGTGCAAGCATTTTTTAGGGCTGGCCACACCACATCAGTGTGAAACTAGCTACAAGCCTGCTTATGAAGTCATACCTGCCGCAAGTGTCCATCAGCACTCGTAGCTTAAGCCAAAATAAAAAACAAGAATTAGGGTATGTGGTAGTATAATTATACTTTCTGCTAGACCAATAGCCACATATGTACTGGAAAATGTTCTCCCACATATCGCTACAATATGTAAATCCATTTCCATCCAGGTGATGTTGCTGGACAGTTCACTCCAGCTCCCGCCACCTGTCCTGGAGGTACCATCACCTTCAGATGTACTGTGAACGGAAGTGGGACCACCATTTGGAGAGTGGGTGGTAGTAGCAATCTGTGTACCCTGGCTCATCTGTCAACTTCCACTGAAAATTGTGGCCCAAGCGGAAGAAATGATGCTTTCACAGCCACTCCTGAGGCTGGGTTTGGAACAAGTGCTACTTCCTTCACATCAATACTGAGTACAACTGAAACTCCTGCACTGGATGGTAAACTGGTTGAGTGCTTTGGGCCCAATCCTTCCCTAGACCCAGGGAACAGGGTCGGAAGCAGTACCATCCATACTGTAGGTCAGTAACATTTACTGAATGTCTGGCATACTTCTGTGGTAGCTACCATAGTGCCAGTGTTGTATATATTTTAGTGTTTGGACCAGTAGTTTAGTTTTAGTTAGGCTACAGATTGAAATTGTTAGTTTAGTTTTAGAAACGTGTCAATATCAGTATTATCAGTTGTAGTTAACTACTATTTTTTGGTGATTTCAAATTAGTTTAGTTGTAGTTTATAACTAACAGACTGAGGCAGCATCAATTTTAATTTTAGTTTTAATTACTAAAAAGTTTTATGCATTACTAAAATGCATTTTAGTTTTGGCTTAGTTAACTAAAACAACACTGCATAGTGCATTGTGTGTATGACGTACATGTTAGATCTTTTACAAGCAACGAAGCCACAATGTGTGGGAAAAAAAGATCTAACGTACCATTGTTCCTGTCCTCATTTACTATCTAATTAGCTCCTAAATCCTCCATTAGTCTCAATAATGAGGGGAAAAAACTCACTACCTTTGTGATGGCTACCTAAATGTCATTATTCTAGGTGTGCAATACTGTTACTGTTCCATATAGGTAGCTACCATGCAATATAATCTACTATACTAGTTTCTGAGCAATACAGAAAGATATTGCATGAGTGCAGAATGCATTTTTGTGAGTCAAAAGCATTAGTGAAAACATTTCTTGCATGAGTGCACCTACCCCGTATTGCACTGAAACTAGTGTAAGCTTACTTACAATTACACACACAGATACGATAATAGTCATGTTCCAAATCACTGTAGAATTGTCTTGCCAACAGTTGTTATATATATACCAACTAACTGCCCGTTGAAAGATGCCTTTTTACAATTTACAGTACAAGTCTAAGCCACAGACCAAGATGCTCACTGAGCCTCAAATTTACTGTCCTAGCTAAAAGCTTTCGTGCTGTTATTAAAAAGCTTTAGTGTAGTGCTGCTTAGCTAAGCTTTATCGTGTTTTGGTTTATAAATGAAAGGTTTTATCATAACAAGATCATTATCAAGACTCAAGAGAGAAGACAGACATGACGCCTAGATGATAATATAAAGCAATATGTAATTGCGAACATGTCAGATTCTTGCTGGTGCAAACGATTATCATAGCTACTTTTGTTTTCTATAATGAAGTCAACTTCCACATAACATTCTGAGTTGCATATTGGCAACCCTTGAACAGACTTCCCACTTCTTATAAAGAAAAAATGAACCCTGTGTGACCGAACAACATTGTCCTTCACACTGGCTACCACTCTTCAACGTTTCAGCCATAACTTCTCCCCCTCATGCATGGCGTGTTTGAAAAATGAAAAAATGGTTGAGTTCATGCCTACTCATCCCATCAGTTTTTGAGAATGTAGACAATAACTGTGATGCTTTACAACTGTGGTGTCTCACAAGTACATTCCCTAATGGAAATCAGTATGGCTACACAGATTTGGCTATATCAGCGTTTGAATAGTTGTCTATTTTGTATGGTGTAGTCAGCAAAACAATGAATGCCACCATATAAACTGCAGTAAAACAAGTATTTGTCATTGTGATACATATATTTGGAAAGATTCTGTAGTTTCAAGCTAGTTTTTCATTATTCAGGTCCTCCTACTGCCCCCACCCTATCCTGTGTTGACCTCTCTCAAGATGTCAGTGGACCTATGAATCTAACTGTGAGCTGGACACTGAGTGGTGGAGACAGTGCTGATTTCTACCTCATCACCATTACCACCAATGCTCCCCAGACTCCATATGGGGGACTTCTGAACATCACCACTGGCAGTGTCGCACAACATGAACTGACTGGTTTCATCAGAGGTTATGAGTACAACATCACAGTACGTGGTGTCAACTGTGGGAGTCAGGAGGGGAGTGAGAGTGAGCCCCTGACAATCAGATCTCAAGGTACATATGCTGCATAACTCCAGTAGTAACTAGAGTCCAATGAAATATCACCAGGAGAAATATGTATTAATCGCAGAAAATTTTTTTACGTGGCAAACAATACTGAATAGCTGATTATTTTCATGAGTGCATAATTGTCCAAAAGTCGTTTATTCATCCAATGCAATAAAGCTTTATTGTCTCTATCCTTAATTGGTCATGCAGATACAACTAACAATTTGTTAAGAGTAGCAGTGGCAAATGTGCGCTCTCCTGTCGGTGCTCAACTTCAGTGCACGTTTCTATCTGGATTCACTGGCTCTGCTCGCTATATAGTCCAGTATGGGACTAACCCAACCTACATGAATTTGCCATACACTGCTGAGTCCACTGAGACTGGTACAACAGGGGACACTGTCAGTGTGGAGCTGAGGGAGCGACTGAACTCCTCAACTGTGTACTACTACACTGTGTCTGCAGTTAGTGGAGATGTCAATGTGACAGTGCGAGGAAACTTCACAACACCACAATATAGTAAGTGCTACCATATAGTGAAAAATATTTTGATGATGTCACACATTTGTGATTTGTGTTCTCTCTAACTCAACAGATTGTCCCCTGAGTGAATTAGGGATGGCAGGCCCCTTTCTGGACGACAACTACCCTCAATGCCAACAAGACCAAGATACTGTGACCTCCATTACCATACCGAATGGTGTTGTCAGTGTGACCTGCTACAGTGGGAGGCAGTTTGTGTCTGTGGCCTCCCATGTGTGCGATGAGGGCTACCAGCCTAATGTAACCTCCACTGTACGAGTGTGCAGGGACAATGGACTGTGGTCTGGAGCTACCATAGCCTGCGGTGAGTGGTTGTCTTTGTAGCTAGTCTAACTTCGTGGCTTGATTCATCAACCAGTGCTTATGGGGCTGGAGTCTTTTCTTATATCAGCGTATTACATATGCACTGAGTATTGTGAGCTATCTGTAAATTTTTTTATGGGATTTACATAAATGTCAGAGATGCCATGTAATCATAACCCACTTTTCAAAGTCAGTTCCTTGTGTAAAAAGTAGACTGCCAAATCACCCATATCACCCAAAATGTTGCCAAAGATGAAACGACATGTACCACACTTTTGTTCCCTGCCCCACCCAACTTTCATTGCTTTTAGCACGGGAAAGTTGACCACACATAACAGGCTTCCTCATATCGAGCTGGCAGAATTCAGCGTCACCTTTCTGTTGCGTACACAGACATGCATGTAAATCTCCTGGGGCCCCAAGTGTATTACAGCGGAGACAATTGGGAGCCAACCATATAGCGAGAGGTTCCTAACTGTTTCTAGTACATACATACAACTTGGTCATTAGTGCAAGTTTACTGTGCATGTGCTAAGTAGTGAATGTATTCATCCGTACATACATTTCTGCAGATGGCATGCAGACTACCCACAGTATATGTGCTACCCTTGGCACAGGTGCTGTGGGCGTTCTCAATATGGATTTTGTTGTCGGGATTACAGCCGTAGTCACTGGCACCATTGCACTTACTGTTGGTTTCCTGGCTGGAGTTCTCTTGTTCTACTGCGTTAGCAACCACCGACACCAGAGCTCCAAGCTTGAGTCATTCTCCCACCAACACCCAGAAGCAGTATCAGGTTGCAATCCACTACAGCAGACAAGCCCAGAGTACGAGGATGTGATTAACCTGAGACAGAATTATGTACTCGCACAGACCAGAATTGAAATGAAAGCAAATGAAGCCTATGGGCCGATGTAACACACAATAGATTTTCAGCTACGGTTTTTAGAGGTGACACTCTGAACTGTATAACTGTAAGTCTTCTTTGCTACAATAATAAAGCCTTAATGCTGCTACGATTAAAACTGTAAGCTTTTGTTGGTATGTGCAGAGTCACGAAAGCACACAAGTTTTTTTTTTTCGTCACACAGTTACTTACTTTTTGTTTCTTAAGGCATGTGTTAGATTATAACACTCTGAAGTGGTAATGCAGCGAGTAGTAACATATTTGGTAGCCCGATCGTCTCCATCCACAAGCTCCCAGAAACTCCATGTATCTAGGGAAAAACCTGTTACCCATCCATGTGATGGCTACAAAATCACACAGTTACTTCAAAACACTCCACAGATTGTTGCTCACCTTAACTGAGTTGTGGACATGAGACCCTTCCACAATTGCCTAATGACAAAACGATCCACACATTAACTGAATTGTGGACATTAGACCATACAATGACACTGAGACCTACTGACTTGCAGATGCACATGAAAATGTAAACTGAGATCATTACTAGTCTTGGGCAGTAACCAAAAACATGATGGATTGGCACTGTAGCCACTTATTGTGAGCCATATTGATTGTATCTAAGCTACCATGACTGTAAAGTCTATAAGAATTGTGCCTCTATTGATCCGAGCTTGTACTGCAAGCAGTAAAAACTGGAGTAAAGATCTAGGTACCAACACTCCCAGGTAAATGTTACGCAATGATCTGTGGTATTTCTTATTATAAACCACAATGTAAACCACAATGTAGAATCTATTACTCATGTCACAGTCAACTGGCTCCCAAATTGTGATTCTAATGTGGGACTTTTACATAATGATATTCATCAGTTCTGTGGTTACTATATGTGAGTGAAATTTCATTCCAAGCTAGTGGGCGGATAATTACCTTTCCACTATGATACACTGCCCACTATGTATGCTATATAACAGTGCATGGGCATGTATACTGTCATGTTACAGAAGTCCATATGTTAGCAAATATAAATATTTTTCATTGTTTTACAGCTTTGGCACAAGTCTGTGTACAAGATTAGTTTATTCCAAACTGCCAACCAAGAGGCTCATAGCACTGCCATCCTACAGCACTTGAATAGCTACAAAATTAATGCAGTTTAATGGTGTTGTATTACACAGTTCTTGAGATCCCCAACATCTGGGTGCCTACACATGCTTTACATAAAGCAGTTCTGCAGGCAATGAGGGACTAAATATATAGCTGCATAATATCAATGAAAAGTCTGGGAACAAGACTAGTATGGGGAACTGTCAATAGCCACTTGTTATCTGAGAGTGAACAGTTACCTTTCGTGATCATACTCTGTAAATGAGAGTTGATGAGCCACTGGGGTTAGGTGAGGTGTACGTGTTTATGAACAAACTTGACGACTGAGCTAAACCAATAGCCCACTAAAAAGCATGCCCAGAAGACGCTCACTACAGGGTATTTACATGAGGGAAAAATACATATGCAAGAAATTGGGGGTTGAAGAGGAGGGAGGGTGTTTGCTCGAAGGGGGCGTAATTTTAGGAGCTTACAATGGTATATAACTTGTTATGTAGGCAACATCACTGTAGAAGAAAGATATTGACTGGCAACAGCTAGTGTGTGTATTGCATAGGTATTAATGCAGGTAAGCATAGCTAGTTCATAATAAAATCCTTTGGTACTCTTGACTGGCTCTGTTTTTTACCGTTTCAGACCAGTAAGAAGATGGCAGACTCAGTATATAATCATCCTTTAGTTTCTCTTACATTCATGTCTCTCTTCTTTGTTGCCTAGGTAACAGGTTATATCCCTCCCTTGAGCTTACTCTGTTTCCGTGTAGTGGTAAATGTTTTCAGTGCAGGTACTACACATACTACATGGTGTTTCTCCCATCTCAGATTACCACACTCCTCTGTACATGTACCCATGGTAATACCATGGCAACTGGCTATGAATATTACATACATAGTAGGCTAAATGCCCACTCAAGTTGCTACAATGTCTTATGATGTAATCATATCAGAGCCATATGAATGTCTCAACATGCACTCCAGCCTACATTATGTGCAACTTAAGATCAACCCTAAACATATTATAATTATCATATTAATTTGTCAGTGCTCATGCATTTGAACTCAACAGCAATATGGCTCTAGCTGTTGGGTATTAGCTGCAATATCTATTCCACACTACAGCATTGTTGACAGCTGCTCAATAAAAATGTTTCATACACATTCACAATGCTGATGACAGATAGGTATAATCTCACTGCAAATTAATATGATACATGTAGCTCTTTTACTGAGTAGCTACTGCTTAAACACTGTGTCCTACTGCTCCCTTGCACAGTTGTGTAACTCCTGTTGGGAGAAGATTGACTTTTTTAGATTTGGACATGTATAAAGATGTAACAAATTGGTGTAGGGTTACTCAAGGTTCAAAAGTAGTCACATGTTTCACTTGAGAAGACTAAGTTTAGTACATTCAGTTACAACAGTTTGAGTCAATGGAATTGCAGAGGTTTTTAAGATGATGGGTTGATGATTGCTGCTCTTGTAGCAGGATGTTGCAAGAATGCTGAATACTACTGCACAACACTTGTGCATGAACTCATGCCGTGCATATTCAGAGTACAAAAATGCTATACTGTATAGTGTCTGCCCAAGCCCAGCTTTTTTTCACTCTTTCATTCATGCATCAGAAAGCCTTGGAATCACTGTAAAAAAGGAAAGGTTGTTTTGACTCAATTTGGTTATCTCAGTTTCCTCTTACTTGTACGCATTGTTAAACACAGTGAAGTCCCACTGCCTGCTTTAGATTCCAAACAGATTAAGAACTTGATTAGGCTTTCCAGAACATTAGCAAATGTCATGGGAGAATACTTTGCTAATGAAATTGTCCAATCATGTGGAAAATGGTATGAAACTGAGGTAACTGCAATGGGTTAAAACTACCCACTTTTTCTTACAGTGATTAAGGAGGCTAATGCTACTGCATGTTTGTGTCAGGCATGAAATGCTGGCTATAAGTATGTATATAACTACAAGTGTTACACCTGGGTATATGCAAAGTCACCTACTTTGTAGGACATGTTTTGGCCAATACCAGGCCTCATCAGTTGTGCTATATACTTTGGAAGTATTCCATTTTAGTATCAACTGGAGAGAGTGAGCAGCTTAGTTATACGGTTTAGTTCACATCTGAGTTTAGTTTACATCTTGTAAACTGTTGGAATTTCACATTCCTATTGCTACTTGTAGTTTTAGCTCATCTCTTCACTCATACAGTTACGTATGATGACTGTGTTCTTCATACAATGAGAAACTGTAATCAAAAGTGGTAAGTGGGGTGAAAGGACAAGCAAATGACACAAGAGAATATAGGAAACCACATGGTGTGCAGCCTGGTTTCATTATGTGCAAGCGGACTTTGAGGACATTGATCTTTTAACTAAGCAAGCCACGACAAACCAGATTGTCAGTATAGTTTGCTGGGGTAAGTTCAACTATACCACATTAATTAGAAAGAATGCTGTTTTCTGGGAACATGCATGCTGTACTTAAATTCTGTCATGATTAAAGCAACTTGCAAAGGAGACTTGTTGGCATCAAAAAATTACTTTGGCTTTTTAAGAGTAACTCATTTAGAGAGTCACCCTTCTAAACAGAGCAGGTAACCAGGTAAACTTGTTTTCAAGCTTTTGGCTTTTGACACTTCCTGAATGACCTACAGGATGCTTTGGTATTGGATTTCATGCTGCAACATACTGAAATGTATGTTGGCACAGCAGAAAATGTTGGCACAGCAGAAAATGTGAATTGCTAGCTACCATTTGTGTATATACTGGCACCAACAAAAGAAGTCTGAGAACAGTTTTTGGAGAAAAAATAATCTGTTTTTGATATTTGATAATACTATGATGTTTTCAACAGTTCCGGTTTTTATGCTAACTGGATTTACACAACTGCAAAAGAGTCAGCATACTTATGGTAAATGAAGAGGTTATCTGGTACAAACTTGAGCTCGGAAAATAACTTGCCGACGTGTGGGTTACAATTACCAATGCGGGGTTAATTGTGAAGACTGCCCCGACTCATAATTGTTGACGGCACTGTATATACTGTCGACGGCGTATAAGCTCGCTTCTGGGCCCAACACTAACGTTTCATCGGCCACACTACAGTTAATTTCGAATGAACGTACATGTGCGTGAAGTGTGAGCGTGAAGTATGAGTCAGCAAGTACACACTTGCACTTGTGCAAGCATATGCACGTACCGCACGCTGATAACTGAGCTCATGCACAGCGAGGACTAGGATCGGTGAAAAGCTTCGCGCGCGCGTGGAAGAGCCTAGGATAGCGTGTGTCGGAACTCGATCTGTCTTAGTGTTGTCTGCAGCTGTCTGCTTCAAGCTAGACCCGACATTTACAGCGTTCTCTCATGAAGACGGGAGAGGCAGTAACAACGGTTTTGGTGGCTGTGTGGACTTTTGACCACCTGAAATGCACATATCTTGAAGGGTAGATCATTCGCACGAACACATTTTGGAACACAGCATGCATGGTGCCGAAATCTGCCATCTAACACGGCTTCTTCCTTGTACCACAATCACACAACTCCGATTTTCATAACGGATATCACCGGAAGATGTAAACATACGAATACAAAATCCGTATACTTCCACTACCTCCTCTGCTGATGTTGTCTTTCTACTGTAGTGATGTAATGACTTTCTGCCAATTAACATTCTTTCAGGTTTCCGCGCAAAATTTATCCCCAGATATAAAAGCTCCATGCACAGTCGAAGAAATGCAGCCGGTGGTATGTAAGATCTGAATAAACAAAATTTGACAAGAGTTACGAAATGGCTACACCTTACGAATATGGACCTGTAAAGCAAGTAGGAGAGGGAGTGGCCATACAGATGTATCTCAATCAGGTACCTACGTAGCGTGTACTTCCGTCATGACTGTGTTTGGTTGGCATTTTGATGGCGAGTACTGATTGCAATTTGCATAAAGCGTAATAGGTCAGTGTTGTTCAAACAAATATATCACTGAACATTTTTTGTTATTTTTTATCTTTGAAGCGTTTTGTTTTGCTTTGAGTTAGAAAGAAACCGCGACTAGTAGCCCGCGACCAGTAGCCCGCGCCCACGAGTTTTGCAAAGCGTACGTCTGTTAGAATCAATTATCGGACACCCCACATTATCGGACGGCTGCATAGCACGAATGGGAGTAACAACGGCCCTTGTTTTTGATCCAGTAGGTAGGTTGATGCAACTGCTACGTGCACCCCAAATTTGAGCTTTATAGATCAGTGAATGTGGACGCTATGCCCCAATAAAGGGCGGTGTCCGATGGTCGCGACCATCGGACGAAACTACCGATCCACGGACGACGAAGTCCTATAAAGCGAGGGAGGCAGTACTGTCCACCAAACTTGGTTTTCAGCTGCAGCTATCCTTGCTCTACCTAACCTCCAATTATCAGCGATTCTGTTGTTGAACGGAGAGAAGTGTCGCTTGAAGAAGCGCACAGGTTCAACCCATCAATCATCGGACGAGAATGAGCATGCGTGTATGCACATTTTGACAATGAAAAGGCTTTTGGAAGGTAAGAATCCTTCAAAAGTAGGTGAATAGTCTGACATATGTATGTACCAGTAGCTAGTGGTAAGTAGACTGTATACGAAGTGTGGAACGTGTGATAAGTAGCCTGTATATTGGAAATGTGCATGGAACGTGGTATAGCATACTTCTCTGCAGCATGACACAGCTTATCACACGTTCCACACTTCGTATGTAGCCTACTTACCACTAGCGACTGGTACATACTATGTCAGACTATTCACCTACTTTTGAAGGATTCTTACCTTCCAAAAGCCTTTTCAATTTCACGTGCTTTGTCAAAATGTGCATACACCCATGCCGTCATTCTCGTCCGATGATTGGTGGGTTGAACCTACTCGCTTCTTCACGAGACACTTGTCTCCGTTCAACAACAGAATCGCTGATAATTGGAGGTTACGTAGAGTAAGGATAGCTGCAGCTGAAAACCAAGTTTGGTGGACAGTGCTGCCTCCCTCGCTTTATGGGACTTCGTCGTCCGTGAATCGGTAGTTTCGTCCGATGGTCGCGACCATCGGACACCGCCCTTTATTGGGGCATAGTGTCCACATTCACTGGTCTATAAAGCTCAAATTTGGGGTGCACGTAGCAGTTGCATCAACCTACCTACTGGATCAGAAACAAGGGCCGTTGTTACTCCCATTCGTGCTATGCAGCCGTCCGATAATGTGGGGTGTCCGATAATTGATTGGTTACTCTAGTTGTTTTCGGCGGTGGTGCGATTGGATATAAAACTCTTGAACAATAGGTCTGATCGGTGCAAAAACAAAACAACAAAAACAGATAGTAGTGCTAAGTTAAACAGTTCACAATTACCTTTTCGTGTACCGTAGCATCACGGTATCTTTCGAGTTTGTACGAAACCACAAAACTGATGGTGTCCACTATTTCACAGGTCTGTGAAAGCCACTCTTGTAAAAACAAAACAAAGACAAAAAGACCCTCCTCCGATAAGAGTTTCGCAAATTTTAAATGAAAAATCTAGACTTGAATAATTCCAAATCGTAGATACGGCTTGAGAGCAAGCAACTCTTAAAAAAATTCTGGGAACGAAGCATCCGCAGTGTGTACCTGTAAAGTTTTTCCGTTATTTGATGCCCGAGTACCATTAGCTAGTAGTGTGTAAATTATTCCTAACCCTCTACATTTCTCAGCTGAAACAGCAAGTGGAAAAGCTGTCTAAAAAAGAACTTGAACCATTTCAGCTTCTTCAGTATCGCATTGCTACTGGCTCTGAGTCCATGACTGCACACTACTTGGCTCAGGTGGGTACAATGGCCATTGAAGTGGCATACGTAGCTGACACTAACTATTATCTCCTTCCATACACTTGCATAGGTTTCAACATCATCATTCCAACCTGCACCCAACGGATATGCTCTTATTAAGTTCCAAGTGGTTTACTTCTCTATCCATCTTCCTGGAAATCCAATCTTGGAGGGTTATCTGCTGGATCAAGCACTTAATGATCCCCTGGATCCAAGCAAAGTACCCAACAATGCACAGGCTACGTAGACAATGAATATTGCTGCAAGTATAGTCATTTTGCTTATATTGTTGTAGTGTAGTACTTGCAGTGGATGCAGCCTTACTTGAACTGTTGTTGCTGCCAGTTTGTAATTTAGAATGTTCAAGCTTTGATGATTGTGGCATGTAATTGTTAGGTCTCTTAAAAGAAACATGCTTTCAGGTGCCAAGTTGTGTCATGTTAAGAGGCTAGTGTCTTATATACTAGTTTATGCACCACCAATGAAAAGTATACAGAAACACTAAATAGGGTACAAAGGCTACTAGCTGTGATTCCGTACATAAAGTTTGTTGATTGATGTTACAGCAGGGTTTAGTGAATGAGTTTTCTAAATAAACTTAGCAATTGTATTTGCAAGTATTAATTAATTTCACAACTACAAATGTATAAAAACTTGTCATTTATTAGAGGTGCATACAAATAGAGTCTCTTTTGGGTATATTCATGAACATATCATTTTGTAAGTTTTTACTGTACTACATTTCATTACAAAATTCCTACATACAAAGTCCCAAAAATTGTATAGTAAGAAACAAATTGCTCGAAATATGTTAGAAACCTCACAGGTAGTTTAGAGATGCCTTTTAAGTTAGATTTACTAATGTATGCCCAATTTCCAAAATAAGAAATACATTGCAACTACAGGCTTCATAACCAAGCATCCCTACTCGACTCCTACATGTTTTAGTATGAAAGTTACATTGAGCTACTATTCCATTTTTTTTATTGCTACATGGTTTAGAGCATTATGGGTGGATCTGTTGTGTTAACCGAACGTTTGGCAGTGGTGGCAGAGCGGGAGGGTGTGGTGAATGTGAAGCACAAGGTGCAGGCTCAGTTTTAAACACACTCCAGATCTGAACGTAATTGAGAAAGAAAGATGAGAAGTAAATGTGAGAAGGAAAGAGGGAGAAAAATGACAATGACTCAGACTGGGACTCGAACCTGCAACCTGGCTAAAGGCCTGTGGCCTGTGGCCTATTGTGGCAGAGTGTGTAAGGAAGGGCAAATGCAGTTACTGTGGTGGCGCCTGTGATGACAGATGCTAGTCATTGGTCGTTGGAACTTTTAATCTAGGCTGCTGATAGCTAAATGTGCCCAGGAATTTCCTGTGGATAACTACTACATGCAGAGATGTCATTATAGTGCCTAGCTACTACTCTATTGCTGAATTAACTTGTGTATTTTGTTGTATGTACCCTGAATGCTTGCATAGTCACCCAAGAGTCAGTATTTGGAAACTATCACTTAGCAGACAACTGTATTAGCTAAAGTGATGAACTGCCATCTGGAAAGGCATACTAGTGTAACTTTCATACTAAAAACATGTAGGAGTCGAGTAGGCCTGGATATGAAGCCTGTAGTTGCAATGTATTTCTTATATGTTATTTTAAACACAAGCATGATGGTCACACGTTTGCCCTACATATACAGATATGGGGCACAACTAACAAGGCTAAAATCCCTTTGGACAACAAACAATTGGCTTGCATTTCATATATGTAGTCACAAATTCTTTTAGCACCTTGCAGGATGGCATGCGGAGAAGAAGTGGGGAACGAAAGTATTTGAAGGTGTAGAAGAAGCCATAGAAGCAGGAAAAAAAAACAGGGTTGGAAAAGATATGTCCAAAAAATTCAAGCAAATTAAAATAAATGCTCCAGGATATGTAAAGTGTGGCCTCTTTAAATATGCAATGCAGATTCATGCATGTATGCTAAAACAGGTTGGTTGCTTTAACCACAGAGTGGTTACCTTGGTTGCAGACAAGCTGAAGACACAGTGGTCATGAGCAGGTTTACTTTGGCTAATAGCATAAGGCAACTTCTCTGAATGTGGAAAAGAGGAGGAAACACTACCTCTCTGAATGAGGAAAAGAGAAGGTAAGAATAAGGAACTGTATACCTCTGGTCTTCTCATAATACAATTATACTACCAAGCATGGCTAGTTCATCAATTGGATGCCATATTATCTTGTCATCTGTGACCTATGTACAAAGTTCTTGGAACTCTGATGCATTGCTCATCACAAACACCACTGTAAAACCAAATTGGTCACAATCACAATGATCTGGCTGTTGGTGGGAGAATGACTCAAGCTTGGAGCTCTGGTGTCGGTGGTTGCTAACGCAGTAGAACAAGAGAACTCCAGCCAGGAAACCACCAACAAAATCCATATTGAGGATGCCCAGAGCACCTGTGCTAAAGGTAGCGCATATACTGTGGATAGTCTGCATGCCATCTGCAGAAATGTATGTACAGATGAATACGTTCACTACAGATATTACAGGTTTTGACTTCAAGGCAAAGTTTCAGGGTGGTTGTGTCTCTGTTTTGTAGCAAGGACAAATGTGCTCATGCCCAGACCCCACCCTCTTGGTTAGTATGTGACAGGGGGACATCAAACAACATGAAAGTACTGAGACCCTACATAGAGAGTCTACTGACTCTCTGATAACTACACCCATTGAGCCCCACCCCCAATTTGTTTGGGATTTGAATATACATAGCACTGTGAATCCCAACCATGTGTTGGACTCATTAAAGCAAGCTTTAGGCGGTGAGTGGTCCCGCCCATTGTGTAGAAGGCCACGGATTGGGAGTTCAAAGGGACCAAAACCCATTGTCATGTGATGATCGGAAAGGGCACTTCCCTGAAGACCAGCTTTTTTTTAGCATGTCTCCCATGCAAAAACCATAATTCACCTTGCCATAAATGCCCCACCCATTTAAGCCATAAATGCTCCATTCCCATATCTCCATATGTTTAAAATTTCCATATAAAGGACATCGATTTGCCAGCCGGTGTTGGTGCTCCCCCACTCGACACACAACCACAAACTTAACCACTGCATTGTATCTCATGTTTCTCAGCAACCATGGTATACAAGCAGTGTCAGCTTGCAATCCACTGCAGCAGACAAGCCCAGAGTATGAGGATGTGATTAACCTGAGACAGAATTATGTACCCGCACAGACCAGAATTGAAATGAAAGCAAATGAAACCTACGGGCCCATGTAACACAGTTTTGCAGCTACGGTTTTTAGAGCTGACACTCTGAACTGTATAACTGTAAGTCTTCTTTGCCACAATAATAAAGCCATTTTGCTGCTACAATTAAAACTGTAAGTCCTTATTAGTACGCATGTGCAGAGTCACAAAAGCACATAAGTTTTTTTCCCATCACACAGTTACATAACTTTACTTTTTGTTTCCTAAGGCATGTGTTAGATCATAATTGTCACTCTGAAGTGGTAAAGCAGCGAGTAGTAAAATAACGTAACATATTTGGTAGCCCGATTGTCTCTGTCCACTTTAACTGCATACGGGCTAGTCTCGGGCAGTAACCAAAAACATGATGAATTGGCAGTGTAGCTACTTATTGTGAGCCATATTCTGGATTGGTTGTATCTAAGTCACCTTGACTGTAAAGTCTGTAAGGATTGTGCCTAGTAAAGGTCTAGGTGCCAACACTCCCAGGTAAATGTTACGCAATGATCTGTGGTATTTCTTATTATAAACCACAATGTAAACCACAATGTAGAATCTATTACTCATGTCACAGTCAACTGGTTCCCAAATCATGATTCCAATATGGGGCTTTCACATAATGATATTCATCAGTTCTGTGGTTACTATATGTGAGGGAAATTTCATTCCAAGCTAGTGGGCAGATAATTACCTTTCCGCTTTCATACACTGCCCACTATGTATGCTATTATAATAGTAGGCATGTATACTGTCATGTTACAGAAGTTAGCAAATATAAATATTTTTCATTGTTTTACAGCTTTGGCACAAGTTTGTGTACAAGATTAGTTCATTCCAAACTTCCAACCAAGAGGCTCACAGCACTGCCATCCTACAGCACTCGAATAGCTACAAAATTAATGCAGTTTAAGGGTGTCGATCGCATCATATTACACTGTCCTTGAGATCCCCAACATCTGGGTGCCTACACATGCTTTACATAAAGCAGTTCTGCAGACAGTGAGGGACTAAAATAATATAGTGCTGCATAATATCTGGGAACAAGACTAGTATGGGGAACTGTCAATAGCCACTTGTTGTCTGAGAGTTACCTTTTGTGATCATACTCTGTAAATGAGAGTTGATGAGCCACTGGGGTTAGGTGGGGTGTACGTGTTTACGAACAAACTTGACGACTGAGCTAAAGCAATAGCCCACTAAAAGCATGCCCAGAAGACGCTCACTACAGGGCATTTACAAATACCTATGCAAGAAATTGGGGATTGAATAGGGGGAAGGGTGTTTGCTCGAAGGGGGCATATTTTCAGGAGCTTACAGTGATATATAACTTGTTATGTAGGCAACATCACTGTAGAAGAAAGATATTGGCAACAGTGTGTGCATTGCATAGGTATTAATGCAGATAAGCATAGCTAGTTTATAATAAAATCCATTGGTCCTCTTGTTTTTACTGTTTCAGATCAGTAAGAAAATGGCAGACTCAGTAATCATCCTTTAGTTCATCTTACTATGTTGTTCATGTCTCTCTTCTTTGTTGCCTAGGTAATAGGTTATATCCCTTCCTTGCATGAGCTTACTCTGTTTCTGTGTAGTGGTAAATGTTTTCGGTGCGGGTAGATCTACTACACCTACTGCAACCACAATTTCCTCATGGTGTTTCTCCCATCTCAGATTACCACACTCCTCTGTACATGTAACCATGGTAATACCATGGCAACTGGCTATGAATGTTACATGCATAGTAGCCCACTCAAGTTGCTACAATGTCTTATGATGTAATCACATCAGAACCATATGAATGTCTCAACATGCACTCCAGCCTACAGTATGTGCAACTTAAGATCAACCCTAAACATATTATAATTATCATATTAATTTGGTCAGTGCTTATGCATTTGAACTCAACAGCAATATGGCTCTGTTGGGTATTAGCTGACAATACCCATTCCACACTACAGCATTGGTTGACAGCTGTTCTATAAACATCTTCGCAGCAGACATATAAAAATATCTCATATACACATTGACAATGCTGATGAAGCTATAATCTCACTGTAAATTACTACCTCTTTTATGGAGTACATCTAAGACACACACACAATTGAATTTTTCCACATGTAGCTATCAATGTGTACAATATAAAGATACAGTGTAAGAGTTTCACTTGAGAGCCGTGATTTTAGTACATTTGGCTACAAGAGTGACAACAGTGTGAGGCAATCAATTGTAAATTCTGTTCTCAAATTGGTCTATGATTGCTGCTCTTGTTGCAAGTATGCTAAATACTACTGTACAACACCTGTGTACGAACTCATGTAGCTTTCTTTCACTTATTCATTCATGCATCGGGAGTCTAAGGAGGCTAATGATATTGCATGTTTGTGTGAGGTGTGAAATTCAAGGTGCATGTTACATCTGAGTAACACATACATGCTTACACTCAGGATTTCACGCTCCTATAGTTGCAGTTTTAGCTCATTTCTTGGCTCATACAGTCATGTATGATTGAGCGTGTTGTTCATACACTGAGAAAATGTAATCCAAGGTAGTAAGTGGGGCCAAGGAATAAGTTAAAACTGCAAGTGACACAAGAGAATACATGTAGATAGTATAAGAAACCACATGGTGTCAGAGGCGGATCCATGCGGGGGGGGGGGGGGGGGGGGGGGTGCATGGGCCCCACCCCTTCCAGTCTGAGCCAATGTGGTTTGCCGCACGATCCACTAAGCTCACCTGATTTTATGTGGTGACATTATAATTTGTAATGTGCACATGGTGCAGTGGTAGCTCTGAATTATAAGTCCATCTCCATGTTGTATAAGGTACAAGTCTAATCTTTTTGCTCAAGTCTAGCTTCACCATGCAGTCTACTGAGCTACATGCAGAATGTTAACCTAGATCCATGAGGTTTAAGTAAGTTTCTAGCTTGCATGTGAGCACTTGGGGTTCAGTGGCATTTGACCATATTAGCTAAAAGCAAGCTATGACTGGAAACTTGTTCCTCAGTTAACAACTTGTATAAAATCATTGCTAGATGGCTTGAAGCAAAACAATACACCAATTTTAAAAGAAATCACATAGTCAGCATTGTGTCCAAATTATATATATATTATTGTGCAACATTCCTATAAGGAAATGAAGCTAACACGGCACTCTTGCATGAATAAAACAGATTGCACTTAGACTGTGATGATTCTATTTGAAAGAGCACTCAGGTTAGCCTCATTTCCCAAGCCCTACTAAGTTTACTGTAAGTATGCAGCAAGCGGGGCTATAGCTCCCACATAGAATGAGGCTACAACTTGTCAAAGTAACCTATAAAATGAGGAAATCTCTCTAACCGTGGTCTCAGAAGGTAAACGTTTAACTCCAGTGGCATAGGAAGATATTTTGATAAAGGGGGGCTCTACAAGTGGGGAGGCCCAATATAGTGACCCATGTAGTACTGATTTGCCTGGTTTAGCCAGCAAGCAATCATCAGTTCAAAAATAGTTCTTTCAAGAATCAACACGAACAAAATCTCTCGCAATCTCAGACAAGCCCAATGTGCACCGTTTTTGATGTGACGATTTTGATGACTGAAATAAATCATGCACTAGAACAGCCAAGCTCAGACCTTAAAAAGCTAAAATTTACCAGAATCCTTTTGTTCAGGTAAAGAAAAAGATGGTAATTCCGTATGGAACTCAGCTTTTGCTGATAGCTCAGACATCATCTAATACATATGTTGGGTCAACATGTGGTAAAACGCACACTATAATGTGTTATCTATTTAACGGTCATTACAATAATTCAATGTGCTAGCCCCCAGAGCCCTGTGGTTCCTACACCACTGACCTCACAAGCTAGGGATCAGGCTAGGAACCGGCATTAATACTGAACCTATTGGTGTCTACACAAGAGTCCAGTTGTCTACGATAACTGGACTGGTGGACTGATACTAAAAATCAAATTTTATGCTTTCTAATGAGACTCACTCACCTGTAGGGTTGCATGATGCATAATATTACCCCCAAAACAGACTTCTTCTTACACAGACTGATTTGGCTAATTAACAATGTTTTGATGACAATAGTCAATGCATAATCTGGGCTTAATTTCCAAAAATTGTCAGCATAGGGGGGAAGCCGAAGAGTTGTGTGTTAAAGATTTGAGGGAGCAACACCCTATGTTGTTGAATTTTATATCTCCCAAGAAACCTTTTAACTCTTTAACCACCGTAGGCTATTTACTGGAACTCTTTATTAGGCTATGGATACCTTCCTTGGTTCGTATTTCCACTTCTGCTTGGAGCTAGCACTGGAAACTTGAGTCAAAGCTTTATTGACACATTCTCTGTGGGTTCATGACCTTAGCCACACCGACTCATTAGCGAGTGTTCAATACTCAGAACGCTCCTCCTGACTAAAAGCTGCCTAAAATGCCAGAAATGGAGTCCTTACAAGGTGAAAGGAGCGTTTTCTACGCCTGTTTGTGCAAGAAAGCAGACAAATGGCCCACCTGGCATTGACCAAGGCTTTTCTACAGGCAGCTGCAACCGCCGCCATGCACTGTCAGCCAGAGCGGTGCTAGTTTGGTTCCCAGACCCTTCCTGTATGGGCGGGGCGAGCCCATACAGGAAGGGTCTGGGAACCAAACTAGAGGGGTGCTGCAACAGCCGCCATGCACGGTCACCCCTGGTCTCATGCCCAGACTACTTTTCGCCGAGCGGCCGCGAAAAATGCGGTCTGGGAATGAGACTAGGTCACCCATGGGACAGGGACAGGGGGAGGTGGGTGGGTGCACCCCTCTGGCCGGTGCACCCACCCACCTCCCCCTGTCCCACCCTTTCTGCTAGTGGAGAACCTACTCCCCCCCCCAAAAGGGATCGTCTAAGTTCACATAGCTCCATGCGGTTACGTCATAAAATGTACAGTGTACATGGGAGTTCCCCGCGCCACAATCCATGTTTAGAGTTTAACCCTCTTTCTACGTAATTTAACTTAGCTGAAATTCTGTACTTGCATGCATTTAGAGAGTATGCAGCATATCAAGGAAAAAGAGAACAAGTAAGGATAAGCTAAAGTAGTCAGGATGAAGGTATATATTCGTGGCAGCTGTGGAGGGAGAAATGGATTGTACAGCTCAGAGCTAGCCCTTCATAAGAGGTATGTTGGATCAACTGAGATGACCATTTGAAGGTACAGTCTGTTCTTGAGCCCTAAATTTGTGCTCTATTGGGCAGCAAAGGCTTGTAAAAGGTTTAGTATTCCACACGAATTACTTTTTGATCATTTGTGTGCATCGTTCCATAGCAAGCCCAGGCCAAAGTGAGCAGTGACAGTGTGCATTTAATATCGGCACATACTGCAAGCTAAGTGTGCTGTACTCATACTCTTCATAGCATGTGTACCGTCTCCTTTGACTACCTATATTCTACCACTTACTAGTTGATATGCTGCATTCTCACTCAATGTATTGTCACTTGAGTGAAACCTGCCTATAGTGGTCACTGCATGTTTAAGACAGCCAGCTCTTGTTTGTTACGGCCACTACTCCTGGTCCCACTTGTACTAATGTTGTGCAAAATGACCTGTATAAAGCAACCACCTGTATGAAACAGCAAAACAAAAAAATAAATGCTGGTCTCGTGACGACCATCATATCACTGTAGCATACACAACAAGTCTTGATTTACAAATTACATCAACTAAAATGTAAATGAGTGGAAGGAGGGGAGACACTCTGAGAGAAATGGTAGGGGATGGTTTGGCATTGTGAAGTCTGAGACTGTTTCAAATATGTGAACATAGCCTTGTGTTGAGAGAGCCTGTGTACAAGGCTAAGGCAAACCTATAAATATACGATCCATGCACCGTGAGGGACTGATCACTAAATATAAATTTGCATGATGATGCAAGATTCAATGACGACTTCAGCCAGACTTCTGATTTCTAATCATGCAATCACTACAACAACCTTTTCTCAACAGACAGAGTACATAAATACAGACTCGGACAATTCAATCAAGTGAAGAAGTGATGGAAGTATCTGTTAAGCCCCATCCAGGTAGAACAGCACAGATAGAGATCACAAGGCAGCAAATGGGTCATGGGATGCCTAACACTGGAAGTGAGAGTTGGAACGTACACGCTGTAGCATTTGCCTATGTTGCAATTTGTGACTATTTCTGAAGCCCTTTCTGACAGGCATACAACAGTATTTATACACACTCAGTTGCTAAGGACATGCAGGTGCTAGAATACAAGTGTGACTACATAGGTGTTACATAACAATAACAAACACTCCCTAGGTGCTAACTGGTAACACATTCACAGTCATTAGCAGTTTATACCACATCTCCCTTTCTTGGGAAAGGTTTGGTCTTAGTCCGGCCATGGTGGGGCATGTTGGTTTTCGGTCATGCCGAGAATCACTGTGGTTTCCTCAGGGATGGATGCATGGATGCCTGATTCGTGCACTTTGGGGAACACTCCGATCGACTCCAGTTCCTGCTTGACTTTTGGACATAATTCAGGGGTATTGTTTCCCTTGGATGTTGTCATTGAGGCATCTACTCTGGCTACAATATTGAGGGCAGTAATGGCGGGCAACCCTAGGAGGTTAGTCCTGAGTCCATTCACCACGTACACCGTTTGGACTGCTGTTTTGGTCTTGTACGAGAACTTGCCCTGGAACTGTCCGGCTACTTGTGCTAGAATACAAGTGTGACTACATAGGTGTTACATAACAATAACAAACACTCCCTAGGTGCTAACTGGTAACACATTCACAGTCATTAGCAGTTTATACCACACACGCAGGATGCTTGTCTTCACATATAGCATGTCTCATTTTTCTCCGAGAGAAGGAGAGGGTTCTTTTGAGTTTTGGGGGGAAGCTGTTTGAAGCATTGTCTAGGGGCTCTGGGGGCATGCTCCTCAACAAACATTTGGGTTTTAGGTGCTCTGAGATTGTTTGCGATGCAATCTGAGAGGTAAAATCACACCTATAACTGTATTTTAGGTGGTCTTTAACAAAAGCCATTTCCTAGTACTCCTCCAGGGCTCAGGGGCGGGGGAGAAGCTTCCCCTAGTCTATTTCTTGGTGATCTGATAGTGGTATTAGAACTTGTCTCCATTTGTGTAGTCGTTTTGTTGGTGGAGGAAGGGGAGTGCATACACAAGTTGATCATAGCCTCATTTCCAGGCCTTCCTTACTTCGCTTTCCATCACTTGCAGTGCCGACAGAAAGCTGGGTGGGAACTTGGGAACAAGGCTGTTTTCAAACATACAAGTATGCTAAAGTAATGATTGGTATACTTGTGTGACACGGTCTTGGGCTTGTAGTATGAGGTTGGCTGTGTATGCAGTGACACAGACAGTATCATTGAGTGAGAATTTAGCATATCAAGAATCAAGTAAGCAACATAAATAGTCAGTGGAGAAGGTATAAATTTCATGGATAGTTTGAGTGCAAGCTCACAATGCACACAGCTAACTGTACACAGGAGGTTTGCCATGGTACTAACAAATTATGCACACAAACACTTGAAACCTTGATCGGCTTGTGTGTGACAAGAAGTTACCATGTACATGCTTTCACTGCCCAAATTTAGGCCTCATGGACTGATATTTGTACTCTCACATGATCATCTTTACCAAGTATGCAGTACTCAGTCTTATATGCATGCTTTATGGAGGCTAGCTCTGTCCTGTACAGTCGATTTCCCCCCTCAACAACTGCCACGAATATATACCTTCATCCTGACTACTTTATCTTACTGACATTATGCTTACTTGGTCTCTTTTACCCGGCTTGATATGCTGCATACTCTCTGAATGCATGCTAGTTTTTTAGTAAGTTAAATTACGTAGGCCGCTAGTGAGTTACTTGCTCTAGGACCATGTAGCTAGAGAGAAGGCTGCAGTGTTTCCACGCAACTCCACAGGTGAGTTTCATTAGAAGGTGATTTTTTTTAGTGTCAGTCCACCAGTCCAGTCCACTAGTCCAGTCCAGTGATTGTAGACGGCCCAAGAGTCCAGTGCTAGCTACATAACTTTCTTGCTTTGAAATTATGTTGCACAATCTCTCTAGACACAATAAAAACTACCTGATGTCTTGTCCAACTGGCGTTTTGTTCTGCATCATGGTCCAATCATTGATAATCTATGGTCCAACTAGTCTGGATCCAGTTCCATCTTCGTTCTGTGTGCGGAATGCGCACATTACAAACTATGACGTCACCACATCAAGTTGAGTTAAGACATTTAGAAGTAGCGAAACGCGAATCACTCGCAAAGGGCTCTGTGCTTATACTGAGAAAGATCCCGAGCTAAAAGATCTATATCCTGCAAAAGAGAATGGGACGATACAAAAAAAAAGACAATACGTTTATGATTTCTTGTTTGCTAACACTATTAATGTTTTCAATTTCATGCTAACTGGAGTGACACAACTACACAGTAGTCTCCCATCGCCCCACTTGTATCTGTGTGTGTGTGTGTGTGTGTGTATGTGTGGGTGTGGGTGGGTGAATGCGTATGCATGTGCATGGGTTTGTGTGTGGGTATGTGGGTAAATGTGTGTGCATATATAGCTAGACTACGTATTTCAATCGTTTGAATTTTGAGGACAAGTTGTCTACATGTATGTGAACATACTTCTTGTTCTAACTCGACAGCTTGTAGTTCACTAGGGGGCAAAATGAAGTGTTGGAAGTAAGTAAAACAAAGCACAGTTTCATGATACCAAACCATGCAGACATAATTATGGTAGCTGTCATTGAATTAATTACATATTGTGTGGTGTTAAGCAGAAGACAAGTACATGTGTAGTGTGTCCAGGCTCTTATTTCCTGTTATTAACCCTCGGCGCATGCGCAGCGAGGGTTACAGTACTTCGTTTGTCTGTCTGTATGTCTGTCTGTTACAACTAGCTTGGCTCACCTGGCGGCTAAATCTCTGAAGTTTGGACACAGATAAGCTTCAAACCGAACGAGGATGTGTCTAAATTGAGCCGATTTCGCCAAGAACGGAACGCGAATATGTATCGCAGGGAGAGCGCTAGCCTGGTATTTTTTCTACGTAAGCATGACGTAATCAAAATAGGACTAAAACAGAAAGGCAACGTTTTGCGCGTTGTTCAACCAACTATGCGTTCAACGCTCGGTGTATATGATATTCAACCCCCGTTAACTAAATACATGTAATAAGTTGGCCGCTACCTTCGCTCTTTTTCCTGTTCTGAATCGCGGGTACGCCCACGCGCAATTAAGGTCGTTCATGCATGGTCAATACTGCTACAACATGTATGTACATGCATGCTCAATACTGCTACAATATGTGTGTACATGCATGGTCATACTGCTACAATATGTATGTACATGCATGGTCAATACTGCTACAATATGTATGTACATGCATGGTCAATACTGCTACAATATGTATGTACAGGCATGGTCAATACTGCTACAATATGTATGTAAGGCATGGTACATATCCAGGATTACCAGGGAGTGTCCCACAGATTCCCTACTCACTACACATGCTCACTACATTAGGGAGGGGTTTGTTGGGGGAAGGTAAAGGGATAGTAGGACAACTTGGGACACTGTTATCCTGTATGACTTTGTGTAGTCTCAGCTAGCTATCTAGTGTACCATCATACCGCATGAATTTCCTTCGCCTACTTAGCTATGTCCTGTGACTCTGCATTAATATTATGCGCCGAGGGTTAAGCACTTCAGTGCTATTCATTAGGTAAGAGTCAAGTTATTGACCATAGCATGCTTAGGAAAATGATCAACCCTAGCCTGGCCTACAAACTGGGCCGGGGCCTTTGAACAAGGGTAGTACAGACTACCCTTCACAGTAAATTTCATCCCGATTGGCATATTGCAAGGTTATGAGGGCTAAAATGACACAACAAATCAGTTGTACTTCTAGGCCTGTATAACCTGGTATAGCTACTGGCTCTAGGTATGGGTAACATCAATTGGTTCACATCTAACAATATAAGCCTGAGTGAGCTCCACGTATATGCAGTGTATGGAAATTTTGTACAACCATCTCTTTGGCTGTATTTATTATATCATGAATAAAATTCCATGTACACTGGCCTAAGTCAATAGACTGTGCATGCACATGACATGGAAACCTTGTGCATTCATATTTCAGTGCTTGTCTGAGTAGGTATTATGTCAGCTGGATCCCATGGCTGAGTACGATGACATACCTCTGGTTATTTGAAACTGTTTCATCCCTGGTGTCCTGATCATCCACAGGGTCCTCAGCACCTACATTGATCATGACATGCACAATGATGATATCAGCTATTGCAGGCCCCTGTTATGGTTAACTCACAGTATAGGCTCTCTACTGCAGTGTTCATGTAATCATTACCATTCTCATTAAGTAAACTACACTAAACAATCCACCAATATGAAATCCCCAACTACCAGGCTGGCTCAGTGTATATATGCTTCATGCGTGAGAACAAAGGGGCCAAATGCTACTAGAATTTTATTCTTGTGGCAGGAAAAGTTTGTTTCACTTCACGTCCATATGGAGCCTGATAGTTCCTTCCACTTTCGTGAGTTTTCCATATCCAAAAAGAAACTACCCAGTATAGCACCCATTGGAGGGTGCACACCCCCAACTGTATGAAGCATTCTCCTTCTTTCTTCTCAAAATCTTGGAAAAGAATAAAATTCCCTACTTTGAGAGATATGTAGCAATGCTAGCAGGTATAAAAATGAGGTAGGTAGTACCATATTCCTTTTGAGGGAGCTAACTTTGCCATGATTTTTAATGACTGCTTACCTTTTATAGCTGGCTCATACAAAGATGGAGGGCTGATAGACAGCAAATATTATGGCACACAGCATTGAGAAACCTTCAAAATCCGCAGTAAGGCTTTGCAATTCACAAGATTAATGGGCAGAAGGGTTCTCTTCATGCATGGTTAATGTTCCACAGATTTTAATTACTTGTGGTTTTGGAGAAGCTACATACATAGTCTTAAGATGCATGCTTCCACTGCCAATGCAATCAGGAGTCCAAAACCCACAATAGAAGCAATCAACAGCAGAACAATTCGCCGCCAGGTCATCTTCTTGTCTGCAGAGGGAGGACAAAGAGTGTTAACTATTTAGAATTACAAAGTCACGGACTTCACTTAGTTGCTCATACACACAGTCACACACGCACACAGTGATTAAAGAAAAACACACACACACACACACACACACACATACACACACACACTTTCTCTCTCAGGGTTGTCCCAAATAATGATCACAGAGAAGATGGTCAAACCCAGTTGCTTGCCTCAGCTAGAAATAAATACATATTTGATGTCTTTAGCGTAAAGTAAAAATCAGCAGTCAACCCCAGGGTCCCTAGTTGTACTCAGCATCTGCTGTCAGAACTCCATTAGGGGATGACCAAAAAATTCTCCATATACATTATAGGGCTGGTGGTTTTCTGGTTGTCATATAGCTCAGTGGTAGAACACTGGCAGCTCAAGGTAGTAGCACTGGATTTGATTCCCAGAAACTGCCAGCTTTGCACTTTCCTCAATTTTTGCATCATACCATCAAATATGTCTTCAGTTGATTAGTTACTTACTAAAGTTGTAGGAGATATACATCCAGACCATAACTGAGGTGAAGATCCGAGCTATTACAGTTGCAACATATGCTAAAATAATCAGCCCATCCCGAGAACTACGCCAACTTGGATCACATATGTCTGAGAGAGAGACAACAGCATGATACTCATATAAATCATTACAAAGTACATTCCGGCTTTCAGAATTAAGTGCATGCATGTAATGGCTCTAAAGCATACAGATTGACCAATTTCATAATGTCACGTGTTTCCACTCCTGCTAGCATCTAGGGCTTGAACTTTAACCAAAAGTATTTTAGGCCATTCTGTACAGATCAGCTGTTTAGTGAGCTTAGGAGTACAACATGTACACAAGTAGATGAGTTCTCTACCTACATTGTGAATGCACAAACATGCTCCCTAGACCTCTCAGCCATTCATGGGCTTGTGATATAAGAAAGGGGAAAGGGATGGGTGGGGGAGCTTTACTGTAACAACCCTTTGACTCACTGTCACTTGGAGGGTTGGCTGCCACTTGTTCTACAGCAGTCCAGAGTGCCACTCCAATTACACAGAAGATGGTAGCTATCACCATCAGATTAATGTATACTATGGTTGCCCACATTTCCATCTCCTTGTCTGCAAGTTAACGAGTAAGTGGCTTAAAAACCTACAGTACACCACTCAGAGTGAGTATGAAGTATAAGTGGTATACTATTTTTTCATGCAACCTACCTATAAGTTGCATACTCCTCACAATACTACAAGGTGTGTAACTCACCCTTCTTACAGCAATAAACCACAATCACACCAATGATGAGTACTATGCCAGGCACCAGAGCAAGGGCACCAATCACAAGCACAGCAATTTGCCACCATTCCATCTCAAAGCCTTCTGCAAGTGACAAGACATGGCTTGTAGGAGAGATGTATGTAGGACTGTACAGTTGGAATCCTTTAAGCATTATACTAGTCATATATGTTTGCTAACCCCCCGGGTCTTTATACCAGCCTGAGTAAGAGGAGGAGGCTTGTACTGAAACATTCAGTGTGACTTTACTATACATCCCATTGGAGTGACTGGTTCAACACAAGTTTGATAATGTTCATGATGACTCTATCTATAAGAACAGCAATATTATATTGTTGGTCATGAACCAAAGGAGAAATTTCAGAATCTGTTGGTATTCCCAACAGTCTGGGGGATTGCAATGATGTTGTCAAACATAACAGCAGCACTCAAAAGTGACTGCAGACTACTCTTTGATTCCTCCATCATCTGACAACAACAATGTTGTGGTACATATTGGCATGTGGTTCTGTGGACCTGTATACTCACACTTGAGCGCAGACTACTCATGACTACACCTACATGCAATGTTGAGAGTGTATTAGTGCACTCAAAGTATCAAACTCACATTATCAATGTGAGTGCAAATGTTGCCTAGGAACTATAAGGTAACTTACAAATGTGGGGATCAACCCTGCTAATTTCCTAAATGAAATGCAGACTGTGTATGCTCAATTACGCAGCCATACTGTATACAATCGATACAAAATGAATGGGAAATACTGGAAAGTTTTACCAGCAAGCAGAACTCCATAAATTTTCGAAGGCAATATCCACAGTTTGATGAAATGCACTACCCAGAACTTATTCACCCGGAAAACTCTTCATGAACTTCAGTGGCAAATGGAAGCAGTTCCTAAAGCATGGGATCATTAGATGTGTCTATATGGAACTGATGCATGAAATGAAACTGCAGCTTAGTATATGTACATGAGCTTGTTGGTGCAACTATATTCCTGACAAAATCTCCACTGCACCCTTGTGTCTTTAGTAACAGGTATTATTTACAATAAACTCATGGGATGGTCTAGGTTCTTTTTCATATGCCAAAGTAACTTGTTTAGAGGGTAAACTACCTTGTATGTAATCTATAACAACAAGGAACAATCAGGTTGGAGAATATATGTAACACTTACTTTATAGTAGCTGCAGGATTAATGCTTTACAATAACCAACCACCCTTCTCATTGGGCTCCATCCTCAGAGTTTGTTGGTTATTGACATGTACTATCTCTTACATAACTTACCCTTCCTAAGGTAAGATACCACAATCACAATGATTACTGAGGCAACCAGTATGGTCAAGTATGTGGCAAAGATACCAAACCAATTCAAGCGAATGTTCCATTGTGGTAGTGTGCAAACTGTTGGAAAGAGAGTGAAGAAAGAAAAGTGCAATAAGTATAGCTGGTAGTGTTGTTACACACAATAGGTAAGCAGAAATTTAGCAAAACAAAATCAACTCTAAAGCCATACAATGCCAAACTTCATTATCAGTGAATGTCTCATTAGACACTATGCAAGAACCAATCGAGTTTTGTCCAAATCCATGAGGGTCACCAATTTTTGTGTTGATTTCACTCTTGTAGAAGTTCGCATGCTGTTATTTGGGGAAGCCTAAGTTAGCCCCAGGGACTGTAGTCAGTATCTCATGCTGATGCTTTGAAGTGTGAATCATGCCTGCATGTGTAGCTGTAGTAGATGCCCTGGCTAGAGAAAAATGGTGAAATGTCAGCTTAAAACAGCTGCTCAACTTTAAGGTTCACCACACCTAAATGGAGTCCCCCAATGCACTACTTCTGCCTCACTGCTGTGTGTCCAGATGAAGTTCTGCTCATGGCAGATGAATCAGAGTAAGCACAGCATCCTCAAATGACTATGGATCATGCTCATTTTAACTCGGAGTGAGGGCTGTATCACATTTACTGGCAGATGGTGCTCACCTCCATGTTATGAGACTAATTTATGCCTCAGATTTGTGTGTCTAATATGCTACTTTTGTGTTTTCATTGAGGGCTGCCACATGATCTGTGAACTGATGATTGCACATCCACATGCACTTCAATCTATTAGCCGTGAGCAGGAGTATATAAAAGGGATAGCTAATCTCATACCCTCTGAGAGCACCCATGTGCAAGATTATATTGCTGGTATAAAAAAGACCTGATATGTTTATGACTCAATCAAGTTAAGTGTGTTTGCAATACACATGCACACATGGCAACTTACATCTGGCCTCTGTAAGCTACCCTAAAGCATGAAGTTAGTCGTTTGCTCCGACCTAGCTGTGGGGTTTGGGCACGAGACTAGTTTGAACTATGAAAGAGAAGGTAGGCCGCTCACAGACAGCAAAGGGTTGCTTCAACTAAGGGTCATGCATGACTGACAACAAGCTAGACTGCTGATAAAAAGCAGAGACTGGCTTGTTACGTAGCTTAGTGTAAGTGCATAGCCCATGCCTGTGTAGCCATAGCAGCTGCCTTGACTGGACAAATGGCTG
Source organism: Agelas oroides (assembly GCA_949130485.1). NCBI lineage: Eukaryota > Metazoa > Porifera > Demospongiae > Agelasida > Agelasidae > Agelas > Agelas oroides. Next base: position 20,970,280 of record OX422183.1, read on the forward strand.
CATTGGGTTACCTACATGAGCTACTTGATCAGGCTTACCCTACAATGAAGCATATCCCTGGTATATAGTAAACACTGGGCATAAATCTATGCCTATTACGTCCAAAGGGTTAAATATGTGGAACATTGGTTTACTTGCAGACCCCTCATCTGCCAAATAAAACCTACCCACTCTGATTCTTAGCAACCTGTGAAATTTAAGTATAGCCAGCATTTCCTGCTATGCTCCTCTTTGCCAACATGTAGCCCAGAATGTGTATGGACACACACAAAGAATTTTCCAAAGACAGAAAGACCTAACTATAATATTATAATTTATAAGTATCACCATAGTACATGTTACAAGTGAAGCTGCAGGTCCCAAAGTTTCATCAAGGAACAAACGGTCAAGTGATTGTGCAGCAAGAATTTGATAGCTGTACGGATTTGCACACTATATACTCACTGTAGGGCTGTGCAATTGATCGATTGATCGATTATTTTCTGCACATCGATGCAACATAATAATCAGAAACTGCTAGTCAATTTATCGTGCTTGCACACTAACTACTCGCCTGGCAGCTAGTGTTTGCTTGTACATTAGCATCAGAGAAGTGGAACAAAGCTTTACAGAGTAAAGGCTATATGCAGTTAGCTTGTACCTACAGAGACGCAAGCCTGGGGTACAGAGATGCTTACCGGCATGTTTGTATGTCTGAATGTCTTTAGTTTTGCTTGTTGGCAGCAGTTCCAAGTTTATGAAGTGTCTGCTCTACCTCCGAGGTTAGTGCTTTGCCACTACAAGCCATTGAAAAGAAAGCGTGGCCAAGATTATAGTCAGACTTTTGCATGATTGATGGCTTTACACGCTCCGCCCCATCCAACCACAACATAGGGCTGTAACCAGCATTGTGCACATTGCTTTTTATTAATGAATTATTAATCACGATGCAATAATTGCAATACTAGTTATTTCAATAATTGCACAGCCCTACAGTATATAGGTATGCAGTGCATAAGCTGTGCATTTCTCACACAACATGCATGTATATACTTACTGTACTGTGGTGTTGTGAATATCCCTTGCACTGTCACAGTGGTATCTCCACTAATTGCAGACACAGTGTAGTAGTACACAGTTGTGGAGTTCAGTTGCTCCTTCAGTACCACACTGACATGGTCCCCTACTGTCCCAGTCTCAGTGGACTCAGCAGAGTATGACAGGTTCAGGTAGGTTTGGTCAGTCCGATACTGGACTGTACAGTGAGCAGAGCCAGTGAACCCAGATAGAAATGTGCATATAATTCTGGCATTACTGGGTGAGCTCACACCAACAACTTCTCCAGTTAGAAGGTTGTTGGTTGTACCTGCATGGAAGAAATTTTTCATAGGCTTAGTACTGGTTCTTTGATGGCTACTAGTTCATCAAATTCTGAAGCTTGCAAGATGGTTAGTGTTACAAGATACCAAAATTGGGCGAGTTCAGATTTAAAAACAAAACATTGGAGAGAGGCACTTTATATGCCTAAACAGTGAGAACTAATGGGTTACCTTGCATGAGTGGTCATGCATGTTCTTTCAAAATATCCACCCAATGATATCTGTCTAAGCAACTGAGACTAATAAACAGCACTGTAAACCGTTTACTATACCCAAAATCATGACTGAGGGTTTTTCAAATGTGCTTTGCCATATGAGAAACAGTCCATTGTCTACACCAAATTTAGTATACTACACAACTGGCCTGTATAAACTTATTACAACAGCCAATATCAAAAAACAAAAAGCTCTCCACTACTCCCTGCATTGTCAACTCTACAGTTGTGAGTAGCTATGTCTCTTCAAAACCAGAGATTCTGAATTTTCTTTTTGACTAGAAAGATAGGTACTTGATTACAGGTTCACAGTAAATCAGGGGTGTATCTACCATTGAAGCAACTGAGGCAGTTGCCTTGGTGAAAAAATCTTCAATTAAGGTTGATCAGACCAATCCTGCGTTGGTGTGTACAGTGACAGCACACCCTTTACTGTTCCAGTCGGCGAACATGTAGTATCAAAGAATTTGCCACTTCATGAGGTGCATGCATGCACGGGACGTGTCAATGTGTGCGGCCATTGATGCATGTGTGGCGCGGCACGGCTGGCCGGCGTAGCGCGGCTCTAGCACATGCACAACACTCCTGCGTGTACGCGTGTTTGTGCCAAATTGCAAAAGTCGTGGTTTAGTCTCATAGTCTGCTGCTCTACGCTATACCAGTTGGAAATGGCACAAGCCCCTCCAGCTAAGAAAGTCCGGAGACAGTTGTCTATCTCTCAGTTTATGCAAGTCAGTACCTCTGTACGAGAGCATCATTTAACCTATACTATACATATACCACAGGGCTCCATCTCCTGTTACTACTAGTAGCAAAAGTCAACTGCCAGTACCCAATTGGGAGAGGTAGTGTCAGAAGTCACAGAGCATTCACAGAGCAGTCTCAGAAGCCACCAGAAGCAATCTCAGAGCAGGTAGATTTAAAAATTTCCTGGGGAGGCATGCCCCCAGCCCCCCCCCCCCCCCAGATTGCAATGCTTCACATACCCTCCTTGCCTTAGTATAACAAAAATCACCCCTGAAAATAGTTATGTTAATGTGTAGCATTATGGTACAAAAGAGGTTGACAAACAAGGTTTATCTAGTTAACTCACTGATGGGTTGTGTTGTACATGTTCTTGCAGCTCCCACTCTCACCATATTCTCAGCAGCCACTGACACACTGTCATAGCTTGAGGGAGGATTTGAGGGTGGCATGAAGTTGTGGCTACACCTCCCAGCTGTGCACTCAGCAATGCTCACATCCTCAGCAGCCCCAACAGACCCAATCTGAAATCTGATCTGGTATTGTGTTACTCCTCCACCTGGGCCTTGGCACATTTCTGCTGGGTCTATGTCCTGGAAGGAGATGTTGCAAAAGTTAGAGACAGACAGTGATTAAGAAATAAAATATGCCCCTAATAGCAGTGTGTGCCAATGTGACACTGTGCATCGACATGAAAGTAAATCACATGGGAGAGCTTCATCAGTGGATGCTATTTTGATTGCAAAGTGTATTCTGAGACTACTGTGTGACACACTACATGTCTGTATGCTGTGTGGAAAGAGTGGGGGATGGGTGGATACTTTCTGGAGAGCCTTACTAGCAATATAGACTGCATGCCTTACGTATACATATATACTGGGCAGATGCTTCATCATTGTGGTCCAAGCCTGACTAAGCTTCTGGTCTCCTATTTTTTATGGTACACAAACCATGCACGTAGTTTTAGCAGCAAGGTTCGTCACCATGTTCTGCAGTCTGATTGGGGCTGCATAGAGTTTTCAGCAAGGACAATTTTGAATGCACTCATTTGAAATTTGCAGTAAGTGGCCGCGAGCAAAAAAGCATACACACACATGTGCATAATGCAGTTCCACTAGCCAGTGTGGAGCTTGCCCAAGCTCACGTCACAATTACTATTGCTAAGGCCAGATGGAAAGCAAATACAAGGAGGGCTTGAATATCTGTCTCTTCAATGCCACCAAAGTGAACTTGCTATACAATAATTATTGGTTTTTGTTATGTGAGGATATAATACTCAAATTTTCACAAATGAGCTCCTCAGTCAGTCAGCAGACTTGCAAGTGTGGTCTACGTATTTCAACAGTTGAGTACTTTAACCACAAGTGACCTTTGCACCCTCCACTGCCAACTGTCCACCCAAAAACTGTTTGTATCAGGGTGGAACAGAATGCTAAATGAGGATATGGCTTGACTGATTGCTTTCCATTAGACAAAGCCAAAACTTCCCTAAAGTGAGCTTGTTGTTGATGCTGCTTTCCTAGCATGTGTCCTTTATGATTTTTGGTCTTACATAGGAATCCTGCAGGAGACTGCTGGTTCTTCCAGTACCTTCAGTTGGACTTGTGACGAGTTTTGTAGGGAGAAAAAAAATTGTTGTCTGTTCTTTGTTTGATGATATAGTCTATATTTATATTGGCACAACTGACGTTAGCGGTAATTGATAGCCACACCCAAAAATGTGGTTTCCATGGTAATAGTTTCACGTGGGTTTCATATATACATAAATCACTGTTCACTGTTCTTTTAAATCTATATACACTACATTGATTTTTTTTTGTGTACCTATGTGTGCAAAAAGTACATGTCCCAAATGTTTTCTGGTAAACTCAAGTTTAAAATCATTTTATGTAAATAACTACATTTGGATAGGCAAATGCTTCCCTAGTTGTGGTTAGCTTAGTGAAGGCATTCACAAACAGCTACCAAATGTGGGCAGAATAGACACACCAAATTGAGTAGAAAGACCAAACTGTCTAGCTGGATCAACACTTACTGGTACTGAATCCCATGTGCTGTTAATGAAAAGAAGTTTCCCCGAGGCCTGGCTGTATGACAGAGTGATGTTACAGCTGCTAGAAACTGCAGGAACTGTAGGAATATATAATATATATATAAAACAAACAAATGAATTAAACTAATACTGTTTGTAAATAAGTTTGCTTTGGCCTGCACCATCATTGCTTAATGCCACTGTGAGGCTTCTGAGATTGGCACTTAAAATTCTTTTGTTTACAAGGTCCAGTAGGCCGGAGGTCACCAGACCAATATTTTGTCAACAAAACCACACCAACATGTATCTGCAGGTATGATGGTAGAGGGGGAAGACTGTGCTCAAAAAGTAATGCTTTCAAGCATACTCTTTGGCAGCAATGGCAAAATATGTTGTATTAAGAAGCATGGCTTCAGTTTTAATTTCCTGCCTAGTAGCTATGGCTACTGTTGCAATTTGACATACCACAACTTTCTTCATGGCAGTTCATGGCCTTAGAAACAACCTTGACCATCTGTTGTCGCAAATTTTTCTGGACGGCATGCCAGAAAACCCCCCTAGAAATTCATTGTTATGTTTATGCATGATCATTCTTCATGTAAACATAAACTTCGGAGGCATTCAAATACCGGACCACTCAAATATGGCTTGCTACACTTTGGTAATACTAGGGAAGTGCATGGGTGAACCTGAACAAGTTTCAGAAAAATGAGATTGATTTCTGCACACAAATAAATATTTGTCATTATAATTATGTGGATATCAGACACTCAATAGACAATCTAAACTTAATCACCACCCAGTACGTAATTAGTACTACCTTGAGGTCTAATTGTCAGGGGCTCACTCTCATTTCCCTCCTGATTCCCACAGTTGACACCACGTACTGTGATGCTGTACTCATAGCCTGTCATGAAACCAGTCAGTTCATACTGTGTGACACTGCCAGTGGTGATGTTCAGAAGTCCCCCATATGGGGTCTGGGGAGTGTTGGTGGTAATGCTGATGAGGTAGAAATCAGAACTGTCTCCACCACTCAGTGTCCAGCTCACAGTGACATTCACAGCTCCACTAGTGACATCTTCAGAGATATCAACACAGGAGAGTGTGGGGACAGTGGGTGGACCTGCATGAATGTATGTGTCAAAATATTGTATAATATTATACTTGTAATGTTGATTATACTAAAAAGGTCAGATTATACCAATGTCAAATAGAAACGAGCTGAAAATACAGTCTCCATCATGTACATATACTTTGCTATTTTTAACTTCAGTGTTACTGTCAGATCTAGCAATCATAATGCTGTCTTATCTGACAAACAGACAGAAATACAGAACCAACTGCTTAGCCTCACTTCGCACATGCGTGCATGGAGAACAATACTAAATAGTGAACTAAAGTTGCAAACCTTCTTAGTAGGTAACAACCCCCAACAACTATATCATTGAGCTTGAGTTGCTTATATCTGGTTGGCTGTCTTTTATGGTGCCAAATGTGGTAGCCACAATGCAACACACTAGCTCCTGTTCACACAACCTTTAACAGGTTAAAAAATTTGTAAGTAATGTGTAACTACTTTATTGCCATAAATTGTGGCCATAGTAATAAAAAATTATTTTGGATCTGCTGTACTCCAGAATTGGAGGTGAACCTGAGTGAGCTCCACATTATAACTAGGCGAATGTAGAACATTGTGGGGCAAGCGTCAGCATGCAAGCAACACACAGTGGCATTGAACTGTCATATAGAGTCTACTTAATAAGGCCTTACCAGTGAAGTATCAGATCACAGCACACAGGCCGTGGCATGCGACTATAAACAAGGTTTGTCACTGCAATGGTGCATGCTAAGTTAATAGCTTAGAGAAAATTGTCATGATGGAGTGATATTATACAATGGAGCCATTATAGTCCTACCTAAGCAGCTACTCTGTAGGTTAAGTTTGAACACAGCTGGCTTGTCATGCATGGTCCTTACTTGAGGCATCTTAGAGAAAGAGCAGTTGAGAGTTACCACACATCAGCCATGAAGCAGAATCTCTGCTGCCTTCTGCCTGTCTACACAACTGTTTATATACATACAGTAGATACTCATGCTCCAGCTGCCTATCCCAAATGTAGCTGTCAACACAACTGCTATCTCTTGTACAATAGGCTGTTTTCCTGGCTGTCTTTTGGCATAAGTATTGTTCTTCAAGCGTTCACCTTGAGTTAGCAAGCTGGCTGCCAGAGAAGTTGTACAAAAATATTACTCTATTAAAATCCATGTTTACTGTGGTTTATTTGTTATATTCTCCACCTCTTGTTGTTATATACATGGTAGTTTTCACTGTAAACAAGGTATGTTACTAGTAAACAAAGTAGTTTATAGGAAACATCATTTTACAACTTCATGTGGTATATGAAACAGAATCTACAACTTCCTGTCAGTATATGGAAAATAATACCCACTTGTTACCACAGAAACAAGGGTGAAGTGGAGAAAATATAGAAACAAGGGTGAAGTGGAGAAAATATATTTTCTCCATTTCACCCTTGTTTCTGTGGTAACAGGTGGGTATTATTTTCCATATACTTACAGGAAGCTAGTCTGCAACCACAATTGTCTTACAAAAGTGCACAAAACATCAGAGCATGGATCTGTGAGGAAGTTACCACAAGGGCACTTCAAATCAATGCAGCTTGAGAGGATGCTGGCTTGAAACCACAATGGTCAGACAGAACATTTAGAGCATCTGTGAGGAAGTCGCCACAAGGACACTCCAGTCTAATGTAGATTGAGAGGAAGCTGGCCTGCAACCACAATGCTCAGACAGAACATTTAGCTAGATGAAGTGTAGCTTGAAAAAGATGATTGAACTTCTCATGCCCAGGTAACTTCCTAATAATTTCCTGGTGGTTACTATATACAGGATCAGTATGCTCTCGGCTAGATGCCTTTCCGTTCATTCTATGCTAATATCAAAATAGACATCTCATAACCATTGTCACTTCAGCAACCCAGGTAGAGTAACTCTGTGGTTAGTGATATATGTGATACTGACCTAATATCCGGAGTGTACTCATTCCAACAGCATTTCTGCTAAGGTCTGGTCCAAAGCACTCAACTAGTGTATCATTCAGTTCAGGGGTTGCGGTGCCACTCAGTGTTGATGAGAAGGAAGTAGCACTTGTTGTTTCAAACCCAGTCCCCCACCTAGCTGTGAAGGCACTGTCAGGCCCACATGGATGAGGTTCATCCACTCTACTATGTGCCAAGACACACTCACTGCTTCCACCCACTCTCCATATGGTGACCCCACTCCTGTCCCCAGTAACAGTACATCTGAAGGTGAAGGTATCACCAGGACAGGTGGGCGGAGGTGCAGTGAACTGTGCAGCAACGTGATCTGGAGAGACCAGAAAATTACAACTGATTTCTGATGACCTGCATGCACATATCATTTTTCCTCAAATGGTAACCTTTCAATTGGAAGCAGTGAGTCAAATTGTGACCGGCTCTGAGAAAAGGATGATTATACTTTTATCTTTCAGCACTTTTCTGCAGCACCACAATAAAGTTGACAATGGCAAGTAGGAACATATCTAGATTTATACAGTACAATACAGACGTTCCCCAGACACAGTTCGAAAATATAATTGAATGATTTTTGCACCTGGTAAGTGCCACTTTTCAACACAACTGTATATTCTTTTCACAATTAACAAAACAGGAGTCACTGCTAATATACTAGACTAGAACAATGATGTCATGTGATGAATACCATATCCATGTAAAACAGATTTATGGACAGTAGCCATAGAGCCAGAGATGGCCTGCTACACACATAAAAAAAATCTTACCTGGATGCATAAGTACTACAGCTAACAACCACAGTGATAGGAGTAGAACCTGTGAAAAAGTATACTTACATCACCTTAACATGTACATCACCAAGCAGATGTACATACATTGTTTGTCTGAATAATACCAAGGGTGCCCCCAATATGACAAACAAAATTAATGTTTAATGTTGAAAGACGTATGGAGTTTGATTGAGCTCAACTTGAGTGCTCAACAGCGACTGAGTGTGAAGTAGCTTCATGCATATACAATCTTGCAAGCACATGCACCTAAGGAGTTATATGCAGGTACACCTAAGGAGTTGCAGAGGCTACTATGGGCTGAAAACATGTTATACCTAACATATATGTACATATGTGGCTGCATGGGCATAGAACGTAATTAAAAGTGCCCGGGTGATAACTAACGTGGAAAAGATGAGGTCTAAGATTTATAGCGGTTACACTTTGTTAGTTTCTGGGAGATCTGTGGTGCACACATATACTACCAGTAAGGCATGGTGACGAGAGCTCTTGGCAGACAGAAATGGCTTTAAACTGGCTTCAAAGGCAACCTAAGGGGTTCTAAAAAAACCCTTAAAATTAGAACAGCATGCTCTGAATACTTTCATGCTTCATGTAGAAGCTCTCACAAATGTGGTGTATACTCATGCTGTGCCTGGGTAAATTCATGCAGCATCCGGGTTACAAATACTAAATGTGCAGAGCACTTCAACTATAGTACGTAAGTGCCCGACATGCAGGAAACATCTTTGCATTGCCTGTGTGTACATTCAGTTTTGTATGCCATGAAAGAATGTAGTAGCTACTGTAGTCTTGCAAAAGAGCACCCATACACCTGTAAAAGGGTGTCCACCCCTAATTTTTGGCTCAGTTTCACTATAATCAGAACATCATACTGTGTTTCTACTTTTTAGGAAGCATGACAGGGAAGAAGGCAGGACTGCGCTCTTTGCATTTACTTGTTACACTAGAACGTCCAATAGTCTACCCCTTCCCCAATTAGCTATACGTAGTTTGTAAATACCTCCTAATAGTACACACTGCTGCCGGCCCACATAATAGCTAATCAAAATAGTCAGAAGGACTTACATTCATGACTCGACGCGTCAACTTGAGTAAAAGTAGTAAAAGTAGTCCTGGCACCGGCGATGTTTGTATAATATATGGCGGGTTTACTACGACGTACAGGTATCTACCTAGCACTATAGTCTCGCGTGGCCACTCCGTTTCGCAAGAGAGTGTGGTGTGACTAAAGGTTTAGTCTTAGCGCAGCCCCACAGGTGCGTTTCATTTAATTGTAATTGCTGTCCATGTACTTACCTGTAGGAGTCACGTAGCGGCCCCCCGCTATAGGTCACCTCCCCGTCTGGGTAACAAAGATACGCTAGCGCATCAAGCGAAGGGTGCCTGGTTAACAAGCCATTAGCGACAGTACGTTACCATTTATAAAAGTGTACGTTTTTAGTAAATACTGTGTTTCCAGTGTTCCCAGTGTCTGCTGTGAGTGTGAGCCCAGCCAGTGTTCCCAGTGTCTGCTGTGAACCCAGTGTTCCAAGTGTCTGCTGTGAACCCAGTGTTCCAAGTGTCTGCTGTGAGCCCAGTGTTCCCAGTGTCTGCTGTGAGCCCAGTGTTCCCAGTGTCTGCTGGGCTGACAGCAGACACTGGGAACACTGGAAACACAGTAAATTTACTAAAAACGTACACTTTTATAAATGGTAACGTACTGTTGCTAATGGCTTGTTTCATTCCACAGGTTTTTAATTATTATAATTATTATTATGAGCTTTACAGCCAAGATTGATAGTGAAAAACATAATGGTGACGAAATAAATGACAGGATGTTGGCTGACAGACTACTCTTTTTGTACAGTTGCTGCTCTACTCTCCGGCTTTACCATCTTACAGCAGGCAGGTGAGAGCCTGACACAACTTCCACTATCATGCATCAGTGTATAGACCTAGCAAGACATAGTGAACGATCTGCTACACTCCAACATCTGCATGTGCAGTATGAGAACATAAGCCCAAGCAAAATTAATCATTAGTTTCTCATCCCTCTCTACGCCTATTTTAACAGGCTGCATGTGTGGGCTTTTTTATGCCACTGTTGGGGGATGGGGGGAAAGGTTTTGGCAACAATCGATTAGCAAAAAACATTGCCAGGTTTGGTTAATTTTTCTGTGGAACATGACTACAAAATATACCATAAAATTCAAATCCTAACTACTCTCCCTAGCTAGTGTCGTTAGTTAATAGGTTGAGAAACTAATAATTTGGATTGGTTGTCCAAATTTCAAATTCCTGTAGATTTAATTTGAGCACCCACGATTAAAATTAATATATATTCTTGGCAAGAAGTCTAAGTCAGTGCTAGCAATTTGTTTGGTATAGTGACATTTTGCATAGGTAACCACAATACACAAAAGAAAGTGAATACAATTTATGCCAAAAGTGATGCAGTGAAATGGTGGAACAGTGCAAGGTGTTTGTCTGTTGTAGCTCAGTGGTCAGAGCACTGGCAGCTCAAAGGAAGGGACTCTTGGTTCAATTCCCATGCAGCAACTGTCAGCTTTTTACTTTCCTCTCATTTGCCTTATAACACCAAATGTGTCCTTATAATTATGACTACATTAAATTTGTGGTCTTACCATAACACTTCACTAATTATTTATCATGCCAGCATAGTCTGTGGTCACATCCGTTTTTACTGTAATTTCATTACTATATAGATTATTTGTACATCTCAGTTGCCACATTATCAGTCCTAGTCTCCTGGGCCTTTCCCAGTTCACCCTACAGTAGTCCAAGAAACTGAAAGGAAGCTTCTTCTTCGATTAAATCCATTATTTCAGAAGACCTACTTAGCTACATTCCTGGGAACTCTGCTGCAACTATGCAACAAAAGAAATTCTCCGGGACTAAGTAATGCCAGTTGTTCCACTGAAAGGCCTTAAATTTATGGCGTTCTTAAATTAGCAAGCTTTCCTCCACTGTAACTTCAAAAGACTATTTCTTAGTTGCTATAAAATCTACAGTTCAGTCATTATGGATACAACAATGCTGACAACTATGATATCATTTGCTAGTTAAGTGATATGCAACAATAATTTTCCAAGCCAGTTAGATATTCAGGACCTCAATAATCCCTTAGGGATTCACCCTCAGGAATACTTCACATTACTCAAGAAGCACTTGGCAGGTAAACAAGGAAGCCTTCTCAATTTTCAATTCTGCTGACCAGTTTGTGGCAAGTTTGTCAGAAAGGCATTGTATCAACACAAACTTCTGAAAATAATCTGTAGTCTCCCCCTATGCTTTCTCATGGGCAAGTGGAAAATGCTAAAGTGTTGTTTTTAGTAATTCAGAAGTAGCTCTGTAACTGGTTGAGCCACTGGCAAACATTCTCAGCAAAGAACTACAACATTGGCAAATGCAGTAACCATTAATAATTATTTAATAATTTTGAGTCAAGCATACTGCGGTGATGGAGGAAATGAGTACATAACATTACAATTCCAGTTCCGTGTTCACTCGAAACCAGAAATACACAAACAATTGTGAGAAAGTTTGTACAGTCATTGATTTCTTTCCAAGTAGGTGATGTTGCAGGGCAGTTCATTCCAGCTCCCCCCACATGTCCTGGTGGTACCTTCACATTCAGATGCACTGTTGGTGGTGGTAATACTGGAGTCACCATCTGGAGGGTGAGTAGGAGCAGTGAGTATATCTTGGTACACAGTACAGTGGATGCCCCTTGTCCGTGTGGGTCTGCCAGTACCTTCACTGTTACAACTGGGACTGGGTTTGGAACAAGTGCTACTTCCTATTCATCAACACTGAGTGGCACTGCAACCCCCTCCATAAATGGTACACTGGTTGAGTGCTTTGGACCAGGCCTTGCTCGTAATGCTGAAAATACTGTTGGAAAGAGTATGCTTCAGATATTAGGTCAGTGCTTTTTCTTCCTTTCTGATTGGTCAACCAAAAATGTGTTTATACCACTTCTGATACTACTTATGTAGGTAAGTATCATGTAATTGGCGTGAGCCTGAGCAAAATCCCCAACTAACAAGTGATTATGTTCCATCTATGTTTTTGACCTGAGTGCTTGTATTGTAAGGATGTAGCTATGTTGTATGTCCATTTCTAATTGGATCAGCAGCTCATCGTGCAAACTTTGCAGGGTATGTACCAGTGTGTGTAAACTGAGGTGCAAGGGAAGGACTAATGTATAGGCTGCAACATTAGATACCCAAGTTCAGCTAATGAAATTAGTCAAACAGATAGTGTCACTAAAATTCCACTGAGATAGATTTACCAAATCCTGCTAAATGACTGTGTTAGTGCTCGGTGGAGTCCAACATCTCAAGATCCAGCTTTCACATCACTTTGAGAGAGTCACACTTTGGCTACAAGGCAGAGTCATGAATCAGTAAGGCACTATATGTGCTGATAGACTGCTTTTCTTCTCACTTCTGTAAATCCACCATCATACTTCTGTTCCCTCCTTTTTTCTTAGCTTTACACGCACTAGTTAGGAGTCCAAGTTCAGCAAAGAAATTAGTCAAACAGATCATGCCACTAAAATTCCACTGAGGTACATTTACTAAACCTGCTAACCGACTGTGTTAGTGCTCGGTGGAGTCCAAGATCTCAAGATCACCCTTTGGCTGCAAGGCACAGTCACAAGTCAGTGTGCACTGATAGGCTTCTTTTCTTCTCACGTCTGTAATTCTGTTACCATACTTTGTTTTTGTCTTAAGCTTTACATGCACTAGTTAACCTGGGTTAGTTTAAACCAGATCAGATCAAGATTCAAAGCATTAACACATGTAACTGCTAAGCCATTTCGTGGCTGAGGGTTAGAATTTTTGTCTAATCCAGCTAGTGGTAGCAGAAACACTCAATCCATTTTGGAGGGTCTGAATAGGGAATGGGTGCTTATTGGGTGGATCTGTGACCACTTTTGAGGGCATTTTGGGGGTCAATTAAGCTCCTTCTGTACATAGATCCTGGTGGCAGTGCTCTCTCAGGCTCACTCCACTCCAGTGATGCATCTACCTATTATTGTGAAGAAGCAATCATTCATACTAGGTGTTAGTATAGATTTCCCTGATGAATAGCTCTAGTTGTGTTATTACTTCAATTCAGCTGTGAATAGGCCTTGATGGATTATATTTTTTAATATTCTATTCTTTTTGGAAGATGCCACCCTGGTGTGTCAAGGAGCATCAGTGAGTTTTCTGTTGATCAACACTGAAAAAGTACAATGAATAGATCACATCCCTCTCTGTACACTGGAATGCCCAGCAGATTAAGACTGCTATCTCATGCAAGAAAACCAGTCAGGTGACTTGTCTTATCCGTATGTTGGCATAGTTTCATTGTGAGTAAGTGTAGCATCTGTTTGTAGTCTCCATTCATTTTGATCACCACCAGCAGAACCATCAGGAGTACTAACGATGATCACACAAGCTGTGTATGCATGGTAAAAATGAGACATGAAATGAGGTAGAAGTACATAAAATCTGCGTACTTATCACAAATAGGAGATGTGTGTGATCATGGTCATTAGATTTAGTGATCATGCACTCACATATTGTCATTCATCTCCCTCCACAGGTGTCACAAATATTAACATTCTTGATGTACATGTTGACACAACTAATCCAACCACTGTGTTTGTGGAGTGCACATTTCAGCCAGGGTACACCTGCACCATTGACTATGGTACAGACCCATCCTACACCAACCTGGTCTACAGGGACACCTCCTCCACCCAGGGTCGAATGGCAACCATCACCCTCTCTCAGAGGCTCAGAGGAGACATAACATACTACTATGTTGTATCTGTGGAAAGCAACTCCATGTGTGTGAGGGTGCGTGGGGGGTTCCAAACAGGTATTTAAAATGTCTGTGTCTGTAAGCCAAGAAACTTGAATATGGAACCTCATTTCAGAACATTTTTATCCCCCTTAATAGGACTTGTATTTTATCTTGACCTAGAAAAGCATCCTTTGATGTATGCAAAAAGTGCATGGATTACCATAATTATAGTGGATAGTTTTTGCAAGACAAATTATACCAAAACAGTTCAACTTCAGGAGCCTGCTTCTTAATTTGTACTTTTTGGGGTATGTAAATGTATCTTTTTGTGAGGAACTATGTACCTGCTATTCACCATAGTCTTGCTAATGAAATATTGAATCTGGTACATCATAGGTATATCTGCATGTGCATAACTAATTGTTACGAAGCTACTGTCAAGTACTGTTTTACCTGCTACCTTCTAAGTACCACAGAAAGACAATGCATGGCTTTCTGTGGTACTTAGAAGGTAGCAGGTAAAACAGTACTTGACAGTAGCTTCGTAACAATTAGTTATGCACATGCAGATATACCTATGATGTACCAGATTCAATATTTCATTAGCAAGACTATGGTGAATAGCAGGTACATAGTTCCTCACAAAAAGATACATTTACATACCCCAAAAAGTACAAATTAATAGCATTTCTTGAACTTCATCCTACACATGTAACTGAGATTAAATAGTTTTACAGTGATAGCACACATTTTGTAAGCTGGTTTACACTTTAATTTAAACTCAGTGGCAATAAGGATGTGGATGAACAATCAACGAACCACTTCTCCCTAACGTAGGATTCAGATGCCACTACACTGCAAGACACATTCATGAATATAACTCCCATGCTGGAGGAAGTGCACATTTGTTACTGTTGTGGTGCACCTATGGAAAAAGTGAATAAAAACTATCCTTCATCAACAAGCATGGTAAAGCGGTGCCAAATAGCAACAAAAAAAAAAAAATACCACTTTACAGTGTCAGTAAACTACTTTTGCCTTACTGTTAAGTTTAATACCTGAGTAAATTGTTGATGTGTTGTGTAATCCTGAGGCCACTATAAATTATGAAGTTAAACTCTTGTGCCACTAATGTTAGATCCCTTTTCTCTAGAGAGGACTGGGTCTGGGGACAACATTACTTCTAAAAGTGTAAACTACATAATTATAATAAAACATTTGTTATCCTGGGGGGTGGTCTTGCACAATATATAGCAGGTGAAATACACGCCAATCTCCAAGACCAGCCTCCAGGGAGGGTTGTATCTTATTATAAACTATTTCCTAGGCAACACCACTTTACAAGAAAGATATGAGCAACAATCCCATGTGCTGCCTAGATATCAGATTGTACAAACTTATCCTACATCTCATGTACATATGTAAACAATCATCACCATATTTTATTGTGTGCACTGTGCTGCCAATGTTTAGGCAGTTTGCATGATTATTTTTATCCTAGGATGTTCGTTGACTGATCTGACTCCAAATGATGCTGTGTGTCCAGACAGAGGGTATGCAAACACATTGCCCATTTCCAGTGGTGTGGTCTGCTACAACAGAACCACTGCAGGGTCAGAGGCGGTCTACATCTGTGATGATGGCTTTCACCAGAATGGTGCAGCAACGAGGGTGTGCCAGAGTGGTGGTGTATGGAATGGCAGTGCACCTCAGTGCTTGCCAAATCAAGGACAAGATGGTAAGTATTTTCTGTATCTTGTTCCAAAATAATGACACAGGCATATCGGATTGCAGTAGCATAGCATTGATAGTGGAAGATATACCAAGGTTCAGTTATTCAATGAAACTTCATAAACCTGGCCTGATGAATAGCATCATCATTGCTCATAGAGGTGAGTACTCTTCTTTATGGAGCAATGGGTTGCTAAGCTTCAGTTATTTGCAACAATCAAGAATAGACTCAGTGAACGCTTTTTCCTATTCCAGCCTGCCCTCAGCTTTTCAAAACTGAAAGTAGTTCATGGTTATATATTCATTTTCTTTACATAAAAGACTGAAAGTGGGATACTTTAATGAAGTTCAGGCTACCCAGAGCCCAGTAATACTTCTCTTCCCCTTCAGATGGTACATATGGAGTCACTCACTGCTGGTCTCCTGTGGGGATTGCAGTCGCAACTGCTACAATAGTGGCCTTCATAGCTGGAGTCCTGGCTGGAATTCTAGTGTACCACTATGTCAAGAAACACCAGCTTCAGAATGCCAAGCCTAAATCCTCCTCCCACAAACAACAGCAACAAGCAGGTCCAGTGTATGAGGAGGTAGTGCAAAGGAGCAGCCTATGGACCTGTGAAACGCTAAAGTTTTTTGTTTGTGTTTTGCCTTCAGTAGAGTGTTCCTATAGCTGTTGATGCACTACACACATGCAATAACCCTCTTAGCAAAAAGTAATTTTCCATTTTGTTGTTCATTAAGCCACCAGCTGAGCTTTCCAATAATCAAAGATTAGTATATATTGGTGCAAGACCCATGCAGCTGCAATGCAGATTGCTTTCAAAATGATCTGTACTGGGGTTGGTTAAGGTGTGACACCAAAACTGCACATCCCTCCCATTGGCTTGAATGGTATTTCAATGCAGGTACCACCATACTGTGTGACCACAATCTACTCATGTTGTATCTCCCATATCAGATTACACTGCCTGCCTGCATGTGTCCATGTAAATATACCATGGTAACTGGTTACATACACATGTACATATAGTAGAGCTTGCACTGCATGCATGCCCACTCAGGTTGCTAATGTTTTATGATCCAATTGTACTAGAGAATGTCTCACCGTGCACTCCTTTGACTCCAGCCTACATTACGTATGTGTAACACACAAATGAGTTATGGACTCTAAATATGCACTCCCATTGTATTAATTTTGTCAGTGTTCATGCATGAGCTTAACAGCAACATTCATTTTTGGGGTATTAGATGATTTGCCCCCTCCACTCTACAGTGTAGATATTTTTCAGCAAATAGCTAATCTGAGCAATCTTTGATGGGCAAACGTTTTGTACCATTTCAACCCAAAGAGTGTGTCCAGTGCCATATTGCCTGAAAATTAAAGGCCCCTCAAGATTAAAACATTGCAAAAGTATGATGCAGTTTTGTACATTCAAAGATTGCTCAGATTACCTCACAAATATCTATGCTTATTATCTGTATAATCTTCGGCACAAGAGACTGGTTATTTGAAGTCAAGACTTGTAGAAACTCCACACAACAGCATTGTGGACAGCTGTTGAATATACAGATCTTCATAGCAGAGGTACAAAATTATCTAGCACACATGATCATTATGAATTGGTCAAGACATAATCTCACTGTAAATTATGACTTTGTGACTCATATACAAAACGTATTCTAAATTGGTAAAGGTATGTAAACACATTTCATAAACTGGTCCAAGAATACAGTTAAATTTCACATTCCATGTGTAAGCTACTCAATTCTATTCTCTATTGCTTGTACAATTTCATTACAAAAAGTGGTAAACAAATACAATTAAATCTCTATTGCTTTACAGGGGTACTTTAATACATTGTCATCCTCTATTTGCTTATCATGTATAAACTGGCCAAGGTACACTTAGGCTTATACTATGTACAAATCATACATGTATATTGCTAAATACTTTCTTAGTGTTCTACTGGAATATTTAATCTCTTGTAGCTGTGTAACTCCTGTCGGTTATTATAAGTGATTTCATTCACTGTCAAAAAGCAAATCAAATATGGGATGAGAATTGATTTCTAGCCATATACATAAGTGAAAAATATACACAAGTAACAGTGAAGTCACTGGAGTTCTACTGCCTAGAATTTGATTAGAACAATATTAAATGTCAATGAAGCTGTTCATTCAATGAATGATGCAAAAAAATACATGAAACTGATAATACCCATTTTCTCTCAATTTCATGCCTAGAATTTGATTAGAACAATATTAAATGTCAATGAAGCTGTTCATTCAATGAATGATGCAAAAAAATACATGAAACTGATAATACCCATTTTCTCTCAATTTCATGGTCTCTCTACCTATAACATTTTCACATAAATAAAATTCATATCACTAGGCTCTCACATTTATGTCAGGTCCCATTGCTGTGACTGGAGGTCTTAGATGTTATATGGGATCCTGCCTCAGGATATGTCAGTCCAACTGCATCCTGGAAAGGCGATTATTAAATCTGCTTTACCGGTATGTCATTACTGCAAATCTTTTACAGTCATACTGATAGGTAATTGATCATATATTTCTCCATACCTGAGAGAAACATACACAAAATAATTAGGATGTGTAAACTAAAATGCTTTCCCACAAGCACAGTACATATGGTGGCATGGCATTCGACAAAAGCTGCTACTTGCATTGCATACTCTTCATAAGCTCCTGGTAATACAAACCTTTTCCATTTCTGACTGCTGGCTTGTTTCTGGTCTTGCAGCTTCTTCTTTCTGTGTAAAATAAGAAGACTTTGAATTCTCATTTAGCAAATGAGTTCAAACTTTCTGATTACTGCTGACAAAAAAGGTTCAAGCTCTACCTGAGCTTTCTTCGTGTACTGTCAACAAACATGAAGAGGGCCATGCAGAGTCTGGTACATGCATGTAAGGGTGTGCTTTTGAAACTATGAATCTTGATGGGATTGAACCATACCAGTGGTGATCAGTGGGAAATAGGAGAGTCTCCTAACAAAACCCCCCAATATGTTTGTACGACTCACCACACCCCCCTGGTAATGTGGAGTACACATATAAATAGCATGGGTGGAGCACAATAGCAGGACTACTGGCCCTGGTATCTATTAAAGCAAGTGTATATACACATGGCTATCTTACCTTGTAATTTGGATCGGGTGCACAATGTATGTATCTCTCCTCCTGAACAGCCAACAAAATAATAAAATATGAATGTTTTTTTAATGCTGATATTTCATATGAATCTGCTACATTGTGGGCAAGTGACTACAAGCTGATAGATGTGGACCTACCCTAGATTTTTAAGCTACCTAGCTAGCTGTGATTTGTAAAAGAATAGAATAAGTGTGTGTGTGTGTGTGTGTGTGTGTGTGTGTGTGTGTGTGTGTGTGTGTGTGTGTGTGTGTGTGTGTGTGTGTGTGTGTGTGTGTGTGTGTGTGTGTGTGTGTGAGTGACTGTGTGGCCAAGTGGTTAAAGCACTTGACTGTCAATCGAAAGATCACAGGTTCAAGTCCCACCAGTTACCACAGGAGAAAAAAAAAAAACATCTTTCTTTCTCCACTTGGCACCCAACCCAGGCCCAAGTAAAATAGTAAATTGGGAACCTGGCTTAGGCTGGGGAAGGACAAGACCACTGGCTGTGCCTAATTCCACTGAGGTACAGGTGGGACTTCAGGTGCCCACACCACAGTGGAGGGGCATAGTCAGTGCTCCTGTGAGTGCTTGGCCCGGCTTCAGGAGTTTGTCTAGCGCTCGGCCCAGTGTTCCCTGAAGTAGCGCACAGGGGTCCCAGCCTTAATTGGTCTGGGGGGCATATCCCCATTAGGGGAGCTCCTTATGTTTGTCTTGTCTTTTGTGTGTGTGTGTGTGTGTGTGTGTGTGTGTGTGTGTGTGTGTGTGTGTGTGTGTGTGTGTGTGTGTGTGTGTGTGTGTGTGTGATTGTGTGTGCATCATACTTTTTCATTTGACTCGACAACTTGCAGTTTACTACAGGGACAGAGGAGAAAACAGTACATTAACAGATATAAGTAACATTTTGGATGGTAGCTATACTATATTTACATGCTATATGATAGCTGTCACTAAATTCGTGGGGGCTTAAATGTGCTGTGTTAAGCAGAAGGTATACGTACATGTGGAGTTTGATCAGGTTATTAATATCCGTCTATGCCCTTGAGTCAGTTTAGTGACCAGGGTAGCTTGAGGGAATTATAAATCATCAGCCTAGCCTCGTGCATATTTTACTGGAAGTGACAAACAGGGAACCAGGCTAGCACAGACCTATAATTCACAGGGAATTTCATCCTGATTTTGGTTTTAAATTCACTTGAAAAAGTTCAATTGAGGTTACCAGGCACAAAATGACATAACAAGTCTATATGTACTATGTTGGCTCTACCGTATTTATTCGAATAAAAAGCATGCAAATTAAATAATTTGAGTGGGCATGCGTTAAGTTAGATCCATTCATAAATTCCAGGAATTGAATTTCTTGCATAAGATTAGATCATGCGTTGAAATGGATTCAAACTGGAAATTTGTTTTGAACAGAAATGCAAAGAGTTCCTGGCCTTCAGTTCGCCAGAAAATGAGCTTCTTGGTAGACAGTAGCAGTTGCAACAACAAAAAGCCTTACAAACGCCAAAGTATAACCTTTACAAGATAGCTCTTTTTCCTGGAAATTGTTCTTGACTGCCCTTTGTCGGCACAAAATAAACTGACAGCAACAACTGAGAGGCTTCATTCCTGGTATTGCGCTAAATTGGATCAACCCAAAAGTAATTAGTGGGGCTTGCGTTAAGTTGGATCCACCCATAAATTCCCACAATTGAATTTCTTGCGCTAGATTGGATCATGCGTTTTATTTGAATAACTACTCTCTTCTTATGCAGTAATTGGTGCGAGTCTGAGTGAGCTCCACACTACATGTACATGCAGTCAGTAAAGTGTGGATGAACATGGCATGACCTAAAGTAATCATCTTCCCTCACTTGAATCAGAGTAGTTTATCCCATAGCTGTGTATGATGACATACCTCTGGTTATTTAAAGCTGCTTCACCTTCATTGCCTTGCTTATCTCTGGTGTCCTTATCTCCTACATAGGTCATGACAATGCACAATGATAAGTTGTGTGTAGCCCTGTTAAGGCTCACAGTACAGGCTCTCTACTGCAGTTGTACTCATTACCACTATCCTTGGGTTAACTACATAAAGAATTCTAGTCACTAATGTGAGACCGTACCTACCAGCTTGAAATACGCATGCTCAGTGTATGATTTGTGCATAAGTGCACATTAACCAAAATACCGATAGTGTTTCACTTTCTTAGCAGAGTTCTAATTTGCTTCATATTCTTATGGAAATAGTTGCAGGCTCCTTCCTCTTTTCCCAATTTCTGTTTCTGTAAATGATTCATCATCATCACAGCCATTTACAGGAGGGTGTGCACCCCCACATTTGATGCGTCTCCTTTTTGGGACAAGTTGAAGTATGCATGCTCAATGTATGCTTTGAGAGACTTGTATGTCAACCTAGTTAGGTAGAAGAATGAGATAGGTAGCAGGCACATTTGGGGAAAATGCCTTTGGATCCCAATTTCCCTGGTTGACACAAAGGTAGGAGGAATGATGGCTCACAAGATTGACAGCAAAGCGAATGCAGCATCAAGAAACTCCCAACATCAGCAGTAGATTATTAAATGGGCAGGTGGGTTCTCTGTATGTATTGTGAAGTCTCCCTATATGTAGGTATTCGCGCATGCATTTCTACATATGCAGTCCACTTACTGCATATTATCACTGCCAATGCAATCAGGAGTCCTACTCCAATGATAGAAGCAATCAGCAGCAGAAAAATTCTCCACCATCTTAAGTTCTTCTCTGCAAAAGGACCACAAAGTTTTCGGTTTTTATGTAGTACTTAAGTTACTGACTGCACAGTGCACACATTAAGTTTCTTCCTTCTTCTCTCTCCCCCCCCCCCCCCCCCCCCCCTCCCATTTTCTCTCTCAGTGTTAATAGGCTTTGCAAAGCTGCTCAAGACATTCTCCTAAAACACTCTGTTAGTTACCCACTTTTGTTATAGAAGATATAGACCCAGACCATAGCTGCAGTGAAGATGCGAGCCAAAGCAGTGGCAACATACGCTGAGGTAATCAGTGCATCACGAGAGCCATGCCAAACTGGGTCACATGCATCTGGGAAAAAAACGACAGTTGTAGTGAACATACAGATTGTGGTATGTTAAAAGTTATAATAATTGGGGCGAGCGTGAGCGAGCCCCACACTAGTGAGTTGAATGGCAGAATTTCTCTGATATCTGTATATATAAATATATGTGTGTCATACATCCAGTGCATGCGTACGTGTGCCACGTACGGACACTATATGTGTGCTTCAACAACATGTGCACACCTAGAAAGTTCCGTTCCGAATTCTTCGGTTTAGAGTTGTTTTGGTGAACATGAATACTCGGCCGAATACTTCCAGAAGAGCCCCTGAAACCACCGCAACATAGGGAAGACAAGCTATGGCACAGGAAAGAACGAGAGAGGGTTCGACGTGCGACAGAGACAGCCGAGCAAAGATTAACAAAGCGGAGGGAGAGCGATAGGGCGCTCTACCCAGCCTGCCGATGCATAATTTTGTATAAACCTTAGGTTCTCTTCATTGTGCATTGTGCATACATACATTGCAAACATGCAGTACATACGTAACTACCATACTGCCTAGTGCAACACCAACGATGCACCAACAACTCGCTCACGCTCGCCCCACAATGCACCGCATTCGCCTAGTATTATAGTTTGCTTTTATTCTTCTACCGTCCTGTGCAATGGGTGACTTTGCATACCATCTAGGCCTGCCTTGTTTACGATGTGGTTCATTGAGTGTTCATGCATGCGTATACATGCTAATACATGCACAAAGTATTAGAGAAATGTAAAACAAAACATTGTGGGAGCAAAACTGAAGTGAGCAGGATACAAAGTACATGCAGAGAAAGTGGCCAATAGTCACGACACCGTACTTGGAGAGTTGGCTTTTATTTTTCTACCATACAAGTATGTATGTGCTAATACACAGAACTATTAGATGAATGCAGAACATTGTGGTAGTGAAACTAAGCTAACACAACAATCCTTCCACTTACTGCCATTTGGAGGGTTGGATGTTACCACTCCCACAGCAATCCAGAGTGCCACTCCGATGGCACAGAATATGGTAGAAATCACCATCAGATTAATGTACACCACAATTGGCCACAACTTAATCTCCTGGTCTGCAAGTTATGTATGTATGAGTATAAGTGTCAAAGGTCTACAGTACACTAGGATAAATTCCAAAATATGGCCAAGTCATAAGCCTCCCAGTGGTGTTTAAATCCATTTCTTACTATTGCAATTAACGTACAACTTGACTTGAAATCTACAAGTACATCCAATCTACTAACAGCAAAACTCATTTACATTCTCCTCATCGGTGTGAGTCTGAATAGCATATTCTTTGTGTGAAGAGTGCATGCAAGTTATAGTATTGCACTGTAGACACTGACAGCCAGGCATGTAACTCACTTTTCCTGCGGCAGTAAACCACAATCCCAGTAATGATGAGTACTATGCCAGGCACCATAGCAAGGGCACCAATCACAAGCAAAACAATTTGCCACAATTTTATAAAGTCACCTGCAAGTGAGAAGATGGTAACAGCTTGTTGGTAGCACTAGCATATCCTTGATGAACTACAATTCTGAAATTCCGTAAGCATACACATTCTTGGTAGCCTCGTTCCCAGGCCCTACCCAGCTTTCCGTGCAGTATGGAAAAGCGTTCGCGCGTGGGGAGAGCCTGGGAACAAGGCTACATTTGGTTGAAACGAAAAAATTATTTCTAATCTGTTACTGTTTGAGCACTAAAAAGTTGCCAGGCTAAGTTATGTAAATGAGGGTGCAACTACCTCACATAACTCACCGTTGCTATCGAAAAAATGAATCACTATCCCCATGATAAATATGGCAGTCACCAGGGTAAAGAATATAGCACTGGCACCAATCACAATCAAAGCAATATTCCACTGTGGTAGCAAGCAGACTGTTGGAATAAAATTTGAAGAGAGAAAAAGTGACTAGTACCCAGCTACAGCTAAAATTAATGGTATTAGTTGAATATGCTCAAAAACACTGGTCTTCAGGGGAGTACCCTTTCTCATCACCGCATGACTATCTGTTTCGATTCCTGTTGTGCTTATATTGATATTTTTTTTTACTGAGAAAGTGAAGAATAAATCCACCAAACAATTGCACTGTCTCCGTTCCCGGAAATGAGACCCTACAGCTCATTTGTGCATACATTTCACAACGTAAATAAAATCATGAATGAAAAATCACTACAAACTTTAGCAGTCCTCATCTATGGTAATAGTTAGAAATCCCTTACCACATAAGATGGCACTTCCAGACCATAATGCATTTCTTTGGCAGACTCTCTCTTTGGTGGTTGTATTCAGTTTATACCCACTGCTCTCATCACAGACAAAACAGGCCCTGGAGCCAGCAGTTGTTCCAGTGTAGTAAGCCACTGTGGCTGTGTTGAGTGTAGTGTTCTCCAGTACAGCACTCCCAACGCTTCCAGCATCACAACGTGAATACCGAGCAGCAGAATCATTCAGTGAACTAACATCAGTTAAGATACTAGCATCAGCAGCTGGCAAGTTCCAAAGATCCATCACAGAACAACCTGTGAAGTGATCATAGTTGTGTCTGCGTAAACTATGGTGTAACATACTGAAGCATATATATATTGTACATACTTACGATATTCTGGTGTTGTGAAGGTCCCTTGCATTAATACAGTAACATCTCTACTAACTGAAGACATAGTGTAGTAGTACACAGTTGAGGAGTTCATTCGCTCCCTCAGTACCACACTGACAGAGTTCCCTGCTGCGCCAGTTTCAGTGGACTCAGCAGAGTACAGAAGGTTCATGTAGGTTGGGTCAGTCCCATACTGGACTGTACAGTGAGCAGAGCCAGTGAACCCAGATAGAAATGTGCACTGCAGTTGAGCATCGGTAGGTGAGCTCATATTAGCTACTTTTCCAATAAGGATGTTGTTGGTTGTACCTGCATATATGCAAGAAATATTTATTGTCCTAATTGTCATGTTCAGTTTTTGCATGCCAAAAAATAGAAAAGTGGAGCAATATCCCCCTTCAAAATCAATCATTGTAGGGTGATACAAGTGAGCTAACCAACAAGCAATGCAAACATCTTAACATACTTTTCCCATGGTTTTGAGTACATATACACGAGACTAATTATCCACAGGTGGCAGTGTTGTTTCATATTTTAGTTTGAGGAAACAGATAACGGGTCATCCAATTTTGATGCTTGTGCTGGCCATGCTTCAATTACAGCAACCTCATACTGATCAACAAACCATAGGGTTAACATTTTTGAACCTGATTTCACTAAAAATTGACTACTGGCCTATGATTATGATGTCTTGAGCCACCACATGCATACAGAAGCCTGGTATACATTATCAAATTAATTCAGCAGCATCTATTCAAAATAATTATCCCATTCTTTAGCAAAGTTTTTCAGTGTAAACAGAACACACAGAAATGGCGCATTATCACCACATCAGATTCAGTAGGAGCCTATTACACATTCACTATTTTTACCAGACTAAAACATGCTGACATGCTATCTGCATTATTTATTACGTATGTGTGTGCTAGGATATCCAAGTATTTAGGAAAAGCAATGCGAGGCTTATGTGTGTAGTATGTGGCCATAATAAAATCCTGGCCTGGCCATATTAGGAGATCATACGCTAGCACTAAAGATAAACTCCTGAAACCGAGTGCAACTTTAGAAGACCAACAATGCAAGGCTTATGTGTGTACGTAGGTTAGTTCTTCAAGATGCAACCTTGTGGAACTAGTAACTCACTAATCGTTTGTGCTGTACATGCTCTTGGAGCTCCCACTCCCACCACATTCTCAGCAGCCACTGACACACTGTCATAGCTTGAGGGAGGATTTGAGGGTAGCTCACAGGTGTGACTACACCTCCCAGCTGTGCACCTGGCAATGCTCACACTCTGAGTAGACACAGAAGACCCAGTCTGCAATCTGATCTGGTACTGTGTGATGTCTCCACTTGGGCCTGGACATGCTTCCCCTGGGTCAACTGGATCCTGGTGTACAGTAGAAAGCAGCTATAACAGGGGAGTGTGTATTAACTGGACACTATGTATCAATTAGGATGCATTACATAAATACTTTCTGGTGCACAAAATGTAACGTAGTCATTAGTAACCTATAGTACTGTAGTCACCTCTGTATGCTATCTAAGAAGAATTTGCAAACTCAGAAACATGTGGTCTTGAGAAATTATCTTTATAATCCTATTCTACATCTGTCTAAAAACTTGGGAAGATCCACTTTTTGAACATGTGGTTATTTACCTGACATTTGGGAATTCCAGTTACTACTGCATGCTATGTGTGTGTTATGACATCAACTATGTGTATGTTGCTGTGTATTTATACACTTTTAATAATGGCTACTTGTATGGATTCAGCTGCATGTTTCCAGCAACTTTGAAATGGCAAATCATGACAGAGGTTTAAAAATTGTCGATAGCTATGACAAACACTAGGGCCAGAAAGCCTGATAAGAGCCTTGGTGTAAACTGCACAGGGGCGGATCCAGATATTGAAGAATTAAGGAGGGGGCATAAAGATAGAGTGGGTTTGGTGTGGTGGACGTAGCGAGCATTTGTGTGTGCACATATAGCACACAGCATTGTAGGGAAGTCTGGGGGCATGCTCCCACTGGAAAATTTTGAAATTTAGACCATAGGAGAGTGCTTCTGAGGCTGTCAGAGACCACCATAACCACGTAAAATTTATTGCCACTGGAGTCTAACTCAGGCGATTCATCATATGGTCGTTTCTCGGAGCCCCCTCCCTTTGGAATCAGCCTTTGCATTTGAGGCAGTGCAACAGAATTGTCTCTTGGGAGCTGCAGTTTTGAGCGCTTTACGTTTGCAGGACATGAAGCAATGATTCATGTAGAGATGTGCGCTGCGTCAGAGTAGCTACGTGACTAAGTGCGCGGTAAACCTCTGTGGTTCGTGCTTGCTCAGTCCCAAAGGGGGGGGGGGGGGGGGGGCATGGGCCCCCCCATGCCCCCACTGGATCCACCCCTGCTGCAATAATGTCTTGGGAAATACATACAGATATCATCATTGTCAGCCAAATGATATAGACTGTCATTTTACACCCGCCCATGTAAGTCTACATGAACTTTTTACACACTAATTACAAGTATGCATTGTAGAGACTAGGCACTTCTTCCGAATTTCTTGGAAGGCCGGGGAACAAAGCTATATATATTCAATCCTTGTGAATGTCAAGACTGCCCCTGCAGATGTTGGACTAGCCATATTTTGCAATGTGTAGCTAGGGGAGATAAAAAAAACAAGACTTGTAGTGACATCAATGAGTGTAGCACACTTATATACTATGCAATAAACATTGCTGCATGCATGAACATGCAGAGTTTTGGTACCATGTGCTTAGCTAAGAATAATTGTACGCACTTAAAACTGCATGTCACTTACTGGTACAGTATCCCAGGTGCTGGTGATGAACAGAAGTCTTCTTGATGACTGGTTGTATAATAGACTGATGGTACAGCTGCTGGGAACTGCAGGAACTGTGGAAGCAAATGAAAAGTATAAATTTTCATCGCAATGGAGTATAATCCTAGCACAGCTTGGTAAAGCTCAGTTCTCATTTACAACAACTGTGTGCCAAATCATAATAAATCATGCCGGGACAGAGGTTTTATAATATATGTCACGTAAAAGAGAAATGTTGAGGAGTGTATGTTTATACTCCTAATGCACAGCACTTGCTACAAGATATAAAGTGCACATCGATTCCCAAAAGGATTCGCAATTTTAGTCTCACATCTTTTGTCTGGAACATTTTTACATTAAAATGTGAACACACACATTAGTTTCACTTCATCAATACAGAATTTTGCCTTCATAGATATATCCCTATACAAATGGGAGTAGTTGCCAAAAAAGGTATTTTGAATATCAAAATCCATGTGAAGCTAAACAATACATCATCTGCCGTTCTCATGTGATAGTATATAGTCAAAGGAGAAGGTATAGAACCAAGCATTAGATAATATAATTAAGTCAACCGTTCATGCATTTAAGTTTCATCATTAATTTGTGTGCCAAATCAAGTTAACTACATTAGGTGCCTAGATGAGGGTGCTGTATTTTATGTTTTGTAGAAATACATTTGTACTACAATGACTTCTACTTTCAAGGCATGAGTCGTCACTTATCTGAACATATTTCTATACGCCTAAACAAAATTTATATTACATTTCCACAATGGACAGTCCACAGTGAAGTCAATTTTTTTGCTCTGTAAATTTTTTTTGACATCGCCACACATGCACTCAACACTTGTTCAGACAGCTTACCTTGAGGAGTGATCATCAGGGGCTCACTCTCATTCCCCTCCTGACTCTCACAGTTGACACCACATACTGTGATGTTGTACTCATAGCCTGCAATGAAACCAGTCAGTTCATGCTGTGTGACACTGGCAGTGGTAATGTTCAGAAGTCCTCCGTATGGGGTCTGGGGAGCATTGGTGGTGATGCTGATGAGGTAGAAATCAGCACTGTCTCCACCACTTAGTGTCCAGCTCACAGTGACATTCACAGCTCCACTGACATCGCCAGAGAGATCAACACAGGAGAGGGTGGGGACAGAGGGGGGACCTGAAGAAAGAGAGATGAGAATGTATATCACATGCTAGTTTCAATACCTCTTGATACTACAACTGTGGGTGAAGTAATTACCTCTTTGAGGTACGCAAACCTGTCAAGTTCATGCACTTAAGGTGGCACGGAGCAATGCATTTTCAAGGTCGTCAAACCTGGAATCCAAGCTGAGAGACTTCTTTGTTTTCTTAAACTTTTAGCAAACAGTCAGTTTTTGGAGTCTTCAGTCATTCACTGTCCATAAATTGGGGATTTCCCCCATTTCCTGTCAGCATTGGCATCCAATAATGCGTTTATAATTAAGTTAGTTAAGATGTGGCCTGGCAGAACTCCTCATATGGTGGTCGGAACTTTGAAGATAAGCTTAGATCGACTTCTTTTTTTTCTTTTTTTTTTGCAAGAAGGAGTTTAGTAGAGTGCTGTAGTGTCTTTGTGTGTAGAGGCAGCAGAAAGGCCACAGTGGCCAAGACTATTAGTTGAGTAGGCCCAGGTCTTGCAATCGTATGCCAAGCCTAGTAGGTGACCGTGGCCCGGTGCTTCAAGTGCTGGGCTGGGCTTTAACTAGAATACGCAATATATCATTGGTAATACGCTGAGTACACAGAAGAGCTAAACAGTGGTGTGTGTGTGCAACAGAGCCGTGAGTTGTTTAGCAACATAAGGGGGAGAGGTGGGGCTAGTAATGCTTGCTTCCACTCATGAATGAGGCCCTCCCATAGACAAGCAGTGAATTTTTGGAAACATGCATTCATTTTGGTGCAGTCAAAGTTGTCCATTCCAAGAGTAGTGACAAACATGAGTCTAGCCTGACTTTGAGAGTAGCTCTGAACAAAAGCTGGCACAGATTGATTTGAGATACATTGGTGGTTAGGACCCTGCCTACAGTGAGCGTGTAGATGCGTCTATTGAGTGGCAATTTGGGGTTCATGAATATATTAATGAGCCAATAAAACCTTTTTTAAAATTAGGCAAAACAAGATTGCCCTAAATCAAGCCCTAACCTTGACACTAGGAGTAACCCTGCTCCTGACTGTAACCCCTAGTTTATGTTTTCGTTAACCTTCACCGAGTGACCGGCGTGCCACCTTAATGGACTGCCATATTGGAGAAACATTTTTAAAGGGCATCTACTTTTCTTCAGGCAGCTCCACAGTACTCTAATGAAACTTCTGACTGTGTTGTGAATGCATGAACCCATGACTAGTGTTTTGATAATGGACATTGGCATATACAGGATAAATTGGGTAAACAATGGTAGCTGCATCAAATTGACATGCTGAAAAGTCTGCTCTGAACACTTTGAGCAGTACTATTGCTACTCATAGCAAAAGTAAGGCTTTCAAACTTTTGGAATTGCAGTAGACCTTGCCACTGTTCTGCTGAATCTGGAACTAAACAAGCTGGTGTTACCATTTTGAAAGGTAGATAGGTTATATTATGAGTACCTTTTTGAAAAACATTGAACAGTCTGGCTCTACAACATCATTTAGTGTTCATAGTGATCGGATAAAACAACAACAACAAAAACAAACAAACAAAGAGTTACTCCTAAACAATTACAAGCTTTCACAGAAAAAAAGTGGTGCTGAACATGCGAGAAGAGTCAGATTTTCTTTGTAAAGTGAGGGAAATTGGATATCCAGCTGGCAACCACAGGGGCAAGTGGAAAACACTGAAGTACGGAAACCGAAGTATGGAAATGAGAAGAAAAGCCGCCTATCAGTTTTTAGTGCCTTACTGACTCACGAATGTGTGTGTTGAGGCCGTGCAACCAAAAGGTGACTCTATCCCTGCGATGTGAGAGCCGGATCTTGGGCTCTAGGACTGCAGTGAGTGTGCTATCATGATGCATGTGACTGCCAGTAGGAGTGGCCAGACCCAAACCAAGACTATTAAACAGTGAATTGCCCAACCATGTGGGCTCTATATATGCTCCTGATGTTTTCGTGACAGTGATGCAGATGCGAGTGCTGTCATAGTTCCTCACCGAGAATCTTCGTCAATGGCTCAACCAGTTTACAAAACTACTCCAGAGACACAAGCAAATAGTCCCTGTAGTCTCAGAATGAGACCATGACAAGACTACACTCACCGTGTCATGCTAAACAACTTATGTTAGTGCTCGGCTGTCACATCGCTTACAGACAGTCACCCTTCGCCTACAATGTACAGTCGTGAGTCAGTTAGGCACTAGACACCGATAGGCAGCTTTTCTTCTCCGCACTTCCATACTTCGGTTTCCGTACTTCAGCGTTTTCTACTTGCCCCAACCACAGCCTGGTTAAAATTCCATCTGCTACTGGATACAGAGGAGACAAAGGTGATGGATTAATCCAAAGGTTATAGTTATGCAGTATGTACAACTATATGGTTCCATGGGATTGAATTTCAGGAGAGGGAAAACAAACAATAGCTAGCACTAGATGTCTTCAGTTCCCAACAGCCAGGTTTCTGTGTACAAAATCCAGCAGTAAGCTTAAAGCTGGACTAGAGAATATGTATTCTTGCATTACTGTACATTATCAAAGGGCCAAACTTGGCCTGCTGGAAGATTTGATTTATTGACACATTTACACACACACAAACACATCGATTGCTTAAACCTGCATGCACAGTGTAACAAGATTACATTATGAATGACTATACTTGTGCAGTAAATGTAAATGCCTTGAGTACTGAAGAGATAAACACATGCATGTAGGGAAAGCAACCAAACAAGGTAGGAACTTCAAAGGTCACATACAATGCCAATTATCATGCAACCAGTACAAATCATTGAAAAGCAGAATATGAAAAATTTTACGGGTTGCTTTACGTGGATGTGTTGGAAATAAACGGCTTTTTTAACCTACGGTCAAGTCAGCAAGACAGTTTTGTGCCGTTGATTCACAAGAAAGGCACATAAGCATCTGATATGCAAGGAATGGCATTGATTCACTGGAGCTACTGTTCCTCTAACCAACAAAGTGTAGCAGTGTTGGCAAGAGCTCTAAGGCTCAGTAATGCTCACTACCTCGTGTCTATCCATGGCGAAGGTTCATCATGCTGCCATATTCTTGTTAGCTGCTAGGTGTTTAATAGCTCTAGTCATTGAATACACTGGTTTAAACAGTGTCATTGACTGTATGGCATGCTGTTTTTCCATGAGTCATGCTTGTATTTGTCCAACTCTGCTGTTGTGGAATATAACATTATGGGATTCCGATGGTGTTAAACTCTTCTCAAGCTAACAGTTAAGAATCTTGTTGCTTCATAATAGAAAAATGTATGGGCAGTCAACAATTGGTACCGGTGGTCAATAACTGGTATGCTAATGAAGTACAAAAAGTGTTGGTTGTGCACACACGTGTACCCCTTGAAGGTTATCCTCTTTGGCAAGAGCATACTCGATTATTTGGTACAAGAACCAATTTCCGTACCAAGGCATATCAAGAGATATGAAGGGCAGGTACGGTACAACTTGTGTTCAATAATTGAAGCAATATGCTACACCACAATACTTTCACACACATAGATACTGATATATAGTATAGTAAGGAGAAACATGATACTGACCTAATATCTGGAGTGCACTTATTCCAACCCTATTTTCAGCATCTCTGGCAAGGCCAGGTCCAAAGCACTCAACCAGTGTGCCATTTAGTGCAGTGCCGCTTAGTGTTGATGAGAAGGAAGTAGCACTTGTTCCAAACCCAGTCCCAGTTGTAACAGTGAAAAGACTGCCAGACCCGCAAGGACCAGGGGCATTTGCTTTACTGTGTAGCAGTGAACACTCACTGCTCCCACTGCCCACTCTCCAGATGGTGATTCCATTGATGTCCCCAGTAACATTACATCTGAAGGTGAAGGTGTCACCAGAACAGGTGGGGGGAGCAGCAGTGAACTGCCCAGTAACATCACCTTCAAAAACAAGAAACAAAACAAATTAAACATGATTACTTAATGACCAGTACTTTCACTATTTCACTCATGGCATTTTAGTGAAATTTGTGTATGTCTGTTCATGTCCATGTAAAAGTGTGTGGATAGTGAGGATCATTCTACTTGACAGTGGCAACTTTTTCTTTCTAGAGTAATGTCTACTGTGGGTAGCATTTGTATGAGAAATGTTTACTTATTTTTTCTTTCATAAGTAGAGGTGGGGGAGGAAATATTTATCATTTGGTGAGAAACATTATTTTTAGTGCACAGTAAGGATGTGCAACTTGTAGACAGCAAGCAACATGGCTAGTGTAAATGCAATGGCATGCTCTTCTGTTGTGATTTTTATGTACAAGATATTCATGGTAAGTGACCACAAATAGAGCTGGTCAGATATAAAAATCTTACCTAGATATTGACAAAGTAAAGCCAGTAATAGGAGTAGAACCTGTGAAGGGGTATACCTACATAATCTTGAGAAACAATATCACCATATATACATGCATACACACAATGTCACACAGTGAGTGTGAGTGTATGTTGCTCATACATTTATGCTGATTATATGATTGTATAGTGCTACAATCATGTAAATAAAGGGATAGTCAATGACGTGTACAGACTACGCGTGCAAACTATGTGTATCCGTCAGCACCTGAGCGATTTACTTTGCTCGCTAACTCGTTAACGGCATAGGTGGAGGACAGCACGGCATTGCAGTAGGGAGACTCCAGAGCAGAGGTACCGAACCTGAATCATCTCGACTGTGCTTCGCCATTTCGTCCGAGCCACATGCAAGCAAAGTAGAGTTATTCCTCTTTGCTACGTGTATATATGCATGCATCTATCTATCTATCCACCTATTTATCTCCCTATCTCCCTATCTATCTATCTATCTATCTATCTATCTACGTATCTATCTATCTATCTATCTGTCTATCTATCTATCTATCTACCTATCTATCTATCTATCTATCTATCTATCTATCTATCTATTTATCTATCTGAAGTTTCAGTAAAAATGATTGACTAGTTTTCAAAGGCCTTGTTTTGAAGGGGTCTGGGCACGCTTCCTGGAAAATTAGCATTTCTGTTGTGCAATTTCATCAATTTTGACATGTTCCAGTTTGTTGCTTCCTAGGTTTAGCCTTGTTCCCAATAATATGTGTGAAAAAGTTATAAGGTGTTAAAATTTCATGGTTATGTTTAATCTGCAAAAAATTTTTTTACTGGTTGTCGTTCACAATATGGAGGAGTGCCTGGAGTAGGACTGCTTGTTCACTCTGAATGGCCATGGCCATGAATGTTTCATGAGTTGAAACTACTCTGGCCGATTCAGCTGTGCCGGCAAACCTGCATCTATCACGTATAAGACTGCCTTTCTAGGCTAATATGATACAGTATGCAACACTGCAGGGAAGTACGTCACAGGGCACACAAAAATGATGTTTAATGGCTAAAAGGTCAGATCAGTAGTCCAGTCCATCCAGTTGACTAAATAGAGATACCTATGTTTGAACTGCCCACGCATAGTGATATAAGCGCCTCAAGAGCGCATGATGAAATGACGTCATCATGCGCTCTTGGCACCTGTTATAACATATGCACTGCAGTCATTTCACCTCAGATATATCAAATGATATGTTAGTCTGCGCCCAGACCGCTCCTTCCAGAAACCGGTGTTACTAGTCACTGGACTGAACACACAAAAACCAACCACGCAATGACGATATAATTTCCCAGGTCTGTAAATTCCTGTCCTGCTATATCAATGGGAGTCTGATGATTGCCTGTTTACGAGTAACAAACAGCTTGTTCTACATATATATTTCTGTCCTAGCCTTGTACCCAACCCCCGCCCAGCTTTCTGTCACTTGCAGTACACGTGTGGGCAGAGTCTTGGAAGGAGGCTACCTCCATCCATGTGCTTCCTCCATTTTCATTGTGTACAAAATTGGTTATATAGATTGTGTGCATGGTGAGGGGCTTGCATGAATCTCTCGCTATTGTGCTCTACTCGGTTCAGACTATGCGGGCCATCCCGATGAGTCACTTGCTATAGAGAGAAATCATTTACTCACGGCCAGTTACAGGATGCAAGTACAGGGCAAGGGCAACAATTTACACTGCATCCCACAAGTCCAATACCGATCTGTTGTTGTCAGCTGCCTGTACTTTTATGTATGTATGCTCAATTTTGTTTCCGGTTGATGGTTAACTTATTTCTGATGTTTTTGGGACTCTAG
Organism: Agelas oroides; assembly: GCA_949130485.1. NCBI lineage: Eukaryota > Metazoa > Porifera > Demospongiae > Agelasida > Agelasidae > Agelas > Agelas oroides. The sequence continues at coordinate 21,005,046 of OX422183.1, forward strand.
TCCACTCCAGTTTCATTGTGTACAAAATTAGTTATATAGATTGTGTGCAAGTCCAGTCCAGTGATTCCCTCCAGAAACTGAGAGCATTCAAGAAAATTTTAGAGTAGCATTCGGTATTGCTAGTTCAATTGTATCTTTCTTACTCAGAGCAGAACAGTGTTACTCTTACTATAATAAGTCACTGTGATGTTGTGCTCAACACACACCATTCTTTCACTTATAAACTTCTGCAAGCCCAGGACTTCTGTCACCAGCCCTTTACCCTTTGTGAGTTGAGTTGAATAATGACTAGTTGGTAGGCCTTGGCAAATTGTTCCGGAATAATTTGAGAATAATAGGTGCCACGTTTTTGCTAAGAATAATACGAGAATAATGGACGTTGATTGTTTAATATTTGAGAATAATAGAAAAATTGTCTACTATTGGTCTCTATAGAACTTGAAGAACTTAGTGCACACTACCCAGGGTACAAAGAGTAAAAAAACCCTGTAGTTTAAGGGTTAAATTTAGACAACAACAATAGACTTTATGCAATTGACGTCATCACCTCACGTAACTAATTTAAAACGTAAAATGGATAGTGGACGGAAATCCGGATATTACGCCACCATTTTGAGTGACTGCGGTCTATGGAGCGTAAGTACAGCGAAGCACTTTGCGAGCTTCTTTCTCACCAGCGCAATAAGTGATTTTACATTTCCACCCAGAATGCACAAGGTCTCAACAGGACCTAAAGCTCACTGAAGCGAATAAGCTTACCTACATGCGTCATTGATGTAGTGAGCTCACAAAGTGCTTTGCTGTACTTGCGCTCCATAGACCATGGTCTAAGGTCTTCCTTGCCACTCAGCGTAGTATCCGGATTTCCGTCCACTGTCCGTTTCACGTTTGGTTATGTGAGGTATTGCATAGCCATTGTACTGAGTGTAGTTGACTCGAGTAAGATTGACTTGTTTTAAGGCTCTATAAGGCAGTTACAGACTAGTAGGTCTAAGCATGGATGAACCTGGCTCTAGCGGTCTTAGGCCTAGCCCTGTTGAAGAAGATGAAGCAGCCCATGACTCTGATTCTGCACTATCTACAGATGAAGCATCTACATGTACAGTGTCTGTATCGATACTGGAGAGGCTAAGGTCACCACCACCCTCAGACCTAGCTAGAAAACGAAAAGTCCAGTCAAACCCACCTAAAGGTCGAAAGAGAAGTAAGAGCTGTGGCTCTGCCTTTGCTCCAAAGTCTGTTACACCCTATGATAGAGTGAAGCAGTACCCTGGAGAGAGTTTTACCATGAGCATGGCAAGCTGTTTTGCTCTGGCTGCAGAGAAGAACTCTCAAGTAAGAAGAGCGTCCTCGAGCTACATATAGAGTCAGCAAAGCACCAGCGAGGGAAGGAGCGCTTAAAATCTAAAGAAAAATGAGAAATGGATATCGTACAAGCTCTTCAGCGCTATGATAGCAAACACTACCCTGTTGGAGAGAAACTACTCATGTTTACCGCATCAAAGTTGTCACTGCTTTTTTGAAAGCAGGAGTTCCACTCTCTAAGGTATAGACAAGTTCTGAGATGTCCTAGAGGAACATACATTTTCTCTCTCTGATTCATCCAAAATGCAGCAATTAATTCTTTTCATTTTGGAGAGAGAGCTGATTGATCTCAGGCAATCATTTGAAGGAAAACCTGTATCTGTGATTTTTGATGGCACAACACATGTATGTGAGGCTCTAGTAATCGTATTGAGGTATGTTGATGATGGGTGGAACATCAAACAACAAGTTTGCCAACTAATGCTTCTTGCAAAGTCACTAAGTGGTGAAGAAGTAGCACGACAGCTCATATCTAGCATATCTACAGAGTTATCCATCCCATCCAACCTTGTAGTAGCATTTATGAGAGATTGGGCGTCTGTTAACAGTGTTGCTATGAGAACAGTTTCGGTTCTTTACAACTCTATGGTCGACATTGGGTGTTTCTCCCATACTCTTGACCTTGTTGGTGAACATATGAATATACCTATTCTGAATGAGTTTTTACCAAGCACTGGATAAGCTTATTTTCCCATAGCCCCAAAGTGAGACTGGCCTGGAGGACTAGAACTGGTTTGTCTACTCCTTATTCCACAACTAGGTGGTGAAGCAGGTTTGAAGTGATGAGTCAGATGCATGCCTGCTTTGGAGATGTGGGTAGCTTCCTGAAAGATGATGACATGGATTTACCACCTGTTACAAGACAAAAGTTGCTAGCTGTGCTTAATGATGTTCCACAGTGCAGAAATTGAAGATGGAGCTTACGATGACCGTTGATGGGAAGGCCACATATGCACTTGAAGGGGATGGATTACTAGCATTTATTGTTTATGAGAGAATCAGCGCATTGTACAGCCATGTTGCTAGCAATCATCATTCCAATGTCACAGCAGTTGCTAAACATCTTGCAAATGGAAACTCTACTAATGAGCAAATCCTCGTAACCTATGCTGAGAATTCTGTGCAACCAGCTTATGAATACTTCAAGGACAAATTTGACAATGATTTAAGCAATGCTCTTCAACTCTTCAAAACAGGTACTTCTCTCCTTCAAAGATTTCTGAACTCAAACCTACAACTAGTGATCTTGATTCTCTTCAAGTATTCCCCTTTCTAGACTCAGAGGCTATTGAAGGGCTAAAATCTGAATTGCCAAATTATTTAGCTTCTGCAGAGGACGTGTCATCTTAGTTTGATGTATTGGAGTGGTGGAAGCACCACAAAACTGAGTTGCCAACGTGGGCTAGTGCGTGTCGTCAAGTGGTTCTTACACAGCCCTTGTCTGCAGCTGCAGAGCATGTTTTTTTTTATTCTTGCTAATTCGTTTGGCAAACAACAGGAATCTTCCTTAGAAGACTATATTCAACTGTCTGTAATGATGCAATACAACAATAAATGATAAATAAACTATTAATACATGTACCGTTTTTAGTTATAGATAAATGTATGATGTTTTCACCTTTTTTTAGTTACGCTTTGGGAATAATTGAGAATGGGCTGGTTTGAGAGAGTAATAGGCTGAAATTTTGGGAATAAAAATAGAATAATGGGTGAATCATTGGGGATAATTCGCCAGAGCCTACTAGTTGGCATGACATGTCCCCACTAAAAAACACATGCGAGCAACAAAAGGAGGAGCAAGGGAAACAACTCATAGCCGTCGGAAGAGGAAAGTTTGGAATGACCTTGGTCACCCCACTTTTTCCGTAAGCCTTTGACCTTTGAACCTTAACTAGTTTCAATAGGGGATGGCTGATCGCAGACTGTCAACACCAGAAATTGGTGACAGCCCACAGCAACCTTCTTCTTTTACCTTTCCCAGACGAGAAATTGGTTTGTCAGTGGTGGTGAAGTGTGCGAGATATTTCATGAACTTCATTTTAGCAAGATGCCATGAGAGCAACTTCTAGATAGCTAAAAACATATTGTAAAATTTAATTTCCGCCCTTTGCACGGAAGCAATACAGTAGATTGCAAAAGTCTTGCAACAAGCAAGCTGAACAGTGGAAAACCACAATTGATTTACTGTGCTTGAACAGAGAGGAAGGGCATGCCGAGGCGGGAAAGATAATCAGATTCATACGTGGTAAATCAATTGTGGTTTTCCACTGTTCAGCTTGCTTGTTGCAAGACTTTTGCAATCTGCTGTACCATATAGTGAGAAGTTTTTCGTGAGGCAGAAATTTTTACGATTTTCGCAATCGAACTCCAAGTCAAGAAAATTTCTTCCTGCAAAAATTTCTTCTCACAAAAATTAATTTACGAATAGCGCCTGTATCTAGCTACTCGACAGAAAATCGACCTGCTTTGTCGTAGGAACATCCAGCAGACTGTGGAAATTTATCAGACAACGTGACTTACGATCAACTTAGTCTCGCCTTTCCTCACCACTACTATAACGAATGGATCCTTGGAATTAGTATGCACTCTTTGGCATGACAGTTCTTCCCCAACAAAAGTGGCCCACACGTTTTATTTGTGTTACCATCACTTTGATGATGCATGGCACACTAAGCAGTCACCATTTTCCAATGGCTGCCCTACCCTGAAAGAGCTTCCGATGGACCTGCAACTACACCTGTTTGTGCAATATAATGGTGTTCACTATTCAGCATTACTGTTTGGAAAACATGCACACACCCCAGGCTGTCAAGATGGAAACAGTTTAGCAATTATCTTTGCCTGATAAGGTTCCAAACATCAATTTGTCTACCAACTGTAAATAATGAGGTACTGGCTTCAGTTATTTCAGGCTTGGTGTATACGTAGCCACGCTTCCCTGTTTGTTTTGGTATTCAGTTACGCTCATATTATGAACGTCAACCGAAAAACAAGAAAGGGGGGAGGCCCGGCACGCGGCTAGTTTAATTTTATAGTAAACAAGCAGAATATAAACCTAACCAAACATCCTAATTTTGTTTTGCAGAGCGATTCCTGTAATAGGACTTACGTTCATCATCGGCGCTAGCCTCGGTCCTAGGCGCCCAGCCATCGGCTCGACTCTCAAGGTAATGCCTTCGTCAACAGGTCGGCCTTTAATCAACAGGTCAGGGAAAGTCCCCGGGACGCTCCCGCAGCCACTCCGGGGTTAACTAAGTTCACCCAACTCCATGTGGTGACGTCATAAACTGTAATGTGCGCATTGCGCGCGCAGAGCGCCATGGAACTGGATCCAGACATGTAGCACATTAGTCTCGCAAGCCACACCTCTCTGCGAAGGGCTAGATCCTCGAGTCGAGTTTCAGTTGCTGGAGGGCATGCAGCAACAAAACACCAGTTGAACAAGACATCAGGTAGTCTGTATTGTATTCAAAGAGATTGTGCAACTTAATTTTATAGCAAGAAAATTATGTAGCTATTAATACTGGACTCGTGTAAAAAACCCCAACAGGTTCAGTCAGTATTTTAATATTGAGTACTGTGATCATGTTTGTCCCTAGCTTGTGAGCTAACCTGTTACCTACTAAAACTAAGACTTTCCTACTAAGACCAAGGGGTAGTCACATGCCATGTGTTCAAGCGTTTGCGACTGGGATCAAGGTTTTTGATTGGCAAAAAGTGTGCTTAATTGCTTGATCGTTCCCTTCTGTGTTCTTGATCCATTGATTTGAGCAGTTCAGAGGTCACCTTGATCAGCCCCCAAAAAGGGCTTTGATCACTTGATTCAATTTTGATCCCGGTCGCAAATGCTTCTACATGGGACATATAAGTGACTACCCCTTGTAAGACTAAGGTCCCAATTAGACAGGATTCCTCATGTTTTTGCGGGTTGCTCTGACAAAGTGTAGCCTCCTTCCCAGACTCTCAGTGTATCCTCACTTGATTTATTTCAAACTTATTAGTGGAGCCCGGAAATGAGTTAGGCCATGTAGTCATGTACCCATCGTTGGTTGCTTGCTGTTTCCAGAGCAGAAACTGCAAGCAGCATATTAAAGTTGGATAGAAACCAGGATAAGTGTCTTAGCATCAGGCTTATGTAGCCTCGTTCCCAGGCCTTCCCCATTTTTACCTTCCGTTTGCGTTCACAATAATACACGGGAGCGGAAGACCAGTGTTTTTACCTTCCGTTTGTGTTCACAATAATACACGGGAGCGGAAGACCAGCTGGACTTCCGCTCCCGTGTATTATTGTGAACGCTGGTCTTCCGCTACCGTGTATTATTGTGAATGCAAGCGGAAGGTAAAAACGGGGGAGGCTGGGAATGAGGCTAAGGCTTGTGCTAGTTTAAACGTCTGTGGAATTTGACACACACTGTACCCCAAATGAGAACATTGTCATGGAAACTGGGGGCAGAGAGGCTTTTGTGATAGGGAGGAGCAAGGTAAAATTAAAGAAGATGTAAATGTTCTTCAGCACTAAACTGTCGGCATTTTGAGATCAAGATTTTAAATGCAATTATGACATTCTTTGTGTAGTAAGCAACCATTACACATGACAAGACATGTCCCTCAGAACATGAGACATTTGTGAGAGTATGGCAATGAGACTACTTTGGGAGTACACTTCAACAGATTGCACTGTGCATGATTCAGTTTGCAAGAGCAGTTTTCTCTGAAAATAGTGTATGTACACTAGAGTTCAGTATTCTTGTTAAAAAGTTGCACATCTTTGGACACAATACAGACTCTGTGATTTTTCTGGTGTTTTGTTTTGCTGCATGCCTTCCAGCAACTGTTTTGCATGACTTGCTGCTGATGGACAAGTTTTTAGTATCTTAAATAATGCAGTCAAGTGAAACTGTACCCCAAGATGCTCACACAAAATTTGTTCTTGTACTCAGATTGTAGTAAACATTTAGGTCATCACATGCAAACTAGAACTTACTATAAAGAATCTGCACATGGCTCATGATCACTAGTATAGAATGGTGAAGCTAGACCTGAACATGAAAGACTAGGCTAGTAAGTCACACAGCATGTTACTGAGCTAGCTGTTGCACTCACAAAGGCATGAGAAAAGTACTGAAGCTCTTCAGGTCCGGAAATTATGCTGAATTTAGTTCACAGAGTTACTGTAAGTATAAAACTACGACCCGTAAAACTAGAGCAAGCTGTAAGTGAAAGTTTACCTCACAAGGGACTTTATACTGAGCTTCTTCCAATTAACATGTCTGGATCCAGTTCCATCTTCGATCCGCGCGCGCAATGCGCAAGGAATAAACATTACTAATTGTGATGTCACCACATGGAGTTGGGTGAACTTAGTGAACCCCAGCCACTCCTCGGCCCCGCCCTCAAATGAAAAGCAAAAGATGGGCGGGGCTTGGATAGCCTTAATAGGCGTGGCCCGGGGAATAGTACTCTCACGTCGGGTCTGAGGTGCTGGTACAAAGACAAGTAAATAGGTAAGACATTTATAATTCCGCACAGAGTTAGCTAACACGCGGAGAAACACAAGTAGCGATATCGGGGTAAAAATTGAAATTCATTTATCACATTAACAACTATGATTTTTGAAAAGAGCATGAAATGGCGATCACTTACCCCACGATGCACTTATTGCACCTTCACTTCGCACTTTTAAGTTGAATGTTGCACCTATGTTCTTGTAATTTTATAATCGGGTACATACTTGTATTAGCCTAGGAAGCTATTATGTATCCTTTGTATTTGCATAAATTATCATAGACAAAAAAAAAAAAAAAAAAAAAAAAGTGATTTGCAGAAAATTTATACGTCGTTTTTGCGTGATTATGCGTCCGGTACACGTTCCGCAAGCGACTGCAAGTCCAATTGAGATGAAATTCGCTGTGAAGGTTAGTCAGTACCTATTCAGTCCAGTCAAGGTTGTTCACTTTTAATATCTAGTGTAATGCCTGCACTAGGCTTGATAAACGCTTAAAAAACGGCGTTTTTCGGTTGTAAATAGTAGCATTTCCGCAGGAGTTGGATCAAAGTTGCAATCAAAAACCTGCACTGTCCCCTTGGACAACCAGTCTGGTATGCAAATATGGTTGTTCATTGTTGAATATTGAAAGTCATTGTGAGCAAAAGTACAAAGTCTGTTATTACCTCAAAAATACACAGAAAAAGGATGAAATATGACGAAAAAGTGCATGCATTCTTGACTAAGGCAGACATTTTCACAAAATTAGTAAATGCAAATGTACCTAAGCATCTAAGAAACCTTTGTACTCAATTTGATGCAGATACGTTGTAGCAATGTGTAGATATGGCCTCTGTAGACGAAAACTGGCATACTTCTGGAGACTCAGACATCGCTAACACAAGTCTACCTAATTTTTACATGATTATTTCATGCTTTATGCCATTTCACAGATACAATGCATGGTCATTTTTGGACAGTTGCTGCTTTACTCTCATTCTACAGCCTACAACAGGCAGGTGAGAGCCTACAGATAGCTACAAGTATGATTTATCCCTATGGAAGTGACCACCCAGCCTTTCGAAGTCCTGCTGATTTCACTACATAGCTAAGAATGTTTCTGGTCAGTACCAACATCATTTCTTTGATCGAGCTTCTGACCACCACCCTTACCACCTCTCTAACTTAATTATTCTGCACGTGCAGCAGCACAATACTCTGAAGCCTTTTTACTTGAATTTGAATGTTGCTTTCCACTGGTTTTAAATGCATGGATCCCATGGCAAGCATCGATTGCTTTAGTAACTCACTTCACTATATACAAGACTTAAAAAACATTAAAAATGTAAAAAGATGTAGGGATGGCATGCCAAAAAGTAGGCAAACAAGATAGGGATAATGCATGAAAGCAAAGGTCAACATATTGGCAAAGCGCCATCCCTACATCTTTTTCACACTACAGTTAGACAGTGCATGGGGGTCTTCCTAAAACGTACCACAAGTTCACAACCTTCACTGGCAGTTCATGGCCGTAGCCTTGTTCTCAGGCCACTTCCTCCTCCCACGTGGTCTGGGAAGGAGGCTAGTATGACCTTGGTAGCATTATGTTATACGGAACCTCTTCAACAACTTAAGCAGTTAGTTGGAGTAGACTGCAGACTAGCCTCGTCCCCAGGCCTGTTCGACCTGGGAACGAGGCTAACTGCAGACTTGTGATAGTGTCTATATGGCATGGTTCTAGCCTCGTCCCCAGGCCCTTTTCTTCTCCCACATGCCGGCTCATAACAAGGCTAATATGATCTAGCAGCATTGGATCAGCTGTAGTGTGAAAAAGATGTAGGGATGGGGCTTTGCCAATATGTTGACCTTTGCTTTCATGCATTATCCCTATCTTGTTTGCCTACTTTTTGGCATGCCATCCCTACATCTTTTTACATTTTTAATGTTTTTTAAGTCTTGTTTCTGTACTTTTTTGATGTTATTCTCAGTTACAGTTAGACCAAGTGTAACCGCAACACCAGAACTTTTGAAACGGTGTTGACAGTTTAGTAGTGGTTCCAGGCATGTAATAATTATGTGTAATACCGGTATAGCAGCTAGAACCTGATGAAGGACCAACCACTCTCCCTACCAAACTTTGTGAAACAAATTTCATGATTCAGTTGTCATGACGACTGACCAGCTGCAGCACAGAAAACTATCATACTGACAACTGACCATCCTAGCTTTACAGTTCACTAAAGCTGTGAGTAGGCTATTTTAGTGTATAGCTACAAGTAGGTAGCGCCTTACCTACGTGGTGTTCATAAGCCTTGCCCAATGCCGCGGGGGGAACCCGGGAAAGACCGTGCCAGCCACGCGTACTGCCCGCTGGCCATTTCGCTTGTGTACTAGTCTCGCTTCCAGACCAATGACCGTGGTCTTTGGTCTGGGAACGAGACTTCGTGTGCGCATGCGTACAAAATTAGAAATGGCGTCCTAAGCAACGGACAGCAGCCTCAGAGTGTTGTGAATGGCTTTTGTTGACCAGGGTGAATTTTAAGCTATGAAGTTGCTGAGTGGTCGGGAAGCTGCACGCTGTGATGAGCATCCGTTTCGTACTAAAATCAAGGTGAGTGCTTGAACCGTTTTCGAGTTATCGTCGTTTGACAAGTGGTCTGAACAAAGAAGAAAGAAGAAAGAAAGAAAGAATACGAAAAATGGCGCTTTTGCTACCGCACACTTTTGCGTTTAGCTGTCTTCCGCGTGGGTTTTGGGCAACTATATGAGTCTTGCTGATCACAAAGGCACTCAAAGAGGAAGCCTGGGCGCTTAATTAAATAAGCTTTTAGCGCGTTTGTGGTGAAGTTATACGGCTTTTGCTTAAGTATTACATAGAGAGTCTACCGACTCTCTGACTAAAGTGCAAAGCTCGTACACATAAATTATTATATCTATGCTCTTGGTTCCCCTAAAATAGAGGTCACCAATCAGCAGCTATTGGCCCAGTGTTGGGAAAAATAATAACCGCATACTGCATTCAAAGTAAAATTTCGGCTGACCAGAAACAGCACTGTAAAAAATTTTTGGGTTACTTTAACCATATTTTGGTCACCTCAGTTGCATTCTTTTTGTGTGTGTGACATGTAAAGTTCAAGGAATGCTTACAATTTGAACAGAGCGTAGTTCAGAAGCTTTTCTCTTTTGTTAAATTTGTATCTCCTTTCAGAGGGCTTATAGCAATTCTGGTGAGGTTGGTGTTTCTTTGATTCTACACATCTGCACTTGGAGGAGTGCCTTGGTTGCATGGTTGTGAAATGTCAGGAGTGTAATCAAATAGCTATAGGCTTTTTGTAAGAAGATCCTAATTGAGGAGAAGCTTCTCAACCACACTTAAGCTTTGGTCCAAATATGAAGCATCCCTTTGAAGTTTGTAATGTGTCACACACACAACAGGCATGCAACTGAGATGACCAAAACATGGTTGAAGTAGCCCAAACGTTTTTACAGTGAGCCTAAGGCTCAAGTAATGACCTTTCATGACAGCTGCATGCATGCATGGGCAGCTAGGCCAGGATATTATTTTTTCAAGCACATTTCTCTACAATAATATATTTATGTGCTACACCAGAAAGGCATAGCAAATTGTGAAACACAACCAAAACAAAGGCACGTTTACTATCAAAGCATTCAAAATTATGATATTTTAGAGCCAGAAATGCAAAAACAGTTGCATTCATTTTCCATCTAGGGGTTGTTACTGGGCAGTTCACTGCATCTCCCCCCACCTGTCCTGGTGATACCTTCACCTTCAGATGTACTGTTACTGGGGACAAGGATGGTGTCACCCTCTGGAGAGTGGGTGGTGGGAGCAGTGAGTGTTCACTGCTACACAGTACAGCAAATGCACCTGGTCCATGTGGAACTGACAGTCCTTTCACTGTTACAGTTGGGACTGGGTTTGGATCAGCAAGTGCTACTTCCTTCACATCAACACTGAGTGGCACTGCAACTCCTGCACTGAATGGAACACTGGTTGAGTGCTTTGGACCAGACCTTGACAGAGAACCAGGGAACATGGTCGGAAAGAATGGAATCCAGATATTAGGTCTGCATGTCTGATGTTTGAGCACATGTAGTACATGCATGCGTGTGTCGCACATAAGACTAGGGGCATGCTTTCCCAGAAAAGTTTTAACTTTAGATGCTGTGAGTTCAATTTACTATAGCTATCAAGCAAACAGTTGTCCAGTTTTACTCATATACTCAAGCTAAACCATTTACCCCAATCAGGTCCCCCATCTTCCCCCACCCTCTCCTGTGTTGAGCTCTCTGAAGATGTCAGTGGAACTGTGAATGTCACTGTGAGCTGGACACTGAGTGGTGGAGACAGTGCTGATTTCTACCTCATCAACATCACCACCAACACTCCACAGACCCCATATGGGGGACTTCTGAACATCACCACTGCCAGTGTCATACAATATGAACTGACTGGTTTCATGGCAGGCTATGAGTACAACATCACAGTACGTGGTGTCAACTGTGGGTGTCAGGAGGGAAGTGAGAGTGAGCCCCTGACAATCACTCCTCAAGGTATTACTTTCATTATATTAATTGTAGCTTTGACTGTATATATTTTATAACTTCAATTGTACATTTCGTAGCTTCATAAATGTCTGCAATTTTCTGGCAGTGGTTAGTAATGTTGCGATATAATTATAGTAGAGAGTTCTGCTTGTTCTGCTGCAATTTTTATATGTGGCATTGCAAGTTGCAACAATGCTATTTCCTGTACACATCTTGGATCCATGCAGTGCCTGTCATTCCCAGTAGATCGGATGTGTGTGCTGTGTATGATGCAGTGATGCGAACTTTGCAGATTCTTGAGAGCACTTGGAATAAAGTGGTATGTTCAGTGATTTGATCATGACAATCAACATGTCGTCACTGTATGTGATTCCAACAAATTCAACACCAAATTATGGTTCATTTTATTGATTTAATTTTGTATGCCCTACTTTATCATTAATTAAATTTTGAGAACTGTATTCACTACAGTTCTATTATACACTATTTGAATTTTGAATGATTGATTTAGAGTGAGAAGCAAAGGTGTATGGTTACATTGCTAAATCAGCTTATTTTATAACTAGGTTATCCCAAATTACTATAATACAAATAGCTGTTGACAGGTTTTGGCCTGCCGTAGAAGTGCTATCCCTTTTCTTAGGTGTTTAGTTCCAATTTCTCAACCTTTACTTATCGTCAGTAAGAAGATATTGAAAGCAACACAATCACTTATCACAATCCAGAGACATGAATATGCTAACCTCAAGCTCAGGAATATTTAAGCATAGAACTTCAAATTGTTTTGTTATATATACCACAGGGGCTGTGTGCTATACGCAACCTAAAAGTACTCCTTGTTTACAGATAGATGGTTTACAAAACAGAATGTGTATTTACTGCATAAAGACATCTGATGAGGTAGTTTCCAAGCTGAAAGATCAAAGGGCATAGGACCTTGATTTACACAACAAATCACAAAAAATGTCATAAAGAATTACACAATTTCTAAAATGTATGGGAAATAATGAAAATTTGCATCAGCAATAATAACTGGTGATGTGAGCATGAGTTTTATTGCTGCATTTATTGTGTCCCCATTCATTTAGGACCATGTGACATTTTGCAAGGGCTATCTATACAAATGGACAGGATACCCATGCGATTTACCCATGTTATTTGTGTCAACATTCATTCAGAATCCTGTGACTATTTCTGAAGAATGTGCCAATGGACAGGATGTTGTCTATGAGCTCACATATACTACTGACTCTGGTATTAACATTGCTACTTGTGTTGTGAGTGGGACAGAATGCAGTAATGGCACATGCCACCATGAGTTACAGAACAACACTGCAGACAGTAGATGTCAGCCCCCACTGTCTCAATTCAGTGGTGAAGGTGTGACTGTGTCCCTGACTGCCAGAAATATAGTGGGGAGAAGTAACTCTGCTGTGTTGAAGAGCATCAGTGAGTTTTCTGCTCAGATTTACTGTCCAATTTGTTTAATGTGATTTATGTTTGGAGGTTTTGCCACATATATCCATGCCATTCATCTCCTTCCACAGATGGCATAAATTTTAACATCCTTGGAGTACATGTGGACACCACTAGACCAACCAATGTCTTTGTGGAGTGCACATTTCAGCCAGGGTACAACTGCAACATTGACTATGGTACAGACCCATCCTACACCAACCTGGTCTACAGGGACACCTCCTCCACCCAGGGTCAAACAGCCACCATCACCCTCTCTCAGAGGCTCAGAGGAGACGCCTTCTACATTGTGTCTGCGATAAGCAATTCCCAGTGTGTAAGGGTGCAGGGGAGCTTTGAAGCAGGTAGGTGATTTCACAGTTCTTTTCAGAACATTCACTACTGTCTATCAATGGAAGCCTACCGAGAGCTGGGCTCCTCACTCAAAGCAAGCCTTAGGCGGGGAGTGGTCCCGCCCTTTCTGTAGTAGGCCACGGGTTGGGAGTTCAAAGGGACCGAAACCCGTGGTCATGCGAGGACCGGAAAGGGTACTCCCCTGAAGACCAGTATTTTTTATTTATTTATTTTTTGGAGCATATCTCCCAAAAACAGTAACTAACCACCCCGTCCATTTGAGCCATAAATGCCCCACCCATTTAAGTCATAAATGCCACACCCATTTAAGTCATAAATGCCACACCCATTTAAGCCATAAAATGCCCCATCCATTTAAGCCATAAATGCCCCATCCCCATCTCCCTTTATGTTTTAACTTCACACTTTATGTATGTGTGAAATTTTGAACATCGATGTGCCAGCGGTGTTGGTGCTCCCCCACTCGACACACAACGGCTCAACCCCTTCCAGCTCATAAGTGTCTCCTTTCTATTTCAGTCACACTTCATCACTTGCTTGTTATGCAGCTAAGAGCTTTATAAGATTCTAGCATCTAATGAAAGCAGTTTCTTCAGAAGTTTGATTTACAACTGAGGATAAGTTAAAGTTAGAAATAGCGTTCAGGTTTGAGTTCAATTTAGGGCTATGTAACCCTAACTCTAACCCTAACTCTAACCCTAACTCTAACTTTAACCCTAACTCTAACCCCAACTCTAACCCTAACTCTAACCCCAACTCTAACCCCAACCCTAACTCTAACCCTAACTCTAACCCTAACCCTAACTCTAAACCTAACACTAACTCTAACCCTAACCCTAACCCTAACCCTAACACTAACTCTAACACTAACTCTAACCCAAAACCTAACTAGGAAATCTTGGTAGAAGGGATGTCTCTTTCATGCCAATGGTTAATATACAGGTAATCACAAGGTGGAGGGAATTTAGTTCTCCCACATTTGTACCAAACTTTGTAATTATGCTACTTCTATGTTTGTTGCCCAGCTAATTGCAAGGCTGAACTACCTAAGCAGACATCTCTTCAATCCAGTCTGTTTAGCAGTGATCACTGAAAAGAATGGCCTTATGGGCAGGCAGCTTTACTACAACAATTATCTGGTACTTGTTTTTCAATTAGCTATACTTTACAACAAATTACCACACATCTAGTAGTACCAGTACTACAAGTCACGCAAGAGTCTGTATCAGGTACTGCAAGTCAGCGTGCTGCATTTGAACATGCAATGAAATCTTATGATAAAATCGTTACCACCATAGTACCAAGCTATACCGGAAACAATAAAGAAGGCAACAAACTCATATTTTTCGGTATAGTTTTGTAGTATGGTGATACTTATATATTAACAAGCGCCTCTTCATATACTGCAGTTATGCCCCACTACCTCCCAGATGGCCAGATGAAGGGTATTTTATGGGGGGTTGTTGAAAGAGGCTGTGCTTATATTCAGAAATTTGATTGCCTCTAAAGACATCTAGAATACGGCAATCTTCTCTGTATACTGCATAGTTACATTGTGTGTGTCAAATAATCTCCCACCTTCTGCAAGGGGACCAGATTTGGTTGGAGGGGATGCCCCAAATATTGGGGAAATTGATGTTGTATGACCAAATACTCTGCTGCTACGGTTATCACAAGTTTGGCTGAGTAGCCATACACTGTCTAGTACCATCAGCTAAGTTGAGTGCTAACATAGCTAACTTATAGAGGTGCATCATAGATGTAGCTAGCCAGCGAACAGATAGCTATGTGTACGTAAACAATCACCCTCATATACATGACTTTAATGCTTGTGTAAAGTTTGTTGGTTGACATGCACTTGTACCACAGGGTGCTTCTTGACTGACCTGACTCCAAATGATGCTGTCATGCAGTGTCCAGACAAAGGATTTACAAACACACTGCCCATTCCCGGTGGTGTGGTCTGCTACAACAGAACAACCGCAGGGTCAGAAGCAGTCTACATCTGTGATGATGGCTTTCACCAGAATGGTTCAGCAACGAGGGTGTGCCAGAGTGATGGTGTATGGAATGGCAGTATACCTCAGTGGTTACCAGATCTAGGAGGACATGACGGTATATTATTTGCATATCTTTGTGAGCTAGGAGTAAATGTTACACATCATATTCACTCATTTACACAGAATAAACAGGGATAGTATTATATGCAAAAAGAAGAAGGAAAAAAATCCTTATTTCTGCCTTCAATTTTTTTCCACAGCGGTCTAAACTGCTTTCTCGATCCTTAGTATTGGAAGTAGCCATGCATGGCGTATGAAGTATTTCTTTCCCCCTACAGGTGCTGCAGTAGACTCACTTAGTAATGGTGCTACTGTGGGGATTGCAGTTGCAAGCACTGCAATAGTAGTGTCTATAGTTGAAGTTCTGGTCGGAGTCTTAGCGTACCACTGCATCTGCAAGCACCGATCTCAACAGAGCTCTAAACATGAATCATCCTCCCACCAACAGCAACAAGTAGGGCAAACCGGTCCAGTGTATGAGGAGGTGCCTTCCACCAGTGGTAATAAGATTGAACTGAGGGATAACACAGCCTACGGACCTTTGTAACACATACTGAATTGCTACTAACTTTGGGGTGTTCAGAATAATTAGCCTTGCACTATTTGAAATTTCTTCACTGTAAATTTGTGTACTCATCTTTCTTGAAAGAATAAAAATTATGTTGTTTCCATCCACCTAATAAAACCAAGTACAAAAGTCAGATTAATGTGTAGCTCACATGCATGAGTACGGTCAATAGCTATATGTTCACTATAGTTGGTGACCCTGCCACCCCTATATAGCTGTATCAATAACTGGCTGTCACGGAGATCTTCAGTCACTTGGCTATGGGCAATCTTGTATCACCTATAAATGTCAAAGTATCACTAACAATATGTTCCAATGTTGTTACCAGGCTTATTCATGTTCCATCCATGAATCCTTGCATGCCTCTTCCCTCTGTCTAAGTACCCACAGATGTCACAGTTAGACAGAGGGGGGAGGCAAAGTGCCCATCCATGGAAGGTCCGTTGATAGACACAGTGCATGACTGTTGCATCCAATAGGGGACCAGGCAAGGGGGCCCATCTGTGGACGGTCCATGAATGGGCACAGTAATTAATTGTGGCATCCATGGATACTTAAAAAGAGAGAGGGGAGCAGGCAAGCTGTTCATTAATGGATGGTCCATAAAGGTGCATTGTAAATGTAGAAAATCTATGGAGACGTACACAGAGAAGGGCAGACAAGGTGTCCATCCACAGATGGTCCATAGATAGGTTAGTAACCGAGTAGTCAAATTGAGCATTTTATGGATGGTTCATGGATAGCTAAGCCTGGTATAACTCCATTAGCTGTTATCCAAAATTGCTAGTGATACTTTTGCATATATGAATGACATGGGATTGTCCATGGCAAAACCTAACATACCTGGTTATATGATGCATCATGCAACCTTACAGGTGAGTGACATGGAGTGAGTCTATAGTTGGAAAGCATAAAATGTCAATCCACCAGTCCAGACCATCAGTCCAGTCCACTAGTCCAGTCCACTAGTAAAGTCGAATGATTGTAGACGACCATTGACTTCAGGGATTCATAATAGTCTATAACTCTCCTTTCCATCCTTCAACAGGGTCTGGGAATGAGACTAGACTCATAGCTCCCAAATAACTTATAGGGTTGTCACCCAATTATCTGAATATTTTTAGAAAGGATATGCAGAGATTGAACTGTCATAATAATAATATAAGTGGTCCCCCCCAAAAGTGATCTGCCCAGACTATCCATGGCACTGCAGATATAGTCCCCCCTAGGACCATTTGGGTCTATAGTGCTACTTTCTCTTCTCATCAACACTGAGTGGCACTGCAATCCCATCCATGGTACACTGTTTGAGTGCTTTATACAGTAGATTTCTAGTGTCCAAGTTGTCCGTATTGTCTTTAGCAACAAATGGCTGTTTTCCGTATGTTCTGTAGAGAATAGAGATATATAAATATCGGATAATTAATCAGTGAACCACATCTCCCTGAACAATGGCAGGCCTCGATGTGGTAAAAGGTCATCCACTGTGCTCAGCAGCATTAAGGCATGGGCAGCTCATTAACAGTGCCTTAAATGCAAAATTTGAATAACTCAAAAGGTATGATCACATTGGCCACCAAACTTTACAGTGCACTAGAACTAATGAAATTATGAGGCCACGCCCACTATGGTGATCACGTGACTTTTATATTGGAGCCAGTGATGGCCAAGCACCTTTAAGCCAAAAACCATTTCTAGTACCTTAGCCACCAATTTGTTTTGCTGCTAACGTGATAAAGTACATCCTCTTCACTAAGAATCTCGGATGAATCCATTTGCTTTTGGAGAAAACAGTGACTTTCTAATTAGTGCACACCAAATAAATGACGTTATTGGGCATAATTTGTTTTGTATAGAATGGTTTCGATCCCCATGCAGGATCTTGGTGATATCAACCATTTACTTTTGCCTCATACCATTTTTAAACTTACATCTAAAGGAAAAGAAATGGTATTTTGGCGAAGTATTTTTAGGTCCGTCTTGGAAATAGTGACATCATAATTGGTCACGTGGTTACCAGAGTGGGTGTGGCAATTCCTGTTAATGAGCTACATATTCTCTCTAAATTTGGACAACGTGTGCTAAGCAGAAAGAAAGTTATGGAAACCTCCTACTTTTGTTTTCCACCCATGCCTTAATACACCTGAGTGTGGGACCAGGAGCTTATGAGCTCCGCGAAGGTGTGTCAAGCTACCATACATTAGTTGGTCCTACCCTCTGTTCTTTTGGGTGCCTCCAAAACGCGCCTTATAAGGTAGCTCACCTAATTTGTTTAGAAGCCAAGCAGGAGGCTATTGTCATAGCAGGCAGGCTCTTGAGAATCCATAGTAGTCATGGTAATAACCTCACAGCTTGTTAACACAAGTTAAAATCCATATAAGGCACGTTTTAAAGTGTGATTCAACACAGGATGGATTATGCTAGTTTGATGCTCCTTCAGCGTAGTGGTTCATAAGCTCCTGGTGGGACACATTTTGTCTAATGCCAGACCTCATTAGCTATGTTGGGGTGACTAGGAGATGAAGACTATCATCTCATGAATGAAAGCAGTTAGTAGGCTGGTTTTATCCCAATGGTGGGTAGTAGTACCTCTGAGATAGCGTCTTTTTGTGCGACTGTTCCTCATTTTCAAGAATCCGCTATGAGCAATCATAGTTGGTACAATACGTATCTGTGAATTATCACAGTTCCAGCACAGACAATACATACACAGGGGAGGCCAAAGTGCAGTCTTATTCCCAGGGTTTTCCAATGTCCAGTTCATAATACGTATAAGTGATCAAAGCGTGATGTGGAAAAGGCTTGGGAACAAGGCTAGCTAAAGTATATAAGCCTCTTTACTACAGCAAAACTCAATATTAAGTGGATTGTGAGTTGGAATTGCAGTGCTTGTGTGTTAATGCATGTGCAGAAGCACCAGAGACACATCCTATGTTCAAAGATTGAGTGATGTACCACTACGATGAGGACGTATTGTTAACCATACTGTTTTGTCCAACCATCACCTGAAAATGCCATTTATGAAGTACATCAACCTTATCAACAACTTATATAATTTATAGCAATGTTACTGATTTTAGATTTAGTGCTAGCTGTTCTGTGACCTAGCTTGGTCAATCAGTCTCTCCTACTTCTAGAGACCTTGTAGTTTGGAACAGCTGAGACGTTGCCCTATTATTTAAGGTGGCAGAGAACCCTGTACTTTCAAGGTCGACAAACCTGGAATCCAAGCTGATAGACTTCTTTGTCTTGTTAAAATTGTAGCAAATAGTCAGTTTTGGGAGTCTTCATCCGTTCACTGTCCGTAAAATTGGGGATTTTCCCCATTTCCTGTCGGCATGGCATCCAATAATCAGTTTATAATTAAATGTGGCCTGGCGGAACCCTTCATGTGGTGGTCGGAACTTTGAACATAAGCTTAGATCGACTTAAAAAAAAAAAAAATGAAAAAGAAGCAGTTTAGTAGAGTGCTGTAGTGTCAGTGTCAGTAGCTGTGAGTAGTGCATAATGCCTGCTTGTGAAAGCAAGCTTTTGTCTAGAAAGAGCAGAAAGGCCTCAGTGGCCAAGATTGTACTCATTGCAGTGGCGGATCTAGAATTTTGAAAAGGGGGGTTCCAGTATGCGATTTAAGCGCACGTAGGGCACCTGCTAGGGGGGTCTGGGGAATGTCCAATTTTGGATTTCTGACCTTCTAAGATTGTTTCTGGTGGTGAACTTGCAAAAGCTGGACGACCTACTGCTAAACGGTATAGTCTAAATCCACCCTGTTTGAAACCGTTTCCGGTTACGTCACTGTAATAACTATTTATAATCCGTTGCGCACCTTATTATAATCTGTCACGCTGCCGTAAGTTAAATACACTAGGGGAATGCAGTGCATTGTGGGGCGAGCGTGAATGAGTTACATGATGCATTAGAGTTTCATAGCACTACATTTTCCCACTTGCATACGGGTCATTCCATGTCACAAAAAAATCCTTACCCTCACCGATTTGAACGAAACTTGGTTTTTACACAGTGTCTGTTGAGATATTAACCCACAGTGAATTTCAGCATTCTGCAGTGTATGGCTTCAGAGTTAGAACCAGACAAAAAATTGATTTTTTGGGAATTTTTAGCTTACCTATTGTTACTAAATCAACCATAACTTTGAGTGAGATTAACTTTATGACCTACAATTTACATCACTTGTAGCTCACAAAATTTCCTTTCGTTTGATATAATTAACAAGTATATCCCATAAAGTTCGGGTCAAAGGTCATTATTGGTGCACTTTGACCTTTGCTATCTCAAAAACAAATATTTTAATTTGGATTAATTTTTTTCCAAATGTTGTTTGGGTCCTTCTCTCCAAGTGGTATTAAAATGGTTTTGGGACTGACATGGGATTGGGAGATGTGACAGAATGTTATGGCAGTTAGGGGAGATGTATTGTAAAGCATTCCTATACTTACCTGATGGTGGTTCATTTTGATTGGTATGGTGGTGGATACCTTTGCAAACATGACACGACAAAATATCCATGATTCCATGGTTGATATGTGATGTCCAAGTGGTGGTTGCCATGGTTACTAGGTCAGTTATCTCCTCTAGTGAGCAGTTTAGTGTTGTGTGGAGAAGGGCAGGGAATAATCTAACACCAGGCATGTCTCAAACACCATGTCAGATGTGTGACCAAAATCAATTTAATATTTCATCATGATTCAATTCATCACAATTTCATGAGTGTAAGGTGGTGGTGTAGTCTTGACACCAGGTAAGCAGTATTCATCCTGCTTTGCAAATGCTCCAGCTTCCAATGAACGTTAGAGGAAAGGGCCTCGAGATCCTCACCCCCGCTCTCCCTGCCCCCCCCCCCCCCCCCCTTCCAACTGTGTGTCTACCCTCTGTCTACCTGCTGCCATGCATGTGGTCAGATCTTCCAGACCTCCCCCCTGTATCACATTTTTGAATACTACATAGTTATGATAAAGAACATGTGCACTTACTTCACAAGAGTGGTTGCTGTTGACAACAAAGTCCACTTCTCAAAGAATTCAAGCATAAACAGTAAGCAAGCAGCCAGCCTTTCTAGTAATGTGAGAACAACTTCACATCACAGGTAGTGCAGGCACCTTTTCCATGCAGGTGCTATGTACTTTGCCAAGCTTTAACTCACACTCGGTGCAAGTTTCAACTCAGACTCAGTGTCCGTGCAATTCAGCAAGGATCTTGCCTTCTAATATAGCTTTCTATCACCAGTAAGAACCCCTGCAGCAGTGATTGCAATTTTCTAAGGTTCATGACATTATCACTCAGTAAGCTACCTCCAAATCCACCAAGCTGAATCTTATTTAAAATCACTGTAGCTATCAACCAGCTAAATTTTATCCTCTCAAAATTTCCATCCCTATTGTATTACTGAAATGCAAACATTGTGGGGAGAGCCTGAGCATGTTGTAACAAAAAAAAAGAGTGGTCATCATTTCCACATGTTGAACAGCACTGAACTGCTCACTAGAGGAGACAACTGACCTAGTAACCATGGAAACTACCACTTGGACATCACATATCAACCATGGAATCGGAATCATGGATATTTTGTCGTGTCATGTTTGCAAAGGTACCACCATACCAATCAAAATGAACCATCAGGTAAGTATAGGAATGCTTTACAATACATCTCCCCTAAATGCCATAACATTCTGTCACATATCTCCCAATCCCATGTCAGTCCCAAAACCATTTTAATACCACTTGGAGAGAAGGACCCAAACAAAATTTGGAAAAAAATTAAAATATTCGTTTTTGAGATAGCAAAGGTCAAAGTGCACCAATAATGACCTTTGACCCAAACTTTATGGGATATACTTGTTAATTATATCGGAAATTTTGTGAGCTACAAGTGATGTAAATTGTAGGTCATAAAGTTAATCTCACTAAAAGTTATGGTTGCTGAAATTCACTGTGGGTTAACCCATTGCACCCGACCGCGCATGCGCATTTCGCACCCTCGTGATACGAGATATTTTGCGTAAAAATGGCGATTTTGTATGTGCGTGAAATGTCAAGCTATATCTTCAGATCGAACGGACTTCAAGTATTACAAATACGTCTTATTTTCATGAAATATGCGTCATTTAGCTAGTTAATGTCTTGTGGTGAGCTATTTGATATGTCTTCGCGAGATATCCTCTGCAGATAGGCGGATGTTGTTCGAACGAGAAGATAGGTTTGAAAAGGCGCGGAGGTAGACGCAAAAAGGTGAGTTAGCAGCATAGTTAAGCTAGCTAAGGGGTTATGAGTATGTGTAAAAGTTCATTTTTCAGGATTAGCTTCTGTACAGGAGGTTTTGGTAGCACGTACCTCTTGGCTGGAGCGTACGGGTTCAGTCAAGGGTTACTAGCCTCTAGGAACATCATAATGAAACAAGCTCGTCCTTTTCTTACAGTAGACATTGCCAATGTGCTGGGGTGCCTTCGTCCTTTTCTTACAGTAGACATTGCCAATGTGCTGGGGTGCCTTCGTCCTTTTCTTACAGTAGACATTGCCAATGTGCTGGGGTGCCTTCGTCCTTTTCTTACAGTAGACATTGCCAATGTGCTGGGGTGCCTACCCCAGCACATTGGCAATGTCTACTGTAAGAAAAGGACATGAAGAAGTGTGGGAATAAACATGTAAATGGAGGGGTACTTTCAAGGTCTATGTATATAGAAATAACATTAAAAAACTATTATACTAGGAACGTTTATGCAGATAAGTTTTCTGTGTGGTATTGAAGAAAGCAACCACTCCTGCAAAGGTGGACACCACAGCGATCACAGCCATACACAGTCTCAGGAGTGTGTCCAGATGGGTTTCTGCGGTTGTGCACTGAGCAGCAAATACATGCTCCTTTCCGCCCTTCCAATTTTACCTCATGATGGCCAGGTAAGTTTGGGAGGGATATAGCATTGTCAAAAGGTGTAGCCTTCCTCTTTTTACCAGCGTATCACTTCCTTCCACTGTAGCCGCCAATCAGTTGTTTTGCCACTTCCAGCTTGAACTGCAAATGGTTTCGGCAAGATCTGGATGATGGCAAGTGTGAAGAAAGCCCCTCCACTATAAATGCATTGCAAATGGCCACATCAACGAGGAACCAAAACATGAACCGCCACCATTTTTTACCTGAACGTCCAGATGGGTGATATTGGTCATTCAAATCAACTCCACCCATGCTGCGGTTGTAAAGGTGGACTGGGCCCGGAATCTCAACCTCCTTTACATGTGGAGTTGTCTTGACACGTCTCTGCATGGTGATCTGCTCATTTGGGTTGCAGTTGGAGGAGAGAACCGCAACTTGCCTCTTATCATACCACAAGGTAATGAGCATGGTACCCTTTTGTAGCTGGCGTCTCTCCCCTGCTTTGAGCTTTATTCCCTGCTTTCTTCCCCCTTTCTTGACCTTGAAACTATCTGGGTACCTGTTTGTACGTAATGTGCCACAGGCATATGTTCCACGTCGCAACAGCTCCTCTACCAGGTTTACTGAGGTGAAAAAGTTGTCAAAATAAACGTGGCGGTTGCAGTGCTGAAATGGCTCAGTGAGGTAGGTCCACCACTACTCTGGTAGCTAGCCCAACTTCACCTCTAGAACTGGTGAGTGGTTTCTCCAGGTAGATGTCATAGTTGCAGACATAACCGGTCTTTGAATCTGCTGCCATCCATACCTTGATGCCATACTTTACTGGCTTTTTCGGCATATACTGCCTGAAGTACAGCCTTCCCTTGTATTTTATCATGCCTTCATCAACACTCATTTCTCTTCCAGGAATATACCTGTCTCTGAAGTTCTGCTGGCAAGTATCAATCAATGGCCTGATCTTGTAAAGGGGATCATATGCTGGGTCGTCCCTGCCTGGCATCTGTTCAGAGTCGTTGAGGTGAAGGTAACGGGTCAGAGCCTCAAAACGCTCCCGTGGCATTACTGACTGTATTCCTTGATTACCTAGGTAAGGATCAGTTGACCAGTAGTGGGTAAGGGCGGGCTTTTGATCAATCCCCATGATGATGTTTATGCCAAGGAAGGCTTTCATCTCCTCTGATGTTCTGGGATACCATTTAGTGTCTGGCTTCTGGACTTGCCTTTGTCTAGCATACAGGTTGGTTTGTTCTGCCAGCAACTGAAAGAATGATGGCACCCATAATAGACTGAAAAAGTCCAGGGGAGTGGCATCCTCCGGGAGGTGGTGAACTGGACCTGCCAACTCTTCAAAGGGTTGAATTGTGGGGATTGGTCGCACCGTCTCTGACCATTTGTCTCCAATCAGGTCAGCAATTTCTGCAAAGTTCATAATTAGTTTCTTATAATTGTGAACATGTTTGTTGTGCCCAGTAAGATGTATGTAATTATTTGTTTGTTTACAATATCATGAAACACTCACCAGGACTGTTTGTCTGCCTGACGATGGTCGATGTACCTGGTGGGGATGGAGTGGCTGGTGAACCTGGCGAAGGGGAGATGATGGGTGAAGCAGATGAGGATGGTGTCTGAGAGGTGATAGGCGTACTCGGTGGGGATGGTGTCATGCGGCCATCTGGTGTGAAAGAAAGTTAAGTAAGTATGAAGTATAAATGAATTATTATTTGTGACTTGCCATCGCATCCATCTATATGAACAGTAGTGCTGCCTTGGTCATCATGTCCATTCCCTACTGCATCATCACTGTCATCACCTGCATGAAATAGTACGAGAAATTATGCTATGTTTTTTATATTACCCATCAGGTGCTTACCATCATCACTCCACTCATCGTCGCTTGGCACTTCCAGGTCAGACTCATCTGAGTCCAGATGAATCCCGAAGTGAGCTTCCAGAGCTGCTCTGTCACTGAGGATGTCGTCAAGAGCGCTGCCACTACTTGTAGATGTCATTCTCAACTTGAAACTGTCTTGCACACACTCTTACACACCACAGTCACTTTTGTTACGACCTTGAATAATTCTAAATCTATTATGCGGCTGCTTGCTCTTGAGTAATGGCGGCGATTGCTAGCGCCGGCCTTGTAATCGTCATTGTGGGTGTGGCCAGCCGGCTAGGTAAGTTCGTATGGAAAGTTTTGAGGTCGATTATCTGGAGAATTTACTATAGAACACTCCGACTAATTTTACATGGCAAGGGTCCCAGGGGTACGAGGTTTAGTGTTGCAAAAGTTGACAGCCAGCGCAGCTACGTACAGACGGTAACGCGTCGCCTTCGGCAGTGAGTTGCGCGCGGGCGCATTTGGCCGCTGTCGGGTGTAATGGGAAGGAAATTATGCGGGCGCATTTGGCCGCTATCGGGTGTAATATCTCAACAGACACTGTGTAAAAACCAAGTTTCGTTCAAATCGGTGAGGGTAAGGATTTTTTTTGTGTTGATTTGACATGGAATGACCCATACACTAAGTCTCACATAACAATAGGCTTGTTCCCAGGTCTTCTCCACCTCCAGCTGTAGCCTGTAACGATAGAGGCGGGAAATGCCCAGGGGTGAGGCTAGGGTATCAAATGTATGCTGGTGTTCATGGAGCAATATAGCTTGGGTATAGCTATGTGCCCATCTGGGTAGCTATGTGGTTGGGTTCATTGTACACACTCTGTGTCGTTACAGTGGGTTAGTAGCTACAGCTGTAGGCAACAAATTTAGTCTCCAAGCAATTGGCCTGAAGAGTTGCAAGTCAAGGGTGAGGGTTCAACAGCTTAGTACGAACAAGTATATTCCGTTGGTTTCCTGTGACTCCACATTTCGGCACTGTCTCCTCAAGTGCATGTCTATATAGTGGATATTTGCTGAGCCCATAGAGCTGTGGAATCAGGATTCTCTCAGCTATGGAGTATGGAGCCAGGTCTTTTTTGATGTAGTCTATATTGTCAGCTCATTTCCTGAGCACAATTACTGGAGTTGTGGTATGGAAGTTTCACAAGCTCTTCTCTAGCTGTTGCTCATATTTGATCGAGTCACGCAGGCCTCCGTGATTCGAATTCTCACAAGCTGATCGCTCTGTACACTGAGCACTCCCCGCTGGTGACAGAGTCACGAAGCACGCCGTCAATAATCAGTCTCGGTCTTGCTAGTAGTGCCTCCCTTTCCTCCTTTCCTCGCCGTTTTCAAATCCCTGTTGCGTTGATTCCCACTGTTCAGCCTTTCTAGTCTTGTCTCTTGAGCAAGCAGTAATACATGAACCCAATATGCAATGCGGAAATATTGCATCGCGCACAAATAGGGCAGAATGCATATACGGAATACGCACGTACCATATATATAATATAAATAAATAAATATATAGACAATTTTCCGTTTTCACCACAAGTGTGGGGCTCGCTGCGCTCACCCCAATTAGACCGTACAGCATAGTGGCCGTCTGAAGCGGCTCGTTGGCTAAATGGTTAAGGGTTATGGTTAGGGGTAGGGGTAGGGGTAGGGGTAGGGGTAGGGCTAAGGCCAGGGAATACACTACTTCTTTTTTTTTTTTTTTTTTCTGTGGTCTTACAAAATATGATGAACATCTTCGCTTCGGTATAGCCTCTATGGATATTTCGTAAGATGACGTGAACGGTTTCAAACCAGGTGAACTTAGTCTCTCCCAACATCCCACTGTGGTTGTGTTTGAAGCCCGCGGAATTAAAGGCGTGACTCCGCTTCAGGCCGCAGAGGCTGCAAAGCAGCTGGTTATCCGCGTAAGGCGCGGGAAAATAAGCGCTCTCATACTGATAGCATATCGCTATCCCTAGCTGCAGAGGGAGCAATGCATGAATAAGCTTTAATTCACTCGCTCGCATCGCTCATTGTCCGTCTATGGTTGCCACGTGCTTCTGGTAGTATATACGTGCACATAGGCCATGCGCGCGTCGAATTCTTGATACAGGAGTTAACACACGTGTGTCAAGTTATTGCTACTGTTGAAGCTGAAGTGCGTAGCTAGCTCCAGTGTGAGCGTAGTGTAGGTAGAACGTTTGCGCATAGTATTTTCGAAGGCAGCCCTTCAAAAGAAGGGTTCCATGGAACCCCCTCTGGATCCGCCACTGCATTGGGTAGGCCCAGGTCTTGCGATCGTATGCCAAGCCTAGTAGGTGAACGTGGCCCGGTGCTTCGAGTGCTGGGCTGGGCTTTAACTAGAATGCGCAATATATCGTTGGCACAACGCTGCAGTAGACAAGAAAGCTGAACAATGGTTGTGTGTGGAACAGTGTTTTGTAGTTTCACATAAAAGTTCAGTGGTAAGCCAGTGCTACTGTACATGAACAATTCAGATAACATTTCACAAAAAAGGTAGGCCCAGCAAATATGCAAAGTCAGTATGACATTTTCTTCAGATCCCCCCTCTGTCTCCACCCTCTACTGTGTTGACCTCTGAAGATGTCAGTGGAGCTGTGAATGTCACTGTGAGCTGGTGGAGAGAGTGCTGATTTAATCCTCATCAGCAATGCTCCCCTGCAGACTTGTTTGTAGCCTATCTGGGAACCTTTGCAATACTTGTGCAGGAGAGTAATTCTTTGTACATGTTATTAGATTCACCATGCAGACACCCATTTCCTAAGTGCAATGGGGAATGTGAACTTTCCTGTTGCAATTCATTTCATTGCTCGCTAATTACCACATCAGGTACATCAACCACTGAGAAGGTGCATTTGCATATTTCTACAGATAGCATGCACACCACCCTCATCACAGGTGCTACCATCAGCACTAGTGTTGCTGTGGGGCTTACTATAGGAACCATTGCACTTGTTGTTGGAATCCTGGCTGGAATGCTGATCTACTACTGCATTATCAAGCACCGGTTTAAGAGCTTTAAGGCAGATCTATCCTCCCACCAACAGTACCATCTTCCAATCCACTGCAGCAAACTGGTCCAGAGTATGAGGAGGTAGTTCAACTGAGACAGAACAAGGCCTATGAACTCGCAGAGACCAGTATTAAAATGAGAGCAAATGAAGCTTATCGGCCCATGCAACACTGATTGCCATGTTTATATAATTTCAATTAACAGTATCTGCAAGCATTTTTGTCACTACTGTATACTTGTATATATTAGTAAGCCTTTATAGTATATGTATGTCTGCAGTATCAAGAGTCACCAAAGCGTACAATCACATTGTTGTTCCTTGAATCCCACAACAACCACTTTTTCTATTATAAGTTGATGCTGCAGTATCATCATATGACTAACTCCCAGAATATTTACACTCTACATTATTGGGGCGAGCCTGAGCGAGCCCCACATTGGTGAGTCGAATTGAGATTTTCTCTGTATATATATACTAGGGGAATGCAGTGCATTGTGGGGTGAGCGTGAGTAAGTTGTATGGTGCATTAGCGTTCCACATACACTACCTTTCCCACTTGTGTGACAATAGTCTCATTCCCAGGCCTTCCCCACCTCCAACTGTAGCCTGTAAAACTACAGGTGGAGAACACCTGGGGAAGAGGCTACGTAGGATAGGTGGAGAACGCCTGGGGAAGAAGCGACGTAGGATATCAAATGAATGCCAGTGTTCGTGGAGCAATATAAATTGGGTATTTGCTAATCTTGGGTTCATTGTACACACTCTGTGTCATTATTACTGTGGAAAATGATAGCTACTGCTGCAGACAACAAGGTCTCAAAGCATTTGGAAGCGGCTTGAAGAGTTGCAAGTTAAGCATGAGGGTTGAACATGTTGGTACAAAAAGATACATTCCGTTGCTTTCCTGTGTCTCAAACTTGTTCACATCTTGGCACCTCTCCTCAAGTCACAGTCTATAGTGCATGGATATTTGCTGAGCACATACAGCTGTGGAATCAGAATTCTCTCAGCTTTGGGGCATGCAGTCAGGGTGGTGTAGACTATATTGTCAGCCCTTTTCACAGCACAGTTACTGGAGTTGTGGTAAGGGGTTTAAGAAGCTCTTCTGTAGCTGTTGCTCACAAATGTTATTTGGTCTAGTCACGCAGACTTCTCTGGTTCGGGTCCCCACAAGCTAATCGCTCTGTCTTTAATACACTGAGCACTCCCGGTTGGCGGCAGTGTCACGCAGCACGTTAATAATCAGTCTCCGTCTTGCTAGTCGAGCCTCCCTTTCCTCACCGTTTACAAGTCCCTGTTGTTGGTTCTCACTGTTCAGCCTTTCTGCCCTGCTAGTCTTCTCTCTTGAACAACAGTGGTCAACATGCATCATCGAAATATTGCATCGCGCACAAATGGGGCAGGATGTGTATATACGGAATACGCACGTACCAAACATATATATATACATATATACTATGGTGCGTGGGCGGATGAAAGGCGCCGCATGGGGTCATATATGGCATATAGACCGCGCAGCTGCGACCGCAGGGAGTATATTGCTGAGTCAGGAGTGTATATTTCAACCGCAAGGGAGTATATTGCTGAGTCAGGGGTGTATATTTTCAACCGCAAGGGAGTATATTGCTGAGTCAGGGGTGTATATTTGGCAATCAGTCATAACTGCAGCACAAAGAAACGGTTTTTGTTTTGCAATGGAATGGCCAATTCCCCCAGTCCTCAAGAGCCATTGCCAGCACTATAGAGCCCCCGTACTCAGTATTAGCACAACAGCCAAAGCGTCGCACAAACTTGCCAGGTTATTCGTGCAGCGATAGTGCTTACTTGGTGTGTTGAACCACGCACGGCTGGACAGACGCTACTGCTCTCCGGCAGCTGGCACTACCCTGACGGATGCTGACGATAATACTTCACTCGCCAGGCGGTTGATCCAGGGATAGCGCTAGGACAACTGCTAGCTGAACTGTGAGGCTGGGCGTTCTACTGCCAGCTCGAACCATTGTTTCATGATCGCCAGCTTCCGACCGAGAGCGGCTAGGTAGCAAGCTAGCTGCCCATCGGCATCATGGCCGAGCGCCAGTAGCATCTTGGTTTCAAGTCGACACGAGCGAAAGGCCCATCGTCATGGCTCAGACTCTGCCTTGACTGCAGAGATGTTTCGGGGGTCTTTTGGTCGCCTAAGCGTACTAAAACTCATCCTTTTCCAGTCAAAAAGCAGCAGCAACGCACAACGACACTAGCCTCGTCGATTCAAATTCAAAAATGCAATACCGGAAACGGAACCGCTTACGTAATCCGCCCACGCACCATAAGTATATATTATATGAACCATGGTAAGGAGGTGTATATCGCGAATCATACTACCCTCAACCTCGGTCATCGGAAGTTTGCAGTAGATATACCCCTCGCCTGCGGCTCGGGGTATATCTACTGCAAACTTCCTCTGACCTCGGTCTCGGGTAGTATATTCGCCATATACACCTCCTTACCATGGTTTATATATAACATAATTATATATACATATATATATATAGACAATTTTCCGTTTTCACCACAAGTGTGGGGCTAGCTCGCTGCGCTCGCCCCAATTATGGACGGGATATGCTAAATTCACCCGGTTTGAAACCTTATGAATAACTAGGGGAATGCAGTGCATTGTGGGGCGAGCGTGAGGGAGTTGTATGGTGCATTAGCGTTTCATAGCACTACATTTTCCCACTTGCAGGCACCTCATGCATAGCAGTCTCATTCCCAGTTCTTCCCACCTTCAATATTTGCCTATGGAACTGGAGGCGGGAAATGCCTGGGGAAGAGGCTAGGGTATCAAATGTATGCCTGTGACCAGTGTAGCTTGGTATGTGCTCATCTTGCGTTTGTTGGTGGCCTGAAGGGTTGCAAGTTAAGAATGAGGATTCAACATCTCAGTATGAACAAGTATATACCGTTGGTTTCCTGTGACTCCAACTTTAAATATTGACATCTTGGCACTGTCTTCTCAAGTGTCAATAGTGCATGGATATTTGCTGAGCACATATAGCTGTGGGGTCAGGCCTCTTTTGCTGTAGTCTATATTGTCAGCCCTTTTCCTGAGCACTGTGTGTACTGGACTTGTTCATACACAATCAGGAAAGCTGTTGAAAAGTCGCAGTTATTCAATTATCAGCTACCTTGGTCCTACAGAATAATACTTAAAACAGCAAAATTTCCCATGTGTAACACATTTAGGTCACCTGTCCCATGTGTAACACTGTCCCTCCCTTGTCAAATGTGTAACACATGGGGAACAATTAAGTCAGACTTAAACAGTCAGTGATTAACTTTCTCTATACTTTATATATTGGGGAACAGTTAAAGTCACCTGTAATTAATTCGTTCAAAATGAAGGGTTAGTCCAAAAGGTATGAATACAATTAAAAAATTAAACTTTGCACAAGCAGAAACTACTACAGAGGTGCTTGTCCAAACTGCAGGATGCAATAGGCACGGCTTGAATGACCACTAATTGTTTACATAGCTACAGCAATCTAAGGGCACACAATGTAATTAGCATTGCTGACTCGGTAAGCTGTGTGAGTATAGGGTCACTCTAAAAGTAGGAACGGGAAATGGGAAATGAGAAATGGGAAATGGAGAAATGAAGAAATGGGGAAATGGAGACAGCAACGACACTGTATCATGGCGTACGGTAGTACGCCATATGTAGGGATGACCCCGAAAAAAAATGGCGGCCACATTCAAAGTGCACAAATGACACGCTCGAAATGTCCGCGTTAGATAAGTCAACGGCCTCCATGAGCCATATCAGACATTATCGAGTGCTTCCATGGGCAACAGGATCGTTAAATTTGCTGGAAAGCATCGCTAAGTATACCTGACATCAAGTCGCTAAAAAAGGCAAATCGTCTATCTTCTGACTTCTTCTTCTTCTTCTTCTTCTTCTTCTTTTGCTCACCACGATAGCACGACAACGGCTGAAGCTATTACAACGATTCAAACGCGAAAGATCAGCATAAATTACTGGGTATTGTACCCACCACTCATCGTTCTCAAAGAAAGAAGTCGAATTAATCGGCGATTCTCAGGTAACCCCACGCTTATGCTTGCTGCTATACGCCATTTTGTTAGAATAGAATATTCATAGCGATTACGTCAACAGAAGTTCAACAGCTACAGCACGTGAAGTTGGCATGCAGCTGCGGTTATTCTACTTCCGTAGAGAACTTGACGATCGATTGATTCCCAAACGATTGCATATGTTGCTACTTTCATACAGCAGTTGACGTACTTGTGCTGGATTTGACAAGGAACGCAGTATGCGTAACGTCCACAAGAAACGGGCGCGGGATAAGCAGAACTATCTGCGAAACAAAGAAAGCAAAAGGCAAGCGTCCCGTAACAAGTACTGGAAGAACCCGGAAAAACACTCTTACTCTCCAAGGGTTCCTTTACCACAGTTATGCCTTACCTCTTTATGACCTATGTACCTGCCACCCACCATACACAACCTACACACACCTGCCCACAATGTATAACCAGCTATAGAAACTGTTCCTTGGACAACACACAACATACAGTGTTACAACCCTGTCATACAACAGAACAGGTAGACAGTCATGTATATACCACAGTGCCTTAGAACAACCACTCACACACACATGCACATACCCAATTAGACAACAGTTACACCCATGATTCCATTGTCAAGTGGATAAGTGCAAACAGCTAACATCCTCCAGAAATCCATCAACATCAACAATAAACTACATAACAAGTCATTTCACTTGGGGTGTGGTTACACAACAACAACAAAAAAAAAACAACAGAAACAAGTCACAAAAAAGTTTGCCAAATGCAAACAAGCACATGTAGGGATGAAATCCTCAAAAACCAACCAAACAAGACGGGAACGACACCACAATACTTTTACACCATCCCTACATCTTGTGCCATTTTGCCACCTGTACACAACACAAAACCCTCTACATTTGTACTTATTAGCCCACACCAACCACAAACATAGTACTTCACTCCATTCAACTATCTCACAAAATAACCCATCCTTCACAAAGCATTACAAAATTACCACTACTCACTTCACAGCCACCTGTATACAAGACAACCCATATCTATCATGCTAAACAGGCATAAAACTATAATGCACATTCCAACATAACACACACACTCACCACTCCTCACTCACTCCACACCTTCTACACACAACTTGGACCATACCTGCTACACTCAGTAGCAACCACCAACAACACAACATACTCACTATGCACAACACACCCACGCCACACCCTTCCATCTACAAGACAACCCTCTTCTATACACAACTAAAAAACAAATACAAACACACAGTTTTGGCAAATGGCACAAGATGTAGGGATGGTGTAAAAGTATTGTGGTGTTGTTCCCGTCTTGTTTGGTTGGTTTTTGAGGATTTCATCCCTACATGTGCTTGTTTGCATTTGGCAAACTTTTTTGTGACTTTATACTATGACACAATTGGTGAGTTGTAAAACAGGAAAGTAGAGTGTACATGTTGTGCAAAGTAGCTCAAGTATTTGCTAGAGGGGTAGGCCTATATACACTTTCATTTGCATTACCCTTCTCTGATGAGGAAACCAACTATATGCTGACAAAGTATATGCACACACTCCAGTTATTTGATCCATGCTATTTCTAGTGCTGATTATTCTTGTAGAATTGTCTCACTTAGCTATATAAAAGCTGTTGAACATTACCTCCTCTACCCAGTGCATCCAATTATAAATCACACTGACATGCACAGTAATTATATCAAATTATGTCTGATCTCCACAGAGCTGGTGTGTGTATCCACTGAAGAATGACTGCAAACATGCATTTGTCATATATTACATGCTTTTGTAAATAATAGTGCTGCATGTATGTGAAACAAATAATATATGTGGCTCCAATGAAGCAAGAAACCGAAGAAGCCCCAAAATGACTCCTCGTAGAAAGTTGGAACAAGGTATGAGTAATTCACGAATTTAACAAACTTAAAGAAACCTAACAAGCTGCCAAAATTGAAGTACTAGCTTGCCGACCATGATGCAATATTCAATGCTGTTGTATACATACCCCTTTGGTGCAAACTGTAAGGTATAGACGATCCTCTCAATAAATGCTGGATGAACATAAACTTTCTCATCACATTGATGACTGCAGTAACAAAATTTCAGCAGTTTGCTGAGTAAAATGCAATGTGCTTTCTTCCCATTTCCTCATTTCCTCGTTTCCCATTTCCCATTTCTCATTTCCTCGTTCCTACTTTTAGAGTGACCCGTGAGTATAGCCTTTGTGTGTCAGCTACAGAAGATCATCTGCATACCATGTATTCCCGTCAGATCCATTCGTGGATGTCATGCATGCTATATCATCAGAGCCCGTTGTCCTCCCCCTCCCAGTGGTGAGGATGTAGCTACTATACAGTCTACAGTACTAATAATACCAGTGGCAGAGAACCTAACTATGCATGCAGTGGATTCACAATGACTCCTTTCCCTTCAAATTGACTTTTAAGCAAGACTACCAACCCCAGAAGCACTCAGAGAAGTGATTAGGCCTATGATTAAACAGTGTACAGGTCGAGGAGGTTGTTTTTAGACTGATGAACTTTCTAGAATGAAGAAAACCAGGATGAAAATCAAGGTAGTTCAAAATGATGCCACTGAATTTGAGCTGGACAAGCAAAAGGTGTATTGTAAGTGAAGAGAAAGCAAAAGAAATAAAACGTCAGCAGCCAAAGTACAATGTAAACATGCTAGCAATACTTTGGGAGCTCATTTATCTCTTTCCTGATGTCACAAATGTTTTTAGTTTTATATGCAAGGGTCAGAGTGAAACAGTTGAGTTTGTTAAACACTGGTCTGGAGTCTCTGACGCTAATCGCCCTCTCATGTAACCCAAAACTCTCTCCCGCTGGGCAGCAGACCGCGAAGCACGATGGGCTCTATCACTTACTCTCCGTCTTGCTAACCGTGCCTCCCTTTGTTGAGCGCTTCAGCAGAACGACGATCCCTGTCGCGTTGGTTTCTACGCCTTAGCCTTTCCTCCTTCTTTCTTCGGATTCCATAAGTAAGTCGAACATACAACTTCTTGGTCCGTGTACTTTTGCGCCATTCCGTCGTCGTCGCCAGTCCAAAACGAATTGTCATTAGCCACACCCAACTTTTCACTATTCGTTTTGGAACTTCCACTCCCAAATCGAAAAGCGGAAGTTATATTTCACTGTTTGTTTAGGAACTTTAGTTCCCAGATTGAAAAGAGAAAGCCGATTGGCCAAAACAAATTGTCGTTAGCCACAGCCCACCTTTTTACTATTCGTTTCGGAACTTCCGTTCCCAAATCAAAAAGCGGAAGTTATATTCACTATTTGTTTTGGAACTTCCGCTCCCAGATCAAAAAGAGAAAGCTGATTTGCCACAATTTGTACTGGAACAAATCGAAAAAGCAGGGCACCATTCGTTTTGGAACTCGCCTTCCAAATCGAAGAGAGGATGCTAAAACGGAAATTGGATTCACAATTTCATACGGAAGTCGAAAAAGTCAACGTCACTATTCTGTACGGCCGAATGCCGAATGGCCGCATCCGGTGGGTGGAGCTATGGGCGTGACTATGTCATGACGTGAGGAACTGAGGATACAGTACGGTTACGTCATCTCATTAAATATTCATGAGACATTTTAACGCTTCGCGCGCTGGCTTTGCATGACTTGTACTTTGACCTCGACTGCTGACTTTGCTTAGTCTCGCGGGCCAGACTCACGCGCAGAGAGTCTGAGAGTCTGGCCCGCGAGACTAGACTTGGCAAGGCACACAGCCGACTGTTCTAGAGCTCTTCCTAACGTATTCAGTAGAGATTTACAAGTGTACCAATGAATCAGAACTCATAAGTTGACATAAAACTCAGCAGGAGTCCATTTGGGTTGCATAAATTATGTACACATAGCTACTGAAGTTCTTGAGACTCTCCATCCTGAGGTGATAGGCCTGTGCTTCATAATAATGGTTTGTGTGGTGACATT
Organism: Agelas oroides; assembly: GCA_949130485.1. Taxonomy (NCBI): domain Eukaryota; kingdom Metazoa; phylum Porifera; class Demospongiae; order Agelasida; family Agelasidae; genus Agelas; species Agelas oroides. Next base: position 21,040,765 of record OX422183.1, read on the forward strand.
GATAGGATTAACTACTTCACTCAGTACTTCCAACTTGTCAGAGATGGTAAAAAACGTGTGTGTTCCTGATCAAGGCAGCAAATAGTCTTTTGTCGAGCCATCCAGGCCCCCCAATGAAGAATGTCTGGTGGCTTGATTCAAATTCCTAGTCAAGAAGGTATGTCCAGCAAATTAAGAATGGAGCACTGATGCATACAGTTCACTGTTTGTCACTATTGATTATACACTCTTTGATTTTGTTGGCCATCCGATATTCCAGTTGGAAAGCATCCTAATGACAATAATATTGAATCAAACCACCAGACGTCAGACATAATTTGTGGAGAAGCGTAAATCTGGGGACTGACATCACTACTTGTAGCCACATTGCTGAAATTGATGCTCAAGCCTTCTGCTTTCAGTGACAACTGTAAATCATACCAATTTCTCTGCAATACCTCTAAGAAACGCACAGTCACATGGTTGTTAAGATGCAAACATTACACCCCAATTTGTTGCTTTTTAGTTTCTCATCAGGGGTTTTATCTGCACCCAATGTGGGCGGGCGGGTATTACCATTATGTATTTATCCATAGCCAACAGATATTCTCACGGAAGAAATCAACAAACATGTCAGGAGGATCAGCGCTCATCATATGCCGTTGTAGAAGGGTTCTTTTGGATGCTGTGCAGTAGAGAGACATGTTTGTTGGCGTTGCGTTCATCACTACACTTATCTGGTTCATACCTACGTCATTAGTATCTTATACGGAAAAAAAAGAAATAACGGTGATGAAATCTATCTCAGAAATCCATGCGGGCGGGCGATGAGAAACTAATAATCAACGAATTGGGGCCTTACATGGTCACAAGAAGCAGTCAGGCAGGTCAGATTTAGGCCTCATCAATTTTCTGCAGACCAAACATGCACGAGCACTTTGATTTAATAATACACTTAGATATAAAACTAGTAAAAAAATTATGAGAATCTCTCCATTATTTGACACAAGACTATTTACTGCCTTGATCAGGAATACATGCACATTTGGAAGTACTAATGAATTAGTTAATCCTATCAATGTCACCAACCAAACCTTTATAATGAAACAAGGGCCTGTCGCCACAGTTACTACAATGAGCACTCCCGGTTGGCGGCAGTGTCACGTATACTGTATACTTGTGGAATGACAGCATCAGTGTGAATGCTCACGGTAAACTGGCCATAGTGTCCAGATGTATTTATCCCTCCCTCACACTCCTCCCACCGTAAATGAATACAAATACAGCTGGTTCGCAAGACTAAGCTTGTACGGCTATAGACTCTTTTTCATGAGACTAGTTCATCTAATAGTCTTACAAGGCAAATGCATGTGTATGCCTATAGTTATGTAATTGGTTGTAATAATGTAAGCACTGTAAATTGATGTGATGACATTGAGGATAATTTCTTCAATGATGATGTTGGAGAAGCTGCAACAGGGAGTTCAACTGTTAGGAGCTGGAGTCACAAGAACTATGTTAATGTTGTAATAGACTCCTGGTACACTTGTTGCAGTTTCTTATATGGGATAAGTCCTATAAAAATTACAGAACACATTTAAAAGTTATAAATGGAAGGCTACCATGCAACAAAAGGAGGGCTTTAAGTGTCTACAAAGCTCGAAGGAACCCACATACATGGTATTTGACCATTCAAGACACACTAACCTGAAGTTCAGGAGGTACAGGACCAGGATCCATGTTGTTTATCGATGAGTATAGCTTGGGGATACGCTTGTCTCGACTACATCGTACACACCCAGTGTCACTACTGTCAGGTGGTAATGTTCTGACATTCAGGCCAGGGAACTTCTCTAAGCATGTAATACATTTGGAGACATGTAGAGCTGCCAGGCGAGAATGGAAGTTCACCATCTTAGTACGAACAGACTGTTGCTCTCTTTGTCTCCTGTGACTCTCTCTGTCTTGTTCACATCTTGCTGCTGTCTCTTCAGGAGTCTCATAGGTCAGTCTTCTTTGTTGAGTGATGCTCATTTGCTCCAGCCGGGCCTCTCTCTGATCCGGGGTCTCATCCGTCAGTCTCCTTTGCTGCGTGGCGCTCATTTGCTCCAGCCGGGCCTCTCTCTGATCCGGGGTCTCATGCGACAGTCTCATATGCCTCGCGAGGCTCACTTGCTCCAGCCGGGCCTCTCTCTGGTCTGGAGTCTCTGACGCTAATCGCTCTCTCCTCTGGTCCAAGATCCTCTCCCGCTCAGCAGCAGACCGCGAAGCACGACGAGCTCTATCCCTTACTCTCCGTCTCACTAACCGTGTCTCCCTTTGTTGAGCGCTTTCAGCAGCGCAACGATCCCTATCGCGTTGGTTTCTACGCCTCAGCCTTTCTCTTCTTTCTTCGCGTTCCATAATTGAGTCGTACCTAAAGCTTTTTTCTGACTTTAAAATGTAGCTAGCTAGTTGTGCATCCAAACATGTGGGAATATTGCATCACGCACAAATAGGGCAGAATGCATATACGGAATACGCACGTACCATATATATATATATATATATAAATAAATAAATATATATACAAATTTTCGTTTTATCCACAAGTGTGGGGCTCGCTGCGCTCGCCCCAATTAATGGGATCCATTTTGTTCACCGCGCTTCATGCCCGATGACGTCATACTGACGTGTGACATCGACAATGCAGGCCATGCGCCAGGAGAGCACGACAAATGATGTCCACCACATTTACAAAGAAGAAAAAAAAAAGAAGGAAAGGATTCCATTCCCTGGCCCTAGCCCTAACCCTAACCCTAACTGTAACACCAAGCCCTAACCATTCGGCTACGAAGTACTGCTGACGAATCCCTGCACTGCACCGCCGCCTAATGTGTACCGCGCTAATGCACCTACCAATATTATTACCGCTACAGCTAGCGCTACAGGGCAGACGACAGACGTCAGCATGACGTCATCGGGCATGAAGCACGGTGAACAAAGTAAATACCCCAATTAATCAGTACGTTTAACCCCGTTGATACGAGTAAGCAAATGTCATGAAGAAAGCTATATATATCAGTCACAGAACGAGATTCACTTGCCATGTGTTGGTCTTCTCCATCTGCTACAATACTGGCACTGAGATAGCAGGTAAGGCTGTTCAGGGAGGTGCTTTATTTTGAAGCCTCTGGGCATGGAATGGATCAGCTGGCTATACATATACTGTCTACAAGACTTAAAAAACATTAAAAATGTAAAAAGATGTAGGGATGGCATGCCAAAAAGTATGCAAACAAGGTAGGGATAATGCATGAAAGCAAAGGTCAACATATTGGCAAAGCCCCATCCCTACATCTTTTTCACACTGCAGTTAGCGTGCTTGAGTTGAGAGCTGAATCTGCACCCATCCATGCAGTTAGCATGAGTACCTGAGTTTACACACTGTCTATGACTAGTCTTCAGCCCACTCAAGCTCAGTGTCTAGGTTGTATCAGAAAGGGTGCCACTGTCACTACAAGTAGTATGTGGACAGTAAAGCTATAGTACTTGGTAGCTATCTGATAGCTACGTACGAGGCAAACATACCTATGGGCTATACAGACACAGATGCTGGATCATACTCCTCGTTCCCAGGCCATGTGGGAGGAGCTAGGAAGTGGCCTGAGAACGAGGCTACAGCCTTGATGAACTGCCAGTAAAGGTTGGAGTAAACTTGTGGTACGTTTTAGGAAGACCCCCATGCACTGTCTAACTGCAGTGTGAAAAAGATGTAGGGATGGGGCTTTGCCAATATGTTGACCTTTGCTTTCATGCATTATCCCTACCTTGTTTGCATACTTTTTGGCATGCCATCCCTACATCTTTTTACATTTTTAATGTTTTTTAAGTCTTGTTTCTGTACTTTTTTGATGTTAATCTCAGTTAGTTAGACCTAAGCCTAAGAAGAATATTTCAAGTGTAACCACAACACCAGAACTTAAAATGGCGTTGACAGAATAGTTCCAGGCATGTAATAATAATGTGTAATACAGCCAACTAGAACCTGATGAAGGGCCAACCGCTCTCCCTACCAAACTTTGTGAAACCAATTTCATGATTCAGTTGTCAATCACATGACGACTGACCAGCTGCAGCACAGAAAACAATCATACTGACAACTTACCATGCATGCTAGCTTTACAGTTCACTAAAGCTGTGAGTAGGCTATTTTTAGTGTAGCTACAAGTAGGTAGCGCCTTACCTACGTGGTGTTCATAAGCCTTGCCCAATGCCGCGAGGGGAAAGACAGTGCCAGCTATGCGTACTGCCCGCTGGCGATTTCGCGTACTAGTCTCGCTTCCAGACCAATGACCGTGGTCTTTGGTCTGGGAGCGAGACTTCGTGTGCGCATGCGTACAAAATTAGAAAATGGTGTCCTAAGCAACGGACAGCAGCCTCAGTGTGTTGTGAATCGCTTTTCTTGACCAGGGTAAATTTGAAGCTATGAAGACGCTGAGTGGTTGGGAAGCTGCGTGCTGTGATGAGCATCAGTTTCGTGCTAAAATCAAGGTGAGTACTTGAGCTGTTTTGGAGTTATCGTCGTTTGACAAGTGGTCTGAACAAAGAAAGAAGAAAGAAGAAAGAAAGAATACGAAAAATGGCACTTTTGCTACCGCACACTTTTGCGTTTAGTTGTCTTCCGCGTGGCTTTTGGCCACTTATATGAGTCTTGCTGATCACAAAGGCACTCAAAGAGGAAGGCTGGGCGCTTAAATAAGCTTTTAGCATATTTGTGGTGAAGTTATACGGCTTTTGCTTAAGTATTGCATATATTGCGCGTCGGCGCCATCCCTACATAGAGAGTCTACCGACTCTCTGATACATATTACTTTGCACGCCCTGCACTATGGGAATTTGTAAAAACGATGGTGCACACTACAGAAACACAACATAAGTACTAGACAAAGTTCAATTTGAGCTTGTGAATAGCAAGCCTGCACCAAGTTGTAATGAGAGATCTTGTGACATTGTCATAGTCTTGCCGGACTTTGTTGTGGACAGCAATAAAATTATGTGAATGTGTCGACAATTACTGTTTGCTCACACTTGCTCTTTGCACAACAATGTTTCTATTGTTTGGGTCCAGCAAAATTTTGGCTTGTCAGCACAAAAGAGACAGTCCTCTTCCACTAAACAGCCTTCACACCCCTTGCCTTGTTCCCAGGCTCTCCCTTCTTGCCTATAAAAGTAGCGACTTTTCTTAGCGAATGCATGTGCCTGTCATTAAACTGTAAAAGCATGTTGACTTCTGTATATATGTATATGTCAACCATTGATGCTGCTGGCACTATTTCAGTAGGAGGTGATGACAGGGGCAGTATTTGCCTTCTTAGCAGCCTCTTTTAGGAGTGTGAAGTGGCTTATAAGTGCTAGCAGAAGTACAACTCATCAAAGTGTTATTTCACTGGAAGTCCTATTTACTAACACTTGGCATTTTGCTGCCTATGCCTCTAATGATAGCGGAAGTGTATTACAATATGATTACATTACCTTACAAAGGCAGTCTGCTTGAATATAAGCCCTGTTCTGATGGGCAGGGACTTTGTGCCTTTGTCTGTTGGTCTCATTAAGAGTATTACATTGTATGCTCATATCAAGCTAAGGGTGAGGCGGAATAGAGGCAGCAGCATCAACAGCTGATATACGGAAGCCAGTGAAACCAACACGCTTTACAGCTTATTAGGAAAGTCACATGCACGCACTGGAGACAGTTGTTACTGCTAATAGGCGAGAAGATATCAAAATGTAGGGGGTGTGAAGGGTGTTTAGTGGAAGGTTGTGGTGACGTCTGTTTTGTGTTAACAAGCAAGCCAAAATTGGGTGGACCCGGACGAAAGCAACTATGCGGTGTAAAGTTAAAGTGTGAGTCAACTATAATTGTCTGTGCACTGAGATCATAATGTAGTAACAATAATGCCATTCGAAGTTGTACTTTTGTTTCTGGTCTAGACTTCCTGCTACTGTGCACGTGGGCAGTACATCAGCAACACAAGTAACAATTATGTGTTTGCCAGTACAACAAACACATAACTGTATAAGAAAACTGTATCATTACCAGGAGATGCATCTCTACTACATTGGAGGTATATTTTATGTCGTTGTTGGGCTAGTCATCGACCGATCACTTCCAAAATTAGCGAAGGATCGATGACTTTTGGCGATCGGCTAGCAATTAACTATGATATAAACCTGCATCCTTTTCTCTTGACTAGGAAAGACAATTTCTGCAACACTGAGGCTTGTGATTGAAGACCGAGAGAAGCAGAAGAAAATCATTTCGTCCATCCATGACGAGTGTCATGGTCAACCCTCACCTGGTGGTGAATGTGCCAAACATCAAGCAACAGCATGGCACAAAAGATCGTGGTGTATTTGCAATTGCTTATGAGTACCATGCTGCTCTGGGAGATAATGTAAGTATAATTGTGTTTGACCAGAAGATGAGACAACACCTGGAGAGGTGCTTTCGCCAGAGGAAACTATCTTCTTTCCCGCACTCCATCGGCTATAAGCCTAAACAGATGCACTTCCCGTTTCATGAAATAGAAGTGTTTTGTACCTGTCAAACGCCCGAGACATGGGACAACATGGTATGCTGTGACTCTTGCGGAGAGTGGTATCACCTTAGGTGCATCAATCTTAGATCTATGCTCAATAGTGTAGAACAGTGGTTTTGTAGTGCATGTAACTTATTACACCTATTGCAGTTTCTTTTCCTTTTACTCTTTGATAGCATCAATGTTTAGGATTGTGAGTGACATAAATGATACAGTTAAGCACAGCCAAAGCCATAGCACAACCCAAAAAATGGTATATAGGTAGGGGTCCCCATATCTACCATAGATATTGGGATGGGGAGTCCCCATATCTATCATAGATATGGGGACGGGGTCCCCATATCTATGTAGATTTGGGGATGGGATCCCCAAATCTATATAGATTTGGCGATGGGGGGTCCCCAAAATCGGGGGTCCCAATATCCACGACATAGTCTTTATATAGAGCGTTTTCATGTGACGTCGTTACCTTCGAGATTACAAAGGAAAACAGAAAACAGCCGCCATGTTCGTGTACAATGAGATAGGAGCTTCTATGGCGATCTTCACGAAACGAGTGATATACTTATAATGCTTCTAGTATGTGTTGAATCGGACAAAATACCATTGCTACATAAGTTAAAACAGCTATATAAACGCTTGCCTGTGGGTTTTTTAATCGATATTGCATATACTGCTAATAACATACTGTAAAAGTTGTACACCAAGATGGCGGTTTATTTCTAGTATATGGAATTTGTTCACGTGATGAAAACGCTCTATAGGTGAACGCTTTAAAGCAGGTAGGCTGGAAATATAAGATAAACACCTGCACAGAAGTCCCTTTAAATTCCAGTGAGCACTGCTTCTGCACATGCTCATTATACAGGAATTCTGAAATGCTCCAGAATGGAGGAGCAGAAACAGAAGTACAACTTGGGGTGGCCTTATGTAATTTTATGCAGGTTCACTGCTGTCCGCAACAAAGTCCGGCAAGACTATGACAATGCCACAAGATCTCTCATTACAACTTGGGGCAGGCTTGCTATTCACAAGCTCAAATTGAACTTTGTCTGGTACTTATGTTGTGTTTCTGTAGTGTGCACCATCGTTTTTACAAATTCCCATAGTGCAGGGCGTGCAAAGTAATATGTATAGACAGTATATGTATAGCCAGCTGATCCATTCCATGCCCAGAGGCTTCAAAATAAAGCAACTCCCTGAACAGCCTTACCTGCTATCTCAGTGCCAGTATTGTAGCAGATGGAGAAGACCAACACATGGCAAGTGAATCTCGTTCTGTGACTGATATATATAGCTTTCTTACTCGTATCAACGGGGTTAAACGTACTGATTAATTGGGGCGAGCGCAGCGAGCCCCACACTTGTGGATAAAACGAAAATTTGTCTATATATATATATATATATACTATGGTGCGTGGGCGGATGAAAGGCGCCGCATGGGGTCATATATGGCATATAGACCGCACAGCTGCGACCGCAGGGAGTATATTGCTGAGTCAGGAGTGTATATTTCAACCGCAAGGGAGTATATTGCTGAGTCAGGGGTGTATATTTTCAACCGCAAGGGAGTATATTGCTGAGTCAGGGGTGTATATTTGGCAATCAGTCATAACTGCAGCACAAAGAAACGGAAAACTTTTTGTTTTGCAATGGAATGGCCAATTCCCCCCAGTCCTCACTATAGCCTATAGGAGAGCCATTGCCAGCACTATAAAGCCCCCGTACCGCAAGGGAGTATATTGCTGAGTCAGGGGTGTATGGTGTGTTGAACCACGCTTACTTGCTTACTTGGTGTGTTGAACCACGCAAGGCTGGACAGACGCTACTGCTCTCCGGCAGCTAGCAACAGCCAAAGCGTCGCACAAACTTGCCAGGTTATTCGTGCAGTGATAGTGCTTACTTGGTGTGTTGAACCACGCAAGGCTGGACAGACGCTACTGCTCTCCGGCAGCTAGCTGGCACTACCCTGACGGATGCTGACGATAATAATTTCACTCGCCAGGCGGTTGATCCAGGGATAGCGCTAGGACAACTGCTAGCTGAACAGTGAGGCTGGGCGTTCTACTGCCAGCTCGGACCATTGTTTCATGATCGCCAGCTTCCGAGAGCGGCTAGGTAGCAAGCTAGCTCCCCATCGGCATCATGGCCGAGCGCCAGTAGCATCTTGGTTTCAAGTCGACACGAGCGAAAGGCCCTTCGTCATGGCTCAGACTCTGCCTTGACTGCAGAGATGTTTCGGGGGTCTTTTGGTCGCCTAAGCGTACTAAAACTGATCCTTTTCCAGTCAAAAAGCAGCAGCAACACACAACGAAACGACACCAGCCTCGTCGATTCAAATTCAAAAATGCAATACCGGAAACGGAACCGCATACGTAATCCGCCCACGCACCATAGTATATATTACCGTAGTGTCCCGTTAATACGCCCCCCCATTTTGTACACTACATCCCGCCTAAAGTGGGGGGGGGGGGGGGCTTATATTCGAGGATGCAATTAGTCTCGACTATAAGCCCCCCCCCCCCAAAAGATTTTACGCAAGTGCTATGTACGCAATTAGGACACTTCCAACTAACTATGGCGACGACTTTCAGGATCGAGAGTACTGTTCGCGGACATCACGTTTACAAAGCTGCGTGGTCTCCCTACATCGGAGAAGAGCTGCCAGTTCAACGCGAGGTCAATAACATTCACGACGACTTCGCTGTAGCTGTCCTCAAGAACGGCAACACTGTCGGTCATGTACCACGGGAAATTTCCAGAGTCTGCTGGTATTTCTTGCACAAGAGTGACAGCGAGATGACTTGCATCGTCAATGGTGACAGAAGACGTTCTGAAGTTGATGGGAAAGGACTCGTGGTTCCGTGCGTGTACATCTTCAGAGGGAAACAAAACTTGGAACATCTAACCGGCTTTTCTAAAAGCCACAAAACTTACAAAAGATTCACCGACTACTATAGTCTTACTGAACGCACTTGCAACGTATAGTAAGCACGTGTAGTTTTGATGTTCCAGAAGACGCTCACCGGGGGGCGTTATAACGAGTCAAACTACCCTGTGCAGGAACTTTGGCGGAAAAGAGGGGGGGGGCGTATTTTCGAAGGGGGCGTATTAGCGGGACACTACGGTATATGAACCATGGTAAGGCGGTGTATATCGCGAATCATACTACCCTCGACCTCGGTCATCGGAAGTTTGCAGTTAGATATACCCCTCGCCTGCGACTCGGGGTATATCTACTGCAAACTTCCTCTGACCTCGGTCTCGGGTAGTATATTCGCCATATTACCATGGTTTATATATTACATATGGTACGTACGTATTCCGTATATGCATTCTGCCCTATTTGTGCGTGATGCAATATTCCCACATGTTTGGATGCACAGCTAGCTAGCTACATTTTAAAGTCAGAAAAAAGCTTTAGGTACGACTCAATTATGGAACGCGAAGAAAGAAGAGAAAGGCTGAGGCGTAGAAACCAACGCGATAGGGATCGTTGCGCTGCTGAAAGCGCTCAACAAAGGGAGACACGGTTAGTGAGACGGAGAGTAAGGGATAGAGCTCGTCGTGCTTCGCGGTCTGCTGCTGAGCGGGAGAGGATCTTGGACCAGAGGAGAGAGCGATTAGCGTCAGAGACTCCAGACCAGAGAGAGGCCCGGCTGGAGCAAGTGAGCCTCGCGAGGCATATGAGACTGTCGCATGAGACCCCGGATCAGAGAGAGGCCCGGCTGGAGCAAATGAGCGCCACGCAGCAAAGGAGACTGACGGATGAGACCCCGGATCAGAGAGAGGCCCGGCTGGAGCAAATGAGCATCACTCAACAAAGAAGACTGACCTATGAGACTCCTGAAGAGACAGCAGCAAGATGTGAACAAGACAGAGAGAGTCACAGGAGACAAAGAGAGCAACAGTCTGTTCATACTAAGATGGTGAACTTCCATTCTCGCCTGGCAGCTCTACATGTCTCCAAATGTATTACATGCTTAGAGAAGTTCCCTGGCCTGAATGTCAGAACATTACCACCTGACAGTAGTGACACTGAGTGTGTACGATGTAGTCGAGACAAGCGTATCCCCAAGCTATACTCATCGATGAACAACATGGACCCTGGTCCTGTACCTCCTGAACTTCAGGTTAGTGTGTCTTGAATGGTCAAATACCATGTATGTGGGTTCCTTCGAGCTTTGTAGACACTTAAAGCCCTCCTTTTGTTGCATGGTAGCCTTCCATTTATAACTTTTAAATGTGTTCTGTAATTTTTATAGGACTTATCCCATATAAGAAACTGCAACAAGTGTACCAGGAGTCTATTACAACATTAACATAGTTCTTGTGACTCCAGCTCCTAACAGTTGAACTCCCTGTTGCAGCTTCTCCAACATCATCATTGAAGAAATTATCCTCAATGTCATCACATCAATTTACAGTGCTTACATTATTACAACCAATTACATAACTATAGGCATACACATGCATTTGCCTTGTAAGACTATTAGATGAACTAGTCTCATGAAAAAGAGTCTATAGCCATACAAGCTTAGTCTTGCGAACCAGCTGTATTTGTATTCATTTACGGTGGGAGGAGTGTGAGGGAGGGATAAATACATCTGGACACTATGGCCAGTTTACCGTGAGCATTCACACTGATGCTGTCATTCCACAAGTATACAGTATACGTGACACTGCCGCCAACCGGGAGTGCTCATTGTATTAACAGGTATAGAGAACGCCTGGGGAAGACGCTAAGATATCGCCAGTGTTTGTGGAGCAATATAACTTGGGTATGTGCTAATGTTGGATTCATTGTATACACTGTGTGTCATTACTGTGAAATGGTAGCTACTGCTGCGGCTAGGCAACAAGATCTTAAAGTATTTGGAGGCGGCTTGGAGAATTGCAAGTTGAGGAAGAGGGTTCAACATCTTGGTATGAACACATTGCTTTCCTGTGACTCCAAGTTATTCACATCTTGGCTCTGTCTCCTGAAGTCATGGTGTATAGTGGATATTTGCTGAGCACATACAGCTGCGGAACCAGGGTTCTCTCAGCTATGCATGGAGTCAGGCCTTTTTGGGTGTAGACTATATTGTCAGCCCTTTCCCTGAGCACAATTACTGTAGTTGTGGTAGCTATGGGGTTTCAGAAGGTCTTCTCTAGTTGTTGCTCAGCAAGGTTTATTTGATGGAGTCATGCAGAGCTCTTTGGTTCGGGTCCTCACAAGCTTCTTGCTCTGTCTTTGTATTTTTACAGGCTACAGTCGGTGGTGTGGAAGACCTGGGAATGAGACTATTGTTACGTGAGATGCATGCAAGTGGTAAAAGGTAGTGTATGGAACGCAATGCACCATACAACTCCCTCACGCTCACCCCACAATGCACTGCATTCCCCTAGTTATTCATAAGGTTTCAAACTGGGTGAATTTAGCATATCCCAATTATGGACGTACGTACGTCTTTCCGTAAATTCTAATTCCACTCTAATTTAATGTGATTTATTTAAAGTATTGCACCATATACAATGATTGCACCTATAGTTGAACGCCTTCCAAGTGGATTTTTGGTTGTTCGCGAGTATGGATACTAACCCAGAATCAGTAGAGAAGAGAGAGAAAAGGTTGCGGAGTCGGAGAGAACGAGAGAGGGCCCGCTGTGCTTCCGAGACAGCGGAGCGAAGGGAAGAAAGGTTGAGAAAATGGAGAATGAGGGACAGGGCTAGGCGGGCTTCACAAGCTACCGAAGATAGGGAGGCACGACTGCAGCAAAGAAGGTACAGACTGGACGCTGAGACTGCCGAGGAGAGAGAGGCCAGGCTGCAGCTGAGAAGGGACAGGCTGGCAGCTGAGACTCCCGATGAAAGAGAGGCCAGGCTGCAGTATATGAGGGACAGGCTGGCAGCTGAGACTCCCGAGGAAAGAGAGGCCAGGCTGCAGCATATTAGTACTTACCAGCATGAGAGATTGACAGCTGAGACTCCCGAGGAAAGAGAGGCCAGGCTGCAGCATATGAGTACATACCAGCATGAGAGATTGGCAGCTGAGACTCCCGAAGAAAGAGAGGCCAGGCTGCAGCATACGAGTACTTACCAGCATGAGAGATTGGCAGCTGAGACTGCCGAGGAGAGAGAGGTCAGGTTACAGTGTGACAGAGACACAGAGATCAACAGCTTGTGCAGTCACAGCTCCCACTGTTTGAACAGCATTCCATTCGAGCTAAGATGCATAAGTTTCATGCACACTTCGCTACGCTAGATCTGTCAACATGTACCACCTGTTTGGAGAGTTTTCCTGGTCTTCAGCTTCACTTGGGGTCTGCTGAGTGTCTGCGCTGTAGCCGGGACAAGCATATACCGAAGTTATACTCCTCTGCCAACAACATGGATCCTGGCCCTATACCATCTGAACTGCAGGTTGGTAATACTATTACTGTTATGTTATCCTATGTAACTGATGTGTTCCTTCTTACCATCTGAACTGCAGGTTGGTAATAACATTACTGTTATGTTATCCTATGTAACTGATATGTGTTACTTCTAACTATCTGAACTGCAGGTTGGTAATAATATTACTGTTATGTCATCCTATGTAACTGATATGTGTTCCTTCTTACAGGGATTAGCACAAGTGGAAGAAATGTTGATTTCTGGTGTGCTACCAATCATGTCACTGTACCGACTACCTCATGGGCAGTACGCATACAGTGGACACGTCATCAACCTGCCACAAGACATGGCCTCCTTCGTCAATTCTCTGCCACGATTGCCCACTGAACTTGACATCATTGTTGTGAGGAAGCAAGGAGCTGCTGACTCCCATCATGACTTTCGTGTCAGGAGGTCTGTAGTGCTTGCTGCACTTCAGTGGTTACTCGCCAACAACCAGTATTATCGCAGATCAATAGTGATGCCCTTGCTCTACTACCAGAGGATGGAAATTTGACTGGCCTGAGGTCTGTGACACTCGACTCTGTTGCTGATGACAGTGAAGCACCATCTGTCGAAGATGTGGACCCCTATGATGCCCATCTCTCAGGATCGTTTGTGCCCAACACTACTCAGCGTTTGACTGAAGAGGAGACAGTCAGACAGTCTGTGCAAGAGTGACAATCTTACCAGCAGCCAGTGTCTCCTCCCACGTACAGTGTCATGGCCTCCCAGTGGCTTAACACCCATCAATGAATTCAGCACTGAGGGCTACATCTCATGTGCCTTCCCCACATTGTTTCCAACTGGTGCTGCTGACTCAGCTCAGGCTCGCCCCATGATGCCCTGCATCTACCTAGTATTATTATTTATATTATATATGTCTGTAAGAAGAGATGATGTTGTTGTGACCAAAAATTTGTTATTTTAGTTGCATCAATGAACAGTTAAAATGTGCAGAGATACTTTTGTGAGTTGGTTAAGAATTCCTGTATTCCCTACAGCATTGCAGCTTCTGGGGACAAGTACATGTGTGATATCATTCTGTAAATGAATATTTGTATTCTGTACTCTGGAGATGTTGCATTCGCTAAACATCTGTGCCTTGGGAGTTTGGAGATGTTACTAAGCAACATTTGTCACTAACTCACAGTACACTGTTAAAAATAGGGTGTAACAGTACACCCCACCCAAGGTGTAACCAACATCTTATTCACTTTCTGTAGGAGTCACCTCTGTAGGATGTGTAAAACCTATATTTTGTACTACAAGGCATGCAACTGATCTATATCAGTAGTACAAATCAATGAAAATTTGTATGATGAAATTAATGTAACCATAGTACCAAGCTCTACAGAAAAAAAAATCATAAGTTTGTTGCATCTGGCATTGCTACTCATGCTGCATACTCATGACAATACAGATAGCAACAAACATGCTGTTTCCCATATGTGTACCTTATTAAGGTGGCGGGGGAAGTCACTCGGCGGAGGTTAACGAAAACATAAACCCGGGTTACAGTCAGGACCAGTGTTACTCCTAGTTTCAGGGTTACGGTTTGGTTTAGGGCAATCTTGCTTTCCCTAATTTTAAAAAAGGGTTTTAGTAGCTCATTAATATATTCATGAACCAAAATTGCCACTCGATGGATGCATCTACACGCTCACTGTAGGTAGCGTCCTAACCACCAATGTATCTCAAATCAGTCTGTGCCAGCTTTTGTTCAGAGCTACTCCCAAAGTCAGGCTAGACTCATGTTTGTCACTACTCTTGGAATGGACAACTTTGACTGCACCAAAATGAATGCACGTTTCAAAAAATTCACAGCTTGTCTACGGGAGGGGCTCATTCACGAGTGCAAGCAAGCATTACTAGCCCCACCTCTCCCCCTTATGTCGCTAAACAACTCACGGCTCTGTTCCACACACAACCACCGTTCAGCTCCCTTGGGTACCAGAGTGTAGCACCAACGATAAATTGCGTATTCTAGTTAAAGCCCAGCCCAGCACTCGAAGCACCTGGCCACGGTCACCAACTAGGCTAGGCATACGATTGCAAGACCTGGGCCTGCCCAATGAGTACAGTCTTGGCCACTGTGGCCTTTCTGCTGCTTCTAGACGCAAGCTTGCTTTCACAAGCAGGCACTACGTACTACTCACAGCTACTGACACTACAGCACTCTACTAAACTCCTTTTTTTTTATTTTTTATTTTTTAAGTCGATCTAAGCTTATCTTCAAAGTTCCGACCACCACATGAAGGGTACCGCCAGGCCACATCTTAACTAACTTAATTATAAACTGATTATTGGATGTCAATGCCGACAGGAAATGGGGAAAATCCCCAATTTTACGGACCGTGAACGGATGAAGACTCCCAAAACGGACTGTGAGCTTAAATTTTACAAAGACAAAGAATTCTATCAGCTTGGATTCCAGGTTTGTTGACCTTGAAAACACAGGCTTCCCTGCCACCTTAATATAGTGTTACAATAGTTATATCACTTGTCGGTTGCCTCATGCCTTATTACTCATGGAGTCACAAGAGGTGTACCTGCTTGCTATGTAGCTGTGTAAGGTCTGACTGCTGTGTCTGAGCCCGCACCTACCACTTCTTGCTCAGCCTCCACCCCCCCACGCCATATTAATTGGAATCTACTTTAGCTGGATCATCAGTGGCTTAGCACTTAAGGTCAGACAATGAATTGCTGAATGACTCAGTAAGTAGCTCAGTTGGCTACAGCATGACAGATCAATTGCCAGTGTGTAGGTTCCAGTCTCTCATTGGATCATTGTCATTTGTCATTTTGACCAGGCTGTATAACTGTTTTTGTCTGGCGCCTGTGCCTCATGTTTGTTGCATTACCTCTCACAGCGACACAAGTAGGAATTTTGTCCTAGCTTAAGAGGTGATTAACTTGTTCCCAGGGAGAAGCCTGGGCACAAGACTACGGAATCAATTAGGTGTTGACCTTCTCCTGAGCTCATTTAAAGGATAGTTTGTCTTAACGCTTGGGCAGGACATAATATGTTAAGACGGTCGTCTCTAATCACTGGACTGGATTGCGGACTGGATCGCTGGACTGGACTGCTGGACTGGATTACTGGACTGACCTTTGAACTAAAATTGTGTGTATCACATGACCTCCACCCAATCAGATGTGCTGAATTGGGTCACATGTTCGATGCTTGCCGAGAAACAAAGGACGTGGCATGCAGCAACTGAGGGAGTTTTGTGCGTAAGAGACCTTAAAGGTATGTATACTACAGCAGATGGAGCAGCTTGGTAGGCCAATTGGCACAATAATCTATTCCAAGGCCTCTCGCTGACCAAGCATAGTAACATGGCTACGTTCAACAAGACTACGGGTATTACATAGCCTGGTAGCCACTAACCAGTATAGCATTTGACACCAGCGATCTCCATGACACTCCGGCAGTACATTGTTTTTAGTAAAGAGGCCTTTGTCAGTACTTTAGATGATCTTTTGCACGCTTGCTATAGTCAGAGGGTGCTTTGAGCTCACTGTGTGTACACCATGAATTCATGATGCATATCCGTCCATGTAGTTTGTGCATTGTGCGCTCATGTACATTCCCCAGCATGCAGTGGGAAGATGAAGTGCAGTTACTGTAACCAAATTTATGACATTTGATTGGATGGAGGTCATGTGATATGAACAAATTAAGTCCAGTAATCCAGTCCATCAGTCCAGTCCAGCAATCCAGTCCACAATCCAGTCCAGTGATTAGATACGACCTGTTAAGACTTCACAGTTTATCAAGCAGCTGAAGAGTACATCCCTGGCTTTACGTAGCATGGTAGACTAAGTTAGGGAGTGGTGGTAGGAGGGTGTGATGGTCTACCAAAAATTTCAATGATGAGGAGGAGGTGGATGAACTAAAACGGTTTTGTTAAATGTTGTGCTTCAGTAGGATATGCATAGTTCCCTCATAGGAGTTTATCAAACACAAGGGTTTGCCCAACTGATTGGTAGTGTAACAACTCCACACAGCAGCTTCTATGTCTTATGTTAGATTAGTGGCAATCTAACTCCATTGCACCCAGCCTAGTCTATCAAGACAGACCATCACACTTTTCTGGAGGGTGAGAGATGGTCTGGTTTGATAGACTTAATCCAACCCTTTGGAGGGCTGTCAGTAATCACTGGACTGGACTAGTGGAATGGACTACCAGAATGGACTACTGGACTGACCTTTTTTGCACTAAAAATCATTTTCATGCCCTCCAATGAGATTTTCAGAGACCTGCCTAGTTAAGCATGGATGGCACCAGACTGCAGCTTAGTGTGTTTCTCTTGTCATTTCTTGGGTTTGTTGAGTATGTAGTTAGGCGACAAAGTGTGATGCAGACTGAAGTGAGTTTAGCATTTGTACTGCAGGTATGGACTAGAGTGTCACTTCAGACAGTAGCACAGCTCATGCTTGAGGAGAGCGATCACTGCTGGTAGGTGCCATAGCCAACCATGCTTCACAATACGTCCACAATACATTGAGTGGTGAACATGTAGGCAGCTAGGGACAGACTGTATCACTGCAAATGTAATCTTTGATTCCTAGAATCCTACTACTCTACTATCCATGCTAGAACCTAGGCTACTGCTTTTAACATTTTGGAGGAAACATCCCATAGCAATTACATCATCTTTTTACTATTTGCTCAATCTGAATGAGTCTGTGCAGCCAGGTAGGTACCATTCCTGATACAATCCAGTTCTACAGGTAATGGAATCTTGTTAGAGAGTATAAAATTAATTGGGGCGAGCCTGAGCGAGCCCCACACTAGCGTGGCTGCATTGCGCAGATGTGTGTGTATACGACCGACCGGATTTTAAATCAGCGCATTGAAATATTTCACGATGATTGAATGTCCACGGTGACTTGTACATATACTATATACTTCAGCCATAGCATACATAGATTGTGCATGCTATGCTTCAGCTAAGCCGTGAGAACAAGCGTGAAGGGCTACTGCCAGACTGCAGGGTCGGAGTGAGAGCGAAGACTATTCGAGTTGAATGCATTGGCAGCACGCACGGCAACTTACTTTCTGAACCATGGTACGAGTCTGACGATTGCGTGACAAGGCAGGCTGCGAGTGACAGTCGGACAGCAGGGTGTACGCTGGCTTCAGGTACGCGCCTGGCATGACCGCTCTTACATAGCATGGATTCCCCTGCTAGCTCATGGTTTGACTGTGAAGCTTAGCCCGGCCATGCCCTTGTAGCCATAGTAGTCTGGCTGGACGAATAGCTGCATGTCTGTGTGGGTATTCCAAATGCAATTTGCTACTCGCTCAGGCTCGCCCCAGGATGATTCAGCATCTTACTAGTTTTTAGTGCAAAAAAGGTCAGTCTAGTACCGTATACACGGGTTAATAAGCGCAACTGGCTAAGAAGCGCATATTGCTTATTAAGCGCATGCTTCTTTCCTGGTTTTGCACCTGGCTAATAAGCACAATTCTAATTAAACGACAGTAGTGTAAATTTTCTCAGTTAACTTTGGGCAGGCTAGTTTGTACGAACAGATCGGGCATAGCAAGTAATTGACTATAAAATAGCGGTTCCAAGATATCAACTTTTCACCCAGCGGCTTCATCGCTAGCGAATTTCAACGATACAATATCGACGAGTCCACAAGCAACTCTTCTCCTGTTCTTGGCGTCCAAACTTCCCGTAAATGTGATGTCCACGGACCACACTCTCAAATAAACACAGAGCCATTCTCAAGTCATGGCGTTTGTCCAGCTTTCGGGTTCTTTTCACCTCCCAACTACACCACTCATTTGCTGTCGTGTACACGTGCTACCAAACAGGAGTCGCGGTTTTGGGTGTGCCGGTCAAATTTTGGCTTTCATTATTAAGCGCATATTTGGTATTAAGCGCATATTTCCTTGCAGTTTTGGAAATAAGCGTATGCGCTTATTAGCCCGTGTATACGGTAGTTCATTCCAGTAGTCATTCCAGTAGTCCAGTCCAGTGATTATTGACCGCCCCTTTGGAGGTGACCTAGCGGCTGTAGTGTTACTCCACTGAATACACAGTGGCTTTGGGCTGTTTCCGGCTGTGTGCCACATTGCATGCTTAGAATAGGAATGATTCTGGTGGCAATTTGACCCCAAACGACCTAAGAAGCGATCCCAATGCATGTACCGTATTTCTTCCCGCCCTTGAATTAACCCCGCACGCGACCGCTCGCTTGAGCTGAAAAAAATTAACACCGCCCTCGAATGGTTCCAGCACGGTTACGCAGCCACACTCATTTCTGGCAACGAGGACGACTTGGACGACTCAGATCGCTTGTCTAGCCGGTTACTGCACTGTACGTACCTAATATACATGTGTGTTGTACAAAGACGTCAGTCATGTGCATTTCGATGGCGCACGCGCGCGACTAGAGCGCACGCCGGACTTGGCTGAAGATAATTGAACCCGCCCTCATATTGTACCCGCGGGTAAGTATGGTCTGAAATTAATAGTGCTCGCGCGGGAAGTAATCAAGGAAATACGGTAATATACCAATTTTTCCCGAGGGGCTTGCTTCCATGCAGACACTTCTAGCTGGTGCTTGCTTGTGCATGCATTCTTTTACTGCCACTGGGTTACTTGCTCTACACACAAATTTAGGCCTTAGAATGATCTACTTGAAAAGAAGTGAAAGATATACCAACTGATTTTCTCTCCTCCTTCGGTGGTTTCAAGACTTAAGTTTGCAGATGTACACTTCAGTTGTTAGATCATGAGACATAATTTTGTCCAGTTGTAGCTACTTAGTCTTTATCTTTCACATGAAATATTCCAAGAAAGTTCATTTTATCAATGAGCTAAGAGTAATCTAACACACTCCTCTGTTCTGACTCATCTTCTTTCATCACAAACTTTTCCACTATCTGTAGAGTGCCAGAGCAGAGGGTGCATCATGACACAGTCGTATGATAGGGAAAGATTAGTTTCTCATTAACTGGACAGACAGTCTCCATGCATGCATCTAGGCCAGTTTGATGTGGTTTGCTGATTGTTTATGCATGCATCTCACTAGGCTATGTGACCTATACTGTGATTTCAGATCTCATTGCCACTTGACATCGTTGGGTAGATATTAGCCCTACTCCCAGGCCTTCCCTGGCTTCAGTTTTTGATCCCTTGCAGTAACTGCAAGCAATTAAAAACTGGAACCAGCGGCGGCCTAGAAATGAAGCTAGATAGATATATAGTAGCTCTCCTTACGTCAAACATAAAACCAGAAATTACTACAGTACAGCACAATGCTAAGTGCATGTTACAACAAAGGCCATCATAGAATAATGATGACGTTATACTGTGCACACACACATCTAAACAGCTGTGCAATCTGTTAACACAGTTCAGAGTAATGACAAACGCAAGCAAGAAAAAAGAAATTCGAACTTGTAACACATTCATCGGGTTACACACAGTGTTTTCAAACATTTCTGTATTAAAGCAGGGTGAGGCAAAAGGGAGAAGGAAATGGAGCAGTGAGGAAAATGGGATAGAGGAACAGTTGAAGTTCAACATGTACATTATTTAATATCAATTAGTATAAATTTTTTTTTCAGGGGCTATTTTCAAAACAATAGCTAAAGCTAGTATTTCTTTAGAGTAATTACCAGTGTTGGATTTGGGGGTTAATTTAGTCATAGTTTCCCACTTTTACAATTATTTATAGTAATCCCCCAAAATCTTTACTAAGTAATATTTAGTTATACACTACGCATATTTAGTTATAGTTTTCAGTGCAAATTTTTTTTTTCCCTTTAGTATAGTTATTTTTCACCTTGAACGTTTAACCCAATACATGCGAAATTGAATGGAATGCAATCACCCTCAAACCCGGAAATAAATTAACTTTGTGTGATGGCAATTATTTAATGCGAAGAACTAAAGCGTCAGGAAAGCCAAACGAAGCGCTACAGAGTGAAAGAAGGAGAGGAGAAAGGCTTTATAAACTTATTTTAAACCTAGGTAAGCTTTTCAGTAACTGTTTACAAAGGACGCTTACCTACCGCGTTTTGCGGGTAGCGTCTTTGGCTTTTCTCGCTGATAACAAAGTGTAGCTCCAAACTGTCTTGATATTTATGAAGTCCAAGGGCCGCTGTATATACCTTCGTAGTTAGTGTTGTGCTTCTGCTTATAGGCGTTGAGAAGAAAACGTGGTCAATAAGTCGTTTTTACGATCGAGGTGATTGACAACCACCCTGGCTTCTACCATTCATTGTGCTCCGCCCCTCGAGGGCTTCTGGACCAACCCACTTGTATTAGTAGGGGAAGCCCCAACCTAAAAACAGATCAGATACAAAGCATGTAGTTATTCACACTGGGCTGTGATAATGCTTAGCCGTAGCCTTGACGTCTTTAGGCGTCATTCGTCATTAACGCATGTAAATTTTTGACAGGTTTATCCGTCATTCACGTATAAAGGGTTAAGTTTAGTTTAGTCCTTTAGTTAGTTATAGTTCGATTAACAAAAATTTTAAAGGCCATGCTAAAAGGTGTTTAGTTATATTTAACTAAAACAACACTTGTAATAGTGGATTTATTTCCTGGTCCAAAAGAAATGGCATTAGAGAAAAAGTAGTTACCCCATATGTGCATGCACACAGAGTGGCTAATTCTGCATGTCTTTCAATCAGTCTGTTAACTCTTTACCGACCAATGACGCCGTACGGCGTCATGAGATTAATGTTCCCATATGACCAATGACGCCGAACGGCGTCATGAGTACTTACCTGCCTTTGGGTGTTTCCCCCGGAAGATAGCGGTTTAGTACGCACCGTACACGCGTCTAACAGTATTCATTACACCCACTGGAAGCTAATCGTGCACATTTTAATTGAAACTAGTACTTTGACGAGACGGAAGTTGAACGTAGCGTAGCGTGTCGTGCTACCGCAATCGACCGGGCCGTGTTTGTCGCGACCGATCTCGAGAAGTATACAAGCTACGAAGATGCGATGAAAAGCAATGTATAGCTAAATGAAAGCTCTAACTTCGCTACAGATTTCAAAGGAAGCTGAACTGTAACATCCAAGTTACAGGCACCAGAACAGACCGAAGGTAGCAACTTCCGGTATAAAAGTTCGGGTTTATCTCCAAGCTTGTTCTTTAGTGGTAAGCTTCAGAACTACAGCGAAGCTAGGCAAAGCCTAAGGCTCTCCAATGTTTTTGACCAGAAGTCTGTAGCTTGTTTGCAACTGGAGATATAACACGGAGTATACAACATGTAGTCTAGGCCGCTTCCGGAATTCCTGTGTGGTCATTTACGTAATATTGCAATAATTTGCTACGGTCGGTAAAGAGTTAATTAATCAACAAAGTTAGCCCAAACAAGTGTTGAATTGAATTGCTGAAAATGTACAAAACAGAATTGCTTCAAATGTACATGTGCCAAGTTTCAACTTGTAAAGCCTTTCCTAGTATCAGGATCTTCAATACCTAGACTGCAAAGTCATTGTTTGGGCGTTACATTGTGAGTGAAAATGGTCACGCTTATTCCATATATATACATGTACATGTGTAGAGCACTAATTATCTTGTTGCTATTCAAGAAGAAAGTGCCAAGTACATAAGTCCTCTACAGGCAGTTTAGTTAAAGGAGTTAAAGTAACATTTATTACACTCCTGTATAACATGCAGATATATGTGGCAGTCCCGTGTAGAAATTGAAGGTTATTCTGTTACGTATTTCAATCTCATTAAGGGCGGGGCTCATATGCGCTTCGTAGATTCATAAGATATTCATGCATGTACGAAGTACGTATGAGCCCCGCCCTTAACGGAAGTTCAGCAATACAGCGCTTCAAACACAGCAATGCAATCGAAATACGCGACAGAATAACCTTCGATTTCTACACGGGACTGTCAGACATATGTACCAGATGTTCAATTCAACTTGACTCACCTTTTCAATCCCTGAGTATCACACTTATTTGGTCATGTAGCAAGGTTAGAGAAGTGGCCAACAAGGCTCCAATGATCACACTCAAGACAGATCCTCCAACACATCCAGTCCCACCTATCACATATGTTGGTGGTGCTAAAAATCAGAGAGGAGAGAGAAATAATACATTAGGAGTGAAGAAAATTTAGCGTTTACGATCCTAGTATGTAATAAACTCCATCTTAAGTACACCTTGGTTTATCAGGATACAATTGACCAAGTCAAATTTTTTTCTTGTACCCTACAGTAACCATATAAGCAATTGTCAATACAATGAAGAGAAGATGAAGTGAGATAAGTTGTGTTGTACATGTGAAAAATTATCATGTCACTGAGCAGTAGTGCTGTTAGCTTGTTAAAGCTTTCTGGATACATAAGTATGCTGGTCTCAATGTGGAAGTCGGCTTCTATTTTTCCACAATAATACCAAGCTTATAGTCATATCAACTGAGAATGAAAGTTGTCATCACCAGTGGTAGTGATTGTAAACTGCAAAACTTCCATGTGAGTCTTTAATTCGTTAGCCTCATCCCCAGGCTCCTCGCCAGCTTTTTGGTATTATATATTATGTGCATTACGTGACTGAAAAGCCTGGGAATGAGGCTGCCAGTATATCTACGTTCAGTTTGTAACTTTGTAGGTGCACTATACAAGACATGGTATCACAACCGACTTGGAAAGTGGGGGAGATAAGAAAGCTTTGTGCTAACATGGAGGACAAAAAGCACTAGGGTATTAAGCAGTAGCTCTAAGTTTGGTGATGAGGGGATTGCAAATAGTAAGGTGACAAGTAATGGGGGGATTTCTGAGAATGGTTCATACAGTGGTCTAGCTAGGATCCCAACATTGTCTGTGCACAGCATGAGCCCAGAATGAACACTTCTGTGTGAAGCACAGAAGCACTAGGTGAGTCTGGGAGCATACTCCTCCAGTAATGGCTAACATACTGACTCTGATGTAGGCAAAATTCTGCAATCGTTGGTGAAATGAGTTGGGTTGTGGACCGCACTTTTCACAGTCGCAGGCTGAGTCAGAGGACTGTAGGCAGTTTTCAGTCAGGAGAAGTGTTTGCTGTCGGAGAGCCCTGACTATAAGCTCACTAATGACTGGATGTGGACAAGGTCATGAACTCCAATAGAATTGATGGAAAACCCCTTGGCTCAATTTTCCAGTTCTAGCCACAGCAGAAGTGAAAACACGGATCATACAAGGCTTCATAAAGACTTTTAGAAAATGAAACTCATTGTGTAATGGATTAACAGAAAGAGCTGAAATCTGGGATTGGAAGTTCATAAGGAGCTGACAAGCTAAACTTCAATTTGGCCCTAACTTAGGTCTCTTCACCAACTCTAACCCTTGTCAGAAAGGCTATGAATATCACCATATGCTTATGAATCTCCTTAACACATGCACTTGTAGGTAATGAATCTCATTAACAGCCATGCAAAGACTTGCAGCAGCCAACTATGTGTGATAAGTCTTTAATTGGCATATCGTATAGCGGGAAATTTTCGCGAGGCAGAAATTCTCACGATTTTCACGATCAAATGCCAAGTCGCAAAAATTTCTTCGAAAATTTTTGCCTGACAAGTTGAGAAAGCTAAACGCATTACGGTAGAGCCTCATATCCAGAGACTTTGTCGTAGAAGCACCGAGCAAACTGTGTAAAAAATTTTTTCAAAGCGACCTACAATCAACTCGCCTTGCGAATGGATCTTCAGAGTTAGCTTGTCCCTTTGGCATGGCAGTTTATCGCCAACGCTACCCACACGCTTTGATAAGTGTGTTAGCTTCTTGCAATCGCTTCAACTTTGTAGTGCAAGCTTGATTTCCTAGGCAGGGTCGCCATTTCACACGCAAAATGGTAAGGAGCGTAGTCATGGATCGTGACCTAGTTGCGAAATTAAAAATCGGGAAAGTTTTTTCCTGGCGTGTTTGTTGGTGATTTGTGAAAATTTATGCTCGCAAAATTTTCCCACTATACGGTAGTCTGACTGCATTTGTCACCAAGGCTTTACCATGTGTATTTGATGTAGAAGTGTCTAACAAGATTATTATGATAGGGGAGGTTTAGTGCCAACCATCATATGAGCTGTTTCATTGCTTATAGAACATATAATTGGAAGGAGGCTAAGGAATGGAAATTGGTCCGTTCTACCAAGCTGGAAAACTGAGAAGCAGCAACCAGTGTTTTAAGAGCCCCAGCCATTGTACCGTAAATTAACCTGTACATATGATGTATGAATGATTTCTTTGACTGGATAATTGTTTTAGCCTTTAAATGTAACTTAAAATAGGTTGGTCCCATGATATTTTGGCTTATATACTGAGGAGAGATAAAGGGTAGAGCTCGCACTATATATACCATAGTTACATCTCCACTAACTGCAGATTGATACCGTATAGCGGGAAATTTTCGCTGGTGCAAATTTTCGCGGAAAAGCGTCCAGACCCTTCAGAAGAATTTTCGCGGTTTTTATTTTCGCGGAACGGGGACGCTCTGACCACACCCCTACTGGTTGATGCGACATCTTCGGAGCGTCTCTTACGGTTTCGTTGGTATTTTGTACAGTAGGAGGCTGATTCTTCTTTACAGCAACCATTTAGAGGGCAGACAGACTGTAGAGAACCATCTTGTTCACATGGGTACTCGAAGCATCACGTAATGACATCATCATTTTTCATTTTTTCGCGGAAGCAGGTCCGTCCGCGAAAATCGTGAAAATTTGCACCCAGCGAAAATTTCCCGCTATACGGTATAGGTCAAATACATACCAACTAAGCCAAACATTGAGCTCATACTGGCCATGTTGGTAATTCCTACTTCAATTATTTAGGCCTAATCCCATATATATAAGATACCCTCTTAGTGTGTACTCACTATACTGTGTTGTAAAGTTCCCTCGCACTGTCACAGTGACATCTCCACTAACTGCAGACACAGTGTAGTAGTACACAGTTGTGGAGTTCAGTTGCTCCTTCAGTACCACACTGACATGGTCCCCTGCTGTACCAGTCTCAGTGGAGTCAGCAGAGTATGGCAGGTTCATGTAGGTTGGGTCAGACCCATACTGGACTGTACAGCGAGCAGAGCCAGTGAACCCAGACAGAAATGTGCAAACAATCCTTGTGTTACTGGGTGAGCTCACACCTATCACTTCTCCATTTAGGAGGTTGTTGGTTGTGACTGTATGGGGAACAAGAATTATGCAGTATAAAGAGATCAGCTATTTGCACTCTCAAAATATTCCAAATAGTATTTGAAGCTTGAAGTCTCCAGTAGTGATAACATTGGGAATCCATGCAGTTACATATTGAAACTGCAATCTCCAAACTAAACATTTTTCTTTCAAGATTTTCTTCTTTTAAGTTTATTGAACAGTGATTCTTGCGATGTTTTCTTGCAAGATTTATTTGTAGTATGACGATCTTGCAGTAAATAGTGTTCTTTGTTTTGCAAAATACAGAGGTGGCAGAAGACATTTGAAAGTTGGCGAAACAATTGCTGTGTGTGTAAGCATGTAACAGGTAGGGGGGTCTGGGGCATGCTCCCCCAGGAAAGTTTGAAATCAGATGTCATGAGGTCGCTTCTGGGGCACTTTTGATCATAAATTGCAACTAGGAAAGTTTCTTCAGTTTTACTGTAGTTCTGGGCGGGATGGTGGGTGCAATAAATGCAGTCTGGGAACACAGAGCTGGGAACGAGACTACAAACAAGTAAGTTCTATAAATAGAAAAATTATGAAGCCCACATGCCTAATCCATGCTCTCTGACACACTTCGACTACAAGAATTGGTTGCTTCTCTGTAAGTCATTAGTCTACTTTTATTATTACAACCAATACAACAGTTTGATGTGTGATGTCACAGATGTACCAAAGCGTGGGGCTATGCCCCCCTACTCTGGAAAGTGGGGGGGCGAAAGTCCCCCATGTCTCCCCTGTTACGTCACCACTGAAATATATGTACCGTATTCTCCCGGGCAAGCACCAATGGGTATTCGCAGCTCAAGCACCAAAAATTGAGGGTGGGCAGTTGCACGGAGGAGGTGTTTGAATGGTTCAACTATCCCTGCGCAAGTACCTACCTTGGATGTGAAGTTAGCTGTCAGGGGTTACCGAATCGACCTGCATCGTCACTTTGCCCGTGCTTTGTTGAGGCAGGCCGATGGTGGAGAAAGCTGTATCGTGGTGGAAAGCGGACCAACTCGTAGCCTTGTTGCCAAGTTTCTGCAGTGTTCGTCGCTTGCAATGTGTGAATTTCGTGTGTGGGGAGGAAGTAGGGGGGGGGGGGGGGGCGTGTGTACTATGCGCACACTTCAATACTGCCAGACCATTTCAAACTTGCTTCCATTGGGCCTGCGTACATAGCTGCGATCGTTCTGATGCACTCCAGGTTACACGACAACCTGCATCAAAGTTTCACATGCACCCATCCATAGCCTCGTTCTTAGCATTCTTCACTTGCAGCTTAGCAAATTACTATGCTCTCAAATTATCTTTTACAAATGAATCAGTTGCAGCAGTTACACTTGTGTCTGTGCATGTCTCCGTCACTATAAGTAAATTCGATGACTCGAAAAGTTTATCACGGTGCTAATACATTGCCACCAGGTGAAATTTGATCGCTCATGGTATCATAGAAGTAAGGGACTTCCCTTTTAAATGACTCCCCAGTCACTCATTCCCAGGAGCCAGTGACTATATGGAATCAACAAACTTATGCTTCGATGGGGACTTTCAGGTGGCGAAGCGTGCTTGTCTCCACCCCCAAAACAGAAATATTTTGCTGCCTTCCGAGATTAATTCCTACTAGGGTAATCTTAGAGCAAGAATTGGGCAACCCACCCGGGGAAACTTATACGGCATTTGCCATCATTGCTGTGACCACCTGGTGCTGAAAAATTATGCTACTGAAGAACAGTGATTAACTTGTGGAGAAAAATTTATTGCTATACTCAACCCAACAAGTCAGGTACTCAGGCAACAGCTTTTCTCTCCTTTTCTTCCAATGACTCTGTCTGGCATTTAGCTGCCTGTGCCAGACTGACTTTAATTTGTGCTACAAATTAACTTTGACAGCATGTTGACCCTGAAGTATTTTACTGGACACTTACAAATGGTTTGTGTTGTACATGTTCTTGCAGCTCCCACTCCCACCACATTCTCAGCAGCCACTGACACACTGTCATAGCTTGAGGGAGGATTTGAGGGTGGCTCAAAGGTGTGACTACACCTCCCAGCTGTACACTCAGCAATGTTCACATTCTTAGTAGCCACAGAAGACCCATTTTGGAAAATGATCTGGTACAGTGTGATATCTCCAGTTACACCTGGGCATGGGTCCACTGGGTCCTGGAGTGAAGCAACACCATGTAAAACACCCCATAGAGCAAGTCACATGTTAGATGCATATCCTTTCCGTCAAACTTAGGCCATTATAATAAAATGCATTGTTTTACAGGCAATTTTTTCTCCCCAAACCATGCGCGCGTCAGCTATTTAAAATTTATTTTTATTTCCTTTGTACCATTGTTCGAAAAGGCTGCATCCGCTTTTGCTTATGCTTACAAACTGTTGGCTTAGGCTGCATCTGCTTTTGCTTATGCTTACAAACTGTTGGCTTAGGCTGCATCTGCTTTTGCTTATGCTTACAAACTGTTGGCTTAGGCTGCATCTGCTTTTGCTTATGCTTACAAACTGTTGGCTTAGGCTGCATCTGCTTTTGCTTATGCTTAGATTAGTCTCACAACCCAGACCCTTTCTGTTCCGCAGCGCCGATCACTTCCAGTACGCGTATCCGATATCTGTTGCTGTGCAAACTCTTTGAAGACTTCCGCCATAGTTGCAACCTCATTCACGAGGTACAAGACCCTCAGACTGTTGTCAATTTGTATCAACAAAAAGTTTCCTGTAGGGACAACTAGAGACTCAACAGAACAGCTCGATCACAAAAAGTATTGAAAAGTCGACATCATAGTGAGGCACTGGCTACGAAGGTAAATGCGCATGCTCGAGGGATAAACTGTCACGTGACCATTACTAACAATTGCCGTGCGGGTGAAAATTGACATGCGCGATTGCCTGAGAAACAATGATATTTATTATTATAGCCTAACTGGAATCATGTATTCATACTTGCATTCAACTGTTTAAAGACACATACCAGCAACAGAAATTTCCAGTAACATGCTTAGATGCTATATAGATGACTTACTGGCACTGCATCCCAGTTGCTGCTGATGAACAAAAGTATCCCCAGTAGCTGGCTATAAACAGCAGTACAATTACAGTCAGCAGGAACACCAGGAACTGTAGGAGAGTATCACAGTAGTAACTTATGTTCGGACAAATTGAGGTCACCAAACACAGTCACATTAGGTTCCATTTTGGGGTTGTATTTGTATGTATGTATGTTCGTTCATCTGAACAGGTTACAATTGAGGTTTGTGATTTACATATAGATAATATATGTATAATTCACTCATGTTGTAATGGAGGAATTGAAGGACAGGCGACAAGGATAGGCCAGGAAATGAATCCAGACGTACAGAAGATGGTTAACTGCTGAAACGGAGATGATAGATGACAAGATGACAGAGACATGAGAAACCTTTCATGCTAGCACCGGAGTGCATATTTTACTCAATACCTGTGAACAGGATTGACAAAGAACAGCCTGGCATCGCAGTAGGGAGAGTACTCTTGCATAGACAGGCTGGCATGTTACAAAGTACAATGAGAATCATGTATCTAAGAAAATGATCTACTTCGTTGAGTGGAGGTTATGTGATTTATGTGTTCTCCGGGAAAGTTTGACCGAGATGGAGTCGATCATAGCCAAACTTTCCCATGAAGGAGAAATTGCATAACTGCCAAGCTGACCTTCTAGATCCAGCTTCTACCAAAATAATGCAGCTAATTACCTTGCCAACTACTGCTAGAGCAAACTGAGCTACTGTGCTGAGAACTAGAGCACTGCAGGCTAGCTGTTTTAGTTCTGAAAAGTACATGATGAGTGTGCTAGCTGTTACATTGACAAAGTGTGAGAAGTACTCTTTCAATTAAGAATTTCTGAGCACACACGGAATGTGTGGTTGAATGATTGAATATGCATGCTGTTGAAGAGCTTGACAAATGGAGCCATGATGAGATTGAGAAAACTGTATAATGAGGGAGCAGCTCTGACTTAGTCTTGTGCAGCCAGAGATAAGTATGCACTCTATTGAAGAATTTGACAAATAGAGTAAGCAACAATGGCACACTAAGGTGTGGACTAACAATTAATGGTTCCTGTGACAAGTAATGATTTCAAAAGGTAAGCCTTGATACGCTAGAAACAACTTCGTTAGTTGGATCTTTGCTTCATTTGTCAGGCTTTCATCCACCACAGATTTCTCCCACTGAGTTTTTTCTACTATATATTTCCCTAGGGATACTAGAAAACACAAAATAACGGAATATCAGATATAAGGAAAAAGCAGAACAATGGAATATAAATACTGGACTGCGCATGTGCAGATTATGTACTTCGTGCGCACGTCTCTGAAACCACACCCCTTCACCGAACTTCGGTCGGCAGTTGGTAGCATGTACAAGACGTATCTGTTTACAGAGGGTTCACAGAGAGGAGCTACACTTACACCAACTAGCAGACTGAAGTTGGAAGCTGCTCTGAAAGCTTGACTGATCAAACGCCAACGCTGTTATGGGGTACGGCTTCTTACTGGCAAAATGATTCATGTAGTGGGAAAGGATGACGCCGTCTGTTCACTACTGTTTACTAGTAATTGTCTTAATAGAACAAGGGTATTAATCTTAGAGCACAGGCAAGTAGTGTAGGCTTTGCTAGGCATTATGTAGCTAGCTAGATATGCACGATGGAGGAATCAATTTTTACACTGTCATTTTAACGGCATACCTCAATATGAAATAATGAAATTTAGTTCACTCACCAGGAAGAATCTGTAGCTCACAACAGCGTCTAACCTCTGGATACAGGACTGGTATCGGCAAGAAGCATTGCTTGCGTACTGTGCATGTGCGCATTCTTGGAATTTTTACTCCATTCCATTGTTACGCTCTTCCATTATTCCATGTTTTCCTGTATCCCCTTTCCCTAAAACCCTACTAACATAATTGAATCACATTTTACTTAAAAATGGCTTATTAAAAATCAAAACATGGACCAGCTCCCTCCCCCACCCTCACTTAAAATCCTGTATAGTACCCTGTTTTGTGCTGAAAACATTATTTTGCAGGTTAGCCAAAATGCTTAGCACAATAATTGAGGGATGAGTCATCCCACTGAAAATGTCACACTTAACCGTCCTTGATCCCAACTGTCTACAACTTTCCACATGCCCTTTAAATACATTAATACATTGTACCTAGACATAAACAGCAGCATACTGGATAATCTTGAGCACAGTTGCATATAAATACACCTTTGGCATTGGCAAGTAACACTACAACTTCTGAGAAGTCAGCAGGCAGATTCTGTATCTACTCAATTTTTCCTTTGCAAAATAGTACATGAAAATGCTGGTAAGTGAAAGTCTATTTTCTCAGTTGGAGATAAACACACAATGTCATTCAATGGATGAGGAAAGAGGAAAGGATTTTGGCCTTTGATACCCAGCACCTGCCAGCTTTTCACTTTTCTCATAGTCATCTCCTAATAAATAAATCATAAAGGGAGCTGACACAAGACTTCGCTACTTAGGTAAGAGTACAGTTTGGTTTTTCTTTGAATTGTGTACATACTTCGTCGAACTCTACATGTGACCAATGAGGGTTGTACCAAGCGTAGTGTGTATAAGTGTATAAGTGTATAGCTGCTTCTTCCTGGAATTGTGTACAGATCTTGATGAACTATGAAGACGGTACACTTGCAGGTAGGAAGGCCATGAAGGTTGGAGGTTGGCTTTGGTCATTATCTTACACTAAATTGGATTAGCATCAATAAATTAAGACTCAGGCTTACATAGAATTAGATTCATGATAAATTGATAGAATTTAATCTCTTACCTAAAATTTGATTATACGTAGTAGCTATTAGAATAATTTTTAGGTTCCACGGCAGTAAAGTTGAATCAGCAAGATAGAACCTATCAAGATTTATACGGCAAATTACAATGGTCAGATTATCCTCGGGTACAGTCAGAGACATGGCACATGCTCGGTTGCTAAGTATATAAATGAATAGTCTTGTGGCTGGTACACACAATATAAAAGTGTATCCTTTTCTCAGAGCTGGCACATATATGCATACCTTGAGGAGTGATTGTCAGGGGCTCACTCTCACTCCCCTTCTGACCACCACAGTTGACACCACGTACTGTGATGTTGTACTCATAGCCTGCCATGAAACCAGTTAGTTCATACTGTGTGACACTGCCAGTGGCGATGTTCAGAAGTCCCTCATATGGGGTCTGGGGAGCGTTGGTGGTGATGTTGATGAGGTAGAAATCAGCACTGTCTCCAAAACGTATTGTCCACCTCACAGTGACATTCACCACTCCATTAACAAGTATAGAGAGGTTGTGGTTGGAGATGTTGACAACTGGAGGATCTGGAGGAATAAAACACACTGTCAACTAGCATTTCCTCCTTTGGTCAACTTGTCAAGCTATTCTCATATTCCCGACCAAGGTTAAATTGTCAACTGTCCAACCTACTTGTTCCTAAACACAATAAATTTAATTCTGGGAGTTTATGGATAGATCCAGCTTACAATTTCTCAAATAATTTGGGTTGATCTAATTTAGCACAGTAACAGTAAAGAAGGCAGTAAGGCCAACTCTCTTTGTAACAAGAAAGCACACATACAGTACAGTTGTACAGTTTTGATGTGGTGTAATTCTGGATTTTAGCCTCTGTATTTAAGTGACAAACTCTTCTGTGCTTTATGGTTTGTAAAGGACTAAAGTTGCGAATCGAACATCTTGAGTTGTACTGCAGCTCGGTCTGTTACACATATATATCTAGGAGAAAGAGTCCATAAACATCCTACTTTAGCCTTAGAAGAACCTGTTGTTGCTATAGCTGCTACTAGCTATAACCCTAGCACCTCTCTTTAATTATAACAATTTTAAGAATGAGAACTGAAAATTTGCTTTGTGTTTGTGCATCTGTTAGAAATGCCACCACACCACCATAATTTATACCTTACAAAACAAACTTCCTCAATTTGTGGTACGGTATGTATCACACAGTATTTGACAAGGGTCAATAAAAGTAATTGAGTCTGCTCAAACAATTCGGAAGCAATGTGTGCATATGTAGTGCTAGTTCATCTCACACACAAAATTGGTAGTAGTACATGTTTGCCTGTGTAGTCATAATTATTCACATAACATTGTATAAATTTTATGGTACAGAGATTAATCTCCCGGGATCTATGGGTGTATATGCTGTAATGGACCTCTATGTAATGCTGCAAGTGACTGATCATGGCTACTCCCAATTTGACTAACTACTTGAATTTGGTTACAAATTAATATGGCCATTTGTTGCAGCAACTGGATTAAATTGCATGAGTACATGGAGGTATTTTGAATAAAGTCTTGTTTGCTTATAAAGTAGACACTAGGTCTCAGACTGACAAAGTGCAGAAGGATGCAAGTTCTAGAAGATTGCAAGCACTATCAGTGGCAGTGGAAGACCATCAGTGTGTGTGTGTGTGTGTGTGTTAGAGGGGGGGGGAAGGCTGGATGATGAGTGCTTGCACATGTAAGGAGTCTACGTAGATGCATACCCCCTAGGCAAATGTTTAGAATTACAATCTCTGAGATTGCTTCTGAAGTCATTTTTGGTCCAACATACCACTAGATTTTTCTTACAATTGATCAAGGATAGCAGAGGACACAACTTTTACTGTTGCAACTTCATTGTGTTCATTCATGTCAGCCACTCCCCTTTAGTCACTCAGGAACAAGCAAGCATATGAACACTAGCACTGGCATTCTACGACATCAGATCAGTACAAGCAAAGCAAACAAACCTCCCATACTGTACTATGACATGGATTTACATTCAGAAGTGGAGCTTAGGCTCCCCTAGACCCTGTGATCTGGTGTGTGATTACACATGAATGATTGCTCCCTCAAATATAAAAATTAGTAAGGAAGACATGTACTGACCTATTATCTGGAGGGTACTGCCTCCAACCCTGTTCCCAGGATCTCTGGATAAGGCCGGTCCAAAGCACTCAACCAGTGTACCATTCAGTTCAGAGGTTGCAGTGACACTCAGTGTTGATGAGAAGAAAGTAGCACTTGTTCCAAATCCAGTCACAGTTGTAACAGTGAATGCACTACCAGAACCACACGGACCAGGGGCACTTGCTGTGCTGTGTAGTAGTGTACACTCACTGCTCCCACCCACTCTCCAGATGGTGATCCCATTCATGTCTCCAGTAACAGTACATCTGAAGGTGAAGGTATCACCAGGACAGGTGGTGGGAGTTGCAGAGAACTGTCCAGTGACACCACCTGGAAGTGAGTATACTCACCTATGTTTGTGCAGTCTTTAACCATGCAAGTTTTCCTCCATTAAATTACCCAAACCACAATGCTTTATGCCGTTTCTAATCTGCCCCAATGTAAGTAAAACACAAGTACAGCTGCTATAGTTGCATGTATTAAAACTGTGTACGATGCAGTTTTCAGGCTACAAGTTACTGCCACCAGGTAGCACTTAGTTCTTCAGGCTACAGTTAGTGGACTAGAGAAAGAAAACATGATCCTTGAACTTTATAAGCATGAAAATGCCTTAAATTCGGATAGCTATGTGAGTTGTGAGTTTGACTATATACATAAGTTAGCGTTTGTATCAAATTTTGATTCGCCTAAAATTTTGAACTTTGTCCTCTTTTGACTTACAAAACTTATATACATCAAACAAATCCCCCATTCTTTAATACTACAAACAGAGCCAGTTTGTAGGTGACATGCAGTTATCCCAGACATAGCTAATAATGGTCCGTTATATGGATGTATAACCTTACCTATGGGTAGACACTGCACAAACACAGTAGCTAATAAGCACTGTGACAAGGTTAGAACCTGTGAAAGATAAGTATTTCAAGAAGGCATCCGTACAAATAAAGTGGTGGAAGCTTTGCAGGAAGTCATGTGTTATCATGTGACTTACATGTACTACTATGGCTTCATTTAAAAGCAGTGGCAGATCTAGGAATGGGCATAAGAGCCCCCCTTTCACAACTTGCCCCACTGCCTAAAATCTTTGAAATCATGAAGGAATGGTCTTAAAGGTACTTCACTCAATTAGATGGCAGTGGTTACTTCATTGGTCATCAGCTCAAGTATGAAATAAGTTCCGTGAGAAGTGTTGCTGTCCATTAGATAGAACTATTTTACCAGGTTCCTTACAATTGGTACCGTACTCGCTCTAATTATCCGAACATTCTAATGTCAATATTCCAGGACGACAACACTGAAGGATGTCTATTGGTCGATGCTTCCAACGCCTTCAATACCTTGAACCGAAAGGCTGCATTACATAATATCAGCATCCTCTGTCCATCATTGTCACCAATTCTAATCAACACATACAGAGCCCCGGTGAGAATGATTGTTGTTGGGAGTGGAGAATGGGTACCACTCAAGGTGATCCCCTTGCTATGGCTATGTATGCCATTGCTATAGTGCCTTTGATCCACAAACTGAGGAACAACTCCCCTGATGTGAAACAAGTGTGGTTTGCTGATGATGCGACCAGTGCAGGAACCTGCGAAAGCCTGAGACAGTGGTGGGATCAAATTGAGCACCTGGGCCCTACCTTTGGCTACCATCC
Source organism: Agelas oroides (assembly GCA_949130485.1). Lineage (NCBI taxonomy): Eukaryota > Metazoa > Porifera > Demospongiae > Agelasida > Agelasidae > Agelas > Agelas oroides. The sequence goes on from OX422183.1 coordinate 21,076,536, forward strand.
CAATAGTACAAAAACCTACCTGATCATGAAGGAGGAGCATGAGAACAAGGCAAAGGCACTTTTTGCTGACACTGATGTCCATATTACTACCAACGGCAAGCGCCATTTGGGTGCTGCACTTGGTGCTAACACCTTCACTGAAGAATATGTCTCGGGCAAAGTGAAGGAGTGGGTTAATGAGATCATGCGCCTGTCGGTGATAGCATCCACTCAACCTCATGCAGCCTATGCTGCTTTTACTCACGGTCTCTCCAGTCACTGGACATACATCTCAAGGACCATACCTAACATTCAAGACCTGCTCCGTCCCCTTGAGATAGCCATTCACCAACACTTTATCCCTGCACTAACTGGAAAAGAACCCAGTTCTGTAGCAGAGCGTGACCTCTTAGCCCTTCCTGCTAGATTGGGTGGCTTGGGTCTTACAAATCCCACATCTGAATCAGCCCACGCGTTTGAAGCATCCAAACGCATGCATCACAGGTCCCCGTGTAGCCCTCATCATGGCACAAGATCTCCAACAGGGTGAGCAGAGGAATGATATCCAGAACGATATCCAGAAAGAAAAGAACGCCATGAAGAAAAGAAGAAGGGAACAACAAGCACAACAAGCACAACATATACTTGAACAGTTGAACCCACACCTACAACGCTCAGTAGAACTAGCTCAAGAGAAGGGTCGTCGGCATGGCTTACAGTCTTGCCTGTGACTGAACATGGATTCTTTCTACACAAGGACGAATTCCGTGACGCACTATGTCTAAGGTATGGATGGAACCTCAGTAACACACCTCCCTCATGCAGTTGTGGCACTTCCTTCTCGGTGGACCATGCGATGACATGTCATATGGGTGGCATTCCAACCATCCGCCACAATGAGATATCACGGCAACATTGCTCACGGAAATCTGTCATAATGTTGCGACTGAGCCACTCCTTCAACCCCTCACCAATGAGTCGTTCACTCATCACTCAGCCAACACAGACCCCAACGCCCGCCTCGGTATCCGTGCTAGAGGTTTTTGGAGCACAGGCCAAGATGCATTTTTCGATGTCCACCCAAACGCGCCAAGCAACTGCTCCATGACCACTACTGCTGCATATCGTAAACACGAGACAATAAAGAAGAGAGAGTATGCCCAACGAGTCCAAGTTGAGCACGGAGTCTTTACACCCCTCGTACTTTCAACAACTGGTGGAATGGGCAGCGAGGCTACGTTCTACAAGAGACTGGCAGATGGAATTTCCAGGAAGGAACAAAAACAATACTCGGTTGTCATGGGATGTATCCGTTGTCGTTTATCATTTGCAATCCTCCGCTCCGCCATCCTATGTATTCGTGGAAGCAGATCTTCTCACCACCGTCCAAAGCATGAACTGAATATCACTCTAGCCACATCAGAGGGCCGTGTTCCCTCGACTGTGTAGTGGCCATTCCTATTTTTATAATTTTCCTCTATAATTTTTGTCTACCTCCACTCTTCTTTCCTTTCCATTCCATTCTAGAGTCACATTCAACCTTCTACCCCATAGAAGGGGGCTTATATCACATTTTTATTGACAGTCATATATTTCCGTGTATATATTAATTTTAGTTTAGATTAAAAAAAAAACATTCTAATAGCTCGAACGGCAATTTGTCCTAATTCATTGAACATGCTGAATTTCGAATGTTCTATTTAACGCCGAACGGCCACGCCATGCGGTGTACACAAGTATTAAAGTATGGCAGGAGCTCGAGAAGACGACTCGGAGTTCGGCTTCACTGCAGCTGTTACAGGCTTCCACGTTTATCGCAGAGTGTGGTTACCAGCGTCTAAGCGCGGAAAGGGAACATGGAAACGCTGAAGATCGTTTTACGATCGCTGTCAGAGAGCACAGTGACACTAGAGCTGACGAGGATGTCATCATGTCAACGATAGACCTATAGTTGGACACCTACCACGAGAGGTAGGCCTAATCTCTCAGCTGTCTCCTCAACGTATAACGTACTAATCCGTTCTCAGCAGCATTAAGGCATGGGCACCTCATTAACAGTGCCTTAAATGCAAAATTTGAATAACTCAAAAGGTATGATCACATTGGCCACCAAACTTTACAGTGCATTAGAACTAATGAAATTATGAGGCCACGCCCACTATGGTGATCACGTGACTTTTATATTGGAGCCAGTGATGGCCAAGCACCTTTCAGCCAAAAACCATTTCTAGTACCTTAGCCACCAATTTTTTTTGCTGCTAATGTGATAAAGTACATCCTCTTCACTAAGAATCTTGGATGGGAAAATATGAATCCATTTGCTTTTGGAGAAAACAGTGACTTTCTAATTAGTGCACACCAAATAAATGACGTTATTGGCCATAATTTGTTTTGTATAGAATGGTTTCAATCCCCATGCAGGATCTTGGTGATATCAACCATTTACTTTTGCCTCATACCATTTTTAAACTTACATCTAAAGGAAAAGAAATGGTATTTTGGTGATGTTTAGGTCCGTTTTGGAAATAGTGACATCATAATTGGTCACATGGTTACCAGAGTGGGTGTGGCAATTCCTGTTAATGAGCTACATATTCTCTCTAAATTTGGACAACGTGTGCTAAGCAGAAAGAAAGTTATGGAAACCTCTTACTTTTGTTTTCCACCCGTGCCTTAATACACCTGAGTTCTAATTACGCTCGAACAAGCCACATGCGAGATTTATTTGCTTTCTATTTAACGCAGAACGACCGTATTAATATTTGTTTTGAGCGTTCGGATAATTAGAGCGAGTACGGGGGGGGGGGGGGGGGGGGGGTACCTCAGTTTCTCAGGTGTATGTTAGTCGAATGCTGTTTCAAAATATCCTTAAACTACTCAGAGATTGCTTTTTCACAATGGAAGTAGCTATGACATGAATAAACATACAGAAAGCTGGCAAGGTTCAGGTGGCCATGTAGCATCTTAGAGTATGACAATGTATGCTACTAGCCCTGTAGTAGCAAGTCCAAATGAAAAATAAATTTTTCAATCTAGATGATAAGTTAGTACAGTCTTAAATAGCATCCTAGTAACAACTGTATATTGGTTATTTGCATTTTACCTCTCAAGATAGTTATGGCTTTCCAAAGAACGCTATACCGTACCAACTTTCAACTACAAACTTCAATGGAGAGGGCGACAACACACAATATCATTTAACAATGAAGTACATACAACACCTCCATCAGTTTTACATTTTTGGGGGATCTGTATGTGTCCAATGCAATTACTATTTGCCCCTTTCAGGATAACACCTCCCACTAGTGATGTCAGTGCAGCCCATTATACAAACTCAGGCACTCAAGCATAAGTAGGATGACCATGCATGGTGGTGACCCCTGTCTGCCCCTGTCACTTGAGAATCAGGAGAGAAATGTTTGTTTCGCAGATCAGCTGATGTCGTTTGGTAATTATGATGGGAATAAAGTTCTAGCAACAAGTAACTTTATCTAAGTCACATTTTCTTGTAAGGTCCTGAGCTTGTTGCTGGTTCCCACTGGAGTTTGACTGTTTTGAGGGCAAATACAACCCAAATTAATGAAATCTACACTCCAAGAAACCTATTTCGCATGGTAAGAGTCGCATATACCCTAGAAGGCCAGTCGTCTGTGGTTGTGGTTGTGGTTTTTTTTGCAAGAGACATATAACGGTGCCCCATTCAATATGGCACTTCCAGTTCAAAAATGGTGATGGAGTTTTACACAGTTATGAATATCATTTGGACTCACTAACTGTAGGTTTGTTGGTGAACTAGGTGAGAAAATACAAATTTTTTCTAGTTTTAAACAATCAGCTATGGAGCCGAAGGAAACACCCTGTGAAAATATCTACATGTATAGTTAGTTGCTTGTCCAATCTTAGTGAGCTCTCTGACTGCCGTAAGTGTTTTGCTAAATGATCCAAATAATTGGTAGTCAACCAATGGATGCATCACTGCTCTGCTGTTACTTTAATCATTCCATATTAATCACCTCCAAAATTCCCTCATGTTCTATCACATAGTACCACAGCAAACAATCTGAGGGTGTCAAACATCATTAAGATGACAATCATCATGAATTAACATGACATCCAGCTGGCATATCATCCGTTCCTATGGGTGTGGGCCTTTCTGCACACAAGTTAGGTGTGGAGCTGAAAACAATTTGGAAGTGGGCCTATGGTTAAAATTACTAGTGACGCAGTCATAATGTTTCTAACATTATGTGGGGCCTTGCGAAAATCTTCGATGTTTTTTTAAAGATGCTAGACAATGTATTAAGAGCCTACAATGCTCTGGGAGTTTGATTTCTACTGCATGTTTACTAATGACTACGCTATAAAAAAAATTGGAGGGTGATTTAACCCCAAATATGTCATCTCAGTTGCAGTCAGGCTTCATCTATGCCCAGCAGGTGGCCCACCTCCTTTTGCCATGGTTCAAGTAGGGTTACATTCCTTGTCCAGTGAAGGCTTCTAGGAATTGGGTTGCAAATGAAATTCATTTTGTGATTGCATGTTTGTGCCAAAAGGGGGTGAAACTCTCGCTATATTCATGTGTTATTGGATGGACTCTGAAAAATATTCATGTGCTATTGGCTAACCTTTGGGCAGTATTTATGTGCTTTTACGCAAGTATTCATGCCATATTGGAACTTTGAGTACACAAAGGCTGTAACCCTACACTGTAAAATGGGAGGTGGTAGGCCAAGATCTTGCAACTGAGGTAACCCATCTTGGGTTGAATCAACCTCCAGTTTTTTCCAGTGCATGTGGGTTTCTCAGGCCAATGTGTGATTTTTGTCACAAACAGCATTGTTATAAGCACAATGTGCTTATCAAAATACTACAAACTCGTTGGACTCTTGTTGAGAAAGTCTCTGTGGAGAAGCCATAAGACTGTAGCCAGTAAAGTGCTACTACAAAAGGTCACCAATAGAGCCAAGAAAGGTAATGAGAGGTCAATTACAGCGACCATAAATATTCCGAATTTTCTGAGGCTTGCATTCATACTCTGTGATGTGGCTGTGTCTGAAGACTCTGAACATGCCTTTCTACATATGTACATCAGCCATGAAGGTTGAGATCTAATGCCTACTGCTTTATTGATACAAAGATCTGTTTATCTTTCTTAGTCTGTGCCACTTATGCATACGTAGCTAAGCTGTCTTTTCAAACTGAGAGTAGGGAGACAAAGACCCATGCCAGCAGATCATGAGTAATGCTCACTATGTCACTATGGCTAACAATAGAAACAGAATCATGGTACAGAAATTGTTGATAGCAAATGTTTGGTTGTCTACTACAGTTGCATGACTATCCTTCCATTGCTAATTTACAGAATCTTGATACTTGAGTCAATAGCCCTTCATAAATATCTTATGCATTCTCTTGGGAATAAAGTTATTTTGTTACTGTAGGAAATTGTGGAGGATGAACCACTTGAATGATTGCAGGAGAGGCAATTTATTGTTTGAATCTGCAGCAGCCTATGTCTCTCATTTTCTTATCTTGGGGCAACAACAATAAGTAACTGGTACAGAGATACTAACTATCCACAGCAATCTTGTGGTGTAGGACCAGTTATCAGATGAGCAGAAGAAAAAGGTGGAGGCCATACAAACTGCTATTAATTTTAGGGTCCTTGTTTGTACGTTGTCACAATCTGTTGCTTTGTGGACATCAACTACCTTCAGGAGGTCTGTGACTGCACTCTCGTCAATCGCTGTAAGTGCAAATTGTGGTACTGTTACACCCATTGGTTTGCACTCATTGTAGGGCTACTGGTTTTGGTGTAAGTACTGAGACCATGTGTTCAATCCGGTTGATGAGGTATTTGTCGACGGATTCAGCTATATCTCTGCTATCAGTTAGCTCTCCTACTTCCATTTGTACAAGTTGCATTGGTGTTATCACGTGTCACACCATCATTTTTTCATTTTAGTCCACAGCTACTTCTCTGTTTTTGAAATTGTCAGACCACACCTTCGAGGTAAGCTGGATTACTTCTTCTGAGTTCTTCGAGGTAAGCTGGATTACTTCTTCTGAGTTCTTCGAGGTAAGCTGGATTACTTCTTCTGAGTTCTTCGAGGTAAGCTGGATTACTTCTTCTGAGTTCTTCGAGGTAAGCTGGATTACTTCTTCTGAGTTCTTCGAGGTAAGCTGGATTACTTCTTCTGAGTTCTGCCATCAAATAAATTCTGACCTGCCCAAACTGGGCAACTGGAAAACACGGAAACGCGGGAACGGGAACGGAAACAAAAACGGAAATAACCCAAAGAAGTGGTGAACCTGAGCCATTCTCGTGGCCATACTCATGCCAAGAGTCTCAGATAAGCCTGAAGTAGCACCACACTGTATATGTTCTTCAATCCGTAAACTAATACCAGGGAGATGTAACCGCTTCGTCATCGTGGGCCTGCGAGTAGTTGTGTATATCGACTGAGTAGCAGCCAGGTAGACGGCCACACTACTGGCATAAGACAATGCAGTCAATTTTCCTGCCTGTTGGCTTAAGTACCCTACACAAGAACTTCATCCAGAACTGAGGGCGAAGCGTGCTTGGGATCAACTGCGCCAGACTAGTGTGCATAGATCTCAGTCTTGACCCTGAGCAGCCTGGCTTGTCTGTCTTTTACATAGAAGTAGCTTCCAATGGCGACATAGTGTGGGTGTGAAGCTTAGCTCGCTTTTCAGCCGTATTGGGGGATGAACCTGAGAGTCGCTGCTCAATTTGAACATGCTAGAATTTCATACCAGTAGGCATAGACAGTTTTCACCAGAGGTAGGTAGCTACACATGCAAAGAAATAGATATATAATTACATTTATGCATCAATCTGTCCTGCTAGGGCAGCTACAACGGCTTAGTCTCGCGTATCCAGACTCTCGTGGGGTCTGGCTACTCGAGAGTACGATCGCCTTGTGAGTGAGCAGCCCAATCAAAAAAAATTGACTTCCGTTTTAGGCGTTCCTTTCCGTTCCCGTTTCCGTTCCCGTGTTTTCCAGTTGCCCGCCTAAACTCCGTGAATAAATGACTAAAAAATGAATAGGTATTTCACTCTGACTATGGATCAACTTCAGTCTTAAATGTTGTACTCTCCCCTTTTCTGGTTCTACTCATGAACAAGATTAGACTACCGTAAGTCCCTAGACCTAGTTGTCCCTGGCTCTATTTGTGAAGAAGATAACTGAGGGCCGAGTCTTCTCTGCCCGTGCAGCTTTACGCGCAAATTCCCCTTTACCGTCCCGTTTCCAGTTCCCTAGTTTTCCAGTTGCCCGCTTTTTTGGACACCGGGGTCTTTACGTAACCATCGTCGGAGACAAGGACGATGGACTCGATAAAAGTTTAGAGGGGACGGCTATGTTCAGCTGCCTGGGCTTGAGCTTCAGCGACTTCCCGTCTCGCTCTACATTTTGTAGAGTGCGTACTTTTCCATATCTGGACTGACTTGAAACAGACTCGCCGACTTTTGAAAATGCACCAAAACTCACGACCCTATAGCATCAGAGGAGGTTGGAAGCTAGTAATTAGTGACATGCGCGTGGTAGCTACGTGATGACGTAATCATACTGACGGCCAAAGGTGAACTCGATTTGGGATAGACTAAGTTCACCCGGTTTGAAACGGTTACGTCATGTTATTAAATATTCATAAGAGGCTACCGAAGCAAAGATGTTCATCACATTTTGTAAGACCAGAGGAAAAAAAAGGAAGTACTATATACATTCCCTGGCCCTAGCCCTAACCCTAACCCTAGCCCTAACTCTAACCCTTAACCATTTAGCCAATGAGCCGCTTCTGACGGCCACCATGCTGTATGGTCTAATGTATTTAACTTACGGCAGCGCGACGGATTATGAATATTTAATAGGTATAGTCTAAGTTCACCCTGTTTGAAACGGTTTCCGGTTACGTCACCTTAATAACTATTTACTAGGAGAATGTAGAACATTGTGGGGCGAGAGTGAGCAAGCAATACACAGCTAGGCTTATATCAAAGACTGAATCAGTGAAGTGTCACATCACAGCACACAGGTGGCGTGGCATGTAGCTGAACAAAGCTTGTCACTCTACTCTCTCAGAGCTGTAGCCATCAAATTTGGAGCGGTCAGGTTAGTAGTGCGTACATAAGCACGCAACAGCTAGGGGGGTTGGAATTTAGAGGCTATGAGGTTGCTTCTGAGACCATTTTTGGGCCAAAACGATGCTTCTTGGAGGCCAGACGACAGAGTTTTACATGCATGAACATCTACCCTTTCTGCCCGTTGTGCCATATAGCACTGGTTTCGGCTTTCCGATCGTTCGCTAATCACACAAGCCACACCCTTCGCAAATCGTTCGGTTGGAAGAACGGAAAATTGTTGAAAGACTCGGTCTTTCGCACTGTTCACAGCCATCTCGTATTATGTTGCAACATGTCACCACGCTGTGTGCGTGCCATGGGCGTTTGCCGACCATTGGCCCTATTTGGCGAGGGAAAAAGTGGCCCGGTTGAAACCGGACTAACCGGACCGATGGCTACGGCCCTGTCTCTACAAAAGTGCAGCTTAGAGAAGATGGTTGCAGATACTAGCTTGTCATGGGGTAGTACCATACAATGCAGCCATTAGTGCAACCTAAGCATCTACTCTGGCTAACTGTAGGCTAAGTGTAAACACAGCCTGGCTTGTCGTGCATAGTCCTTACTTGAGGAATCTAAGAGGTATAGCAGATGGGGTTCGCCATCCATCAGCCATGGATAGAAGGAGGGTCTCTGCTGCTTTCTGCTTTCAGCCTCTCTACACAACTGTTTAATAGCCCTTGTATACATACATATAGTAGACAGAGGAGTTCGGACATGGTTGAACTTTACTAATTAAAATGGCTGAGGTCACCCTAATTGATTTTTCGTATCTCAACAGACTAGCTCTCTCGACTTTCACTGAGGTGGGCCCCAGTTTTCAAATCAGGATCCAAGGCTGGATCCAGTCATAGAAAAAGCTAAAAAAACTTTCTACCTTGCAATATCCAAGATCAATTAGTGTGACCTCAGTTGTTTCAATTAGCAAAGGTCAACCATGTCCGACTTCCTCTGTATAGTAGATACTCACGCTCCAGCCATCTATCCTGGATGTCGCTGCAAACACAACTTCTATAGGCTATCCTTTGTTCAATATGTGCGCACGCTCCGGCTGCAATTCCTGGCTGCCTTTCATAAGTACATCTTTCAAAGTCACCTTGGAGCTAGCTGGCTGCCAAGTTGTACGAAAATCTTACTTAAGGTCCGCACGCGGCCTGCGGCTATCGCGTTAAATTACAGCGTCAAGAATATACGGAACGACATACGACAGATAATAATAATAATGATATTCGATGAAAAATCTCGATTCAACTCACTAGTGTGGGGCTCGCTCACGCTTGCCCAATAATCCGTTGCGCACCTTATTAAATATTTACTAGGAGAATGTAGAACATTGTGGGGCGAGCGTGAGCAAGCAATACACAGCTTTAACTTATATCAAAGGCTGGATCAGTGAAGTGTCACATCACAGCACACAGGTGGCGTGGCATGTAGCTGAACAAAGCTTGTCACTCTACTCTCTACAAAAGTGCTTAACAGCTTAGAGAAGATGGTTGCAGATACTAGCTTGTCATGGGGTGGTACCATACAATGCAGCCGTTAGTGCTAGTCTTGTCTCTTGAGCAACAGTGGTCAACATACAATGTAGAAATATTGCATCGCGCACAAATGGGGCAGGATGTATATATACGGAATACGCACGTACCAAACATACCTACATATATATATATATATATATATATATATAGACAATTTTCCATTTTCACCACAAGTGTGGGGCTCGCTGCGCTCGCCCCAACTAGGGGAATGCAGTGCATTGTGGGGCGAGCGTGAGGGAGTTGTATGGTACATTAGTGTTCCGTTACCAAAAGGTAGTGCTATGGAATCCATAGCACTACCTTTTCCCACCTCTCACATAACAATAGTCTCGTTCCCAGGTCTTCCCCACCTCCAACTGTAGCCTGTAAAACTAATGGCGAAGAACGCCTGGGGAAGAGGCTATGTAGGACATCCAATGTATGCCGGTGTTTGTAGAGCAATATACCGTGGGTATATGTGTGCTAATCTTGGGTTCATTGTACACACTCTGTGTCATTACCGTGAAATAGTAGCTACTGCTGCAGGCAACAAGGGCTCAAAGCATTATGTTTGGAGGTGGCTTGAACAGTTGCAAGTTGAGGATGAGGGTTCAACATCTTTGTACGAACAAATATATTTCGTTGGTTTCTAGTGTCTCCAACTTATTCACATCTTGGCACTGTCTCCTCAGTCACGGTCTATAGTGCATTGATAGTTGCTGAGCACACACAGCTGTGGAATCAGGATTTTCTCAGCTCAGAGGTATGGAGTCAGGGTGGTGCAGACTACACTGTCAGCCCTTTTCCAGAGCACAATTATTGGAGTTGTGGTATGGGGTTTTAGAAGCTCTTCTGTAGCTGTTGCTCACGACGGTTACGTATTTCGTCGAGTCACGCAGACCTCTCTGGTTCGGGTCCTCACAAGCTAATCGCTCTGTCGTTAATACATGCACATGGAGCACTCCCCGTTTCACGCATCACGTTAGTAATCAGTCTCCGTCTTGCTAGTCGCGCCTCCCTTTCCTAACCATTTTCAAGTCCCTGTTACGTTGGTTCCCACTGTTCAGCATTTCTGTCTTCATTGTGTCTTGCTAGTCTTGTCTCTTGAGCAACAGTGGTCAACATACAATGTAGAAATATTGCATCGCGCACAAATGGGGCAGGATGTATATATACGATACTCTATACATGAAGGATGTATATATATGAAAGTCACAAAAAAGTTTGCCAAACGCAAACAAGCACATGTAGGGATGAAATCCTCAAAAACCAACCAAACAAGACGGGAACGACACCACAATACTTTTACACCATCCCTACATCTTGTGCCATTTTGCCAAAACTGTGTGTTTGTATTTGTTTTTTAGTTGTGTGTAGAAGAGGGTTGTCTTGTAGATGGAAGGGTGTGGCGTGGGTGTGTTGTGCATAGTGAGTATGTTGTGTTGTTGGTGGTTGCTACTGAGTGTAGCAGGTATGGTCCAAGTTGTGTGTAGAAGGTGTGGAGTGAGTGAGGAGTGGTGAGTGTGTGTTTTATGTTGGAATGTGCATTATGTTGTTAAGTTTTATGCCTGTTTAGCATGATAGATATGGGTTGTCTTGTATACAGGTGGCTGTGAAGTGAGTAGTGGTAATTTTGTAATGCTTTGTGAAGGATGGGTTATTTTGTGAGATAGTTGAATGGAGTGAAGTACTATGTTTGTTTGTGGTTGGTGTGGGCTAATAATTACAAATGTAGAGGGTTTTGTGTTGTGTACAGGTGGCAAAATGGCACAAGATGTAGGGATGGTGTAAAAGTATTGTGGTGTCGTTCCCGTCTTGTTTGGTTGGTTTTTGAGGATTTCATCCCTACATGTGCTTGTTTGCGTTTGGCAAACTTTTTTGTGACTTGTTTCTGTTGTTTTTTTTTTGTTGTTGTGTAACCACACCCCAAGTGAAATGACTTGTTATGTAGTTTATTGTTGATGTTGATGGATTTCTGGAGAATGTTAGCTGTTTGCACTTATCCACTTGACAATGGAATCATGGGTGTAACTGTTGTCTAATTGGGTATGTGCATGTGTGTGTGAGTGGTTGTTCTAAGGCACTGTGGTATATACATGACTGTCTACCTGTTCTGTTGTATGACAGGGTTGTAACACTGTATGTTGTGTGTTGTCCAAGGAACAGTTTCTATAGCTGGTTATACATTGTGGGCAGGTGTGTGTAGGTTGTGTATGGTGGGTGGCAGGTACATAGGTCATAAAGAGGTAAGGCATAACTGTGGTAAAGGAACCCTTGGAGAGTAAGAGTGTTTTTCCGGGTTCTTCCAGTACTTGTTACGGGACGCTTGCCTTTTGCTTTCTTTGTTTCGCAGATAGTTCTGCTTATCCCGCGCCCGTTTCTTGTGGACGTTACGCATACTGCGTTCCTTGTCAAATCCAGCACAAGTACGTCAACTGCTGTATGAAAGTAGCAACATATGCAATCGTTTGGGAATCAATCGATCGTCAAGTTCTCTACGGAAGTAGAATAACCGCAGCTGCATGCCAACTTCACGTGCTGTAGCTGTTGAACTTCTGTTGACGTAATCGCTATGAATATTCTATTCTAACAAAATGGCGTATAGCAGCAAGCATAAGCGTGGGGTTACCTGAGAATCGCCGATTAATTCGACTTCTTTCTTTGAGAACGATGAGTGGTGGGTACAATACCCAGTAATTTATGCTGATCTTTCGCGTTTGAGTCGTTGTAATAGCTTCAGCCGTTGTCGTGCTATCGTGGTGAGCAAAAGAAGAAGAAGAAGAAGAAGAAGAAGAAGAAGTCAGAAGATAGACGATTTGCCTTTTTTAGCGACTTGACTGTCAGGTACTTAGCGATGCTTTCCAGCAAATTTAACGATCCTGTTGCCCATGGAAGCACTCGATAATGTCTGATATGGCTCATGGAGGCCGTTGACTTATCTAACGCGGACATTTCGAGCGTGTCATTTGTGCACTTTGAATGTGGCCGCCATTTTTTTTCGGGGTCATCCCTACATATGGCGTACTACCGTACGCCATGATACTCTATACATGAATTATGATGATGACGTGCTAAAATGGAGCTCCCGGATTTGCTTCTAAAAGCTATTGAGTCTGCGTGTTCTACGCGTAGGCAGCTTTCCTGGAAGATCCAGGAGGGTCCCAAGGGAACTCTGATCCAGTTAGTTTGGAAATCCAACGCCGTTAACACTGGAAACGCCAGTGAGGTGGTGGGCACTAATTGGAGTATCGCACCTGCAAACCCGGAGACACCGGCGTGCAGGATACAGCAGCCCTACCAGAAAAAGAAAAAGAACAAGAACCCTTCCAGGATCCGAAGAGACGCCAAGCGCCTTCAGGCATACCTTGAGGGGAAGAATGCTGCGAAGTCTCTAGCGGACGTCCAGCCAACTAGTGCTGATGAGCCTTTGCCTCATTCACTACCCAAGCCGATTTCCAAAACCTCTGCTAGGTCTATTACAGCTGAACAAACACCAACAAGCTCTCAGCATCCTCGCCCAGCGACCCCAGAGCAGCAGCCTTCACATCTAGCAACTGAGAAGGTTGATTTTCAACAGGAACTGGATGGTGCAGATGTGTCCTATGAAATGAGAGATGGTGTACCTGGTCTCTTGTGTGTGAAGTGTGATAAGCATGATTGGATCCCCATTCGAGTGTTAAAATCGAAGTACTGGAAGAAGTTTGAGCAGCCAGAGGAATGTCTGTCTGATGATAGTGAGAGTGGCCCAGAAGAGGAGTATAGCCATGAATACTTAAAGAACTGTAAGAGGCTACGCTACTTCAAAAGCAAAAATGGAAATCCTGCACTGAGTATCGCAACAGGACGTCTTAAGTTTCCCACACCAATAGCCCAGAGGACAAGATCTAAGATAACCTAGGACAAGATTAGTTCATCATGTAACCATTTGATGTTGTGTGTGTGGTCTCATGGGCCAAATTTGGCCTGCTGCTAATGTGGCGTGACCTAAAAAACCAATTCATATACGGAATACGCACGTACCAAACATACCTATATAGACAATTTTCCACAAGTCGCTGCGCTCGCCCCAATTATGGTGACGTAACAGGAAACCGTTTAGACTATACCAACTCGATTTACACAAGCGGCTTTCGTGTGTTTGGGACAAAACTCACTTAGTGGATACTGCCAGGTGAGCTCTAGATCGACCACTATAGCTCTTCCTTATACGCGAAGTATTTGGGTGTTTCCTTGGGAATCCCCACGGAAATTCCGCGCATCATAAAATGTCATAGCATGCAAAAGCTGGAAATCAGCAAAACTGGAACTTTACCACATGCATGGCATCTTTGGATTGAGAAGCCACTGAAATTACAGAAATCTGCAAAATGGCAAAATTGCTGTCTGCAGTTGCTGTTTCTGCAAAACAGCAAATCACCAAAACTGAAACCTTCCAACAAGACTTCTCTGGAAATCAACAAAAGTGAAACCTTACTACATGGAATTGCTGTTCTTGTGGACCAGCACATTGCTAAAAACTGGTTGATTCACACCCAATTCTACAGCTTCAAGGATTCCACAAAAGAGAACAATCTAGAAGGATTCAGTGAAGTCAGAATTTCAGCAGAACACAAATGTTTTACTTTGTGTCTGGAATTTCTAGCACAATTTCTCAGAAAGTTAGAGGGGTCACTTTTGTACACTCATTGTTTGCGACGCTGTTAAGATAGTCTGTGATGTCATAGGAGTTTTAATAGGAGGTGGTAAAGGACTTACTTTTAGAGGATGTCTGGGATAGAGTTTTGGTACAAACAGCGTGCCACATTACACATAAATGCTGTATACTAAAAGTACAACCACACTATTGTTTGTATGACAACATCGTTTCACCTCACCTCCATTTGTCTTGCAACAATTTACTTGCCGAGCGGGAAGCGAGGCAAATAATCGTGCAGTGTGGGGGCGGGTTTTGTTTGTAACAATTTACAGCGGCGCGCGTGTTTGATCACGAGGTAGAAATGGAGTCGGATGCAGAGAGGAGGAGATTAACCAGGGCAGCGATACCGTCGAGCAGAGACTGATTCCAACGACGAGAGGCTGACCGACGCCGATAGTATAGGCACAACCTCATTCGTACCTACATCGGTCAGCCTCTTGTCGTTGCTGCCTCCGACGGTGCAGCTATAGCTGCACTCGTGTCATGGTTGAGCAAGATACGCGGCAAATTTACGACGGTAGGTAGACAGGAACCAGAAATAGTACAACTGTTGGTTGCTTCATTGATACTGACTCCAGATCGTGCCATGGCACGCCCACATTGGCACGCCAAATAAATAAATGTTAAAACAAATTCATGGTGTACTACGCACGACATGGTGACTGTTGTTCCAGCATGATGGTATGCGAAATATGTATGAATAAAATTCAAAAGGAAACGTAGTCAGTCGCGCGCCCCTTAATGGCATGGGCAGGGAGGCTGTCTTTTCACCCAAACCCATGCGGATCATGTGATAGGCTTACAGGTCATTGATGAAGGCGAATGTGTAGACACGGGAGCTGCGTGTTCTCCTCGACAGGTTAGACAGCTTTATAAATATAGTGATGTTTAGTGATGTAAATGAGAGAGGGTAGCTTATTGGATATCCTGCATGACAAGGATTTACTCCTGAAAGTGGCCAGATGTGGTAAGACGTCTCTTGTGTATGAACACAAGAGACGTCTTACCACATCTGGCCACTTTTGTCTGCTCTCCAAACCTCCTGGTAGATTGTGAGTGTGGCAAGAAAGAAAAGGAGGATTTCATAGCACTGATAGAGGGTGACTGGGTGTGCCTTTGTGCTAAAGTGTGTCCTCATCACATCACATAAGTGGTTTTAAAAGTAGTAAGAGCTAGTGAAAGTAAAATGCAGACAGAATTGTAAACTTAATTAGCATGCATATGCATATGCATAAAAAAATAGTTTGTAGAGTTTGTAGATGCTGGCCATGGCCCTTCTAAGGGAGCATCTACAAACTCTCACTGTGACGTTAACTTGTGACCCCCCTCTCCCCCTCCTCATAACGTCATGCATACTGTTGATTGTTGATCAGACACCACCCTCAAATGTCAGCAGCACAATCTGAAGCTCTGAGTGAAACGTCATCAAATAGTAGCCATGGCTAATTATCCATCCGCTCAGTTGGAATAATTTAATCCCATGCACATAACTTTACTAGCTACTTTTATTTTGGTATGTATACACTGGTGTCCTGCTATCACAAGTGTCTAGGAGTTGATAGGGAACTTTTCTATATTTCTCTTTGCAGAAGTGTAGAAGCTTCAGTCAAGATCTGCCTGTCATATCCTCCCACGTGAAGACATAATATACGATGCTTGCATGCAAGAACTCAATGCTGTCGTATTGTATGCAGTCATTTTTGTACCTAGTCAATTTTTGTTAGCTTGAACCTTCTTACTCCAGTGCTTGTCAGCCATACTGCAAGAAACTAATGCATGATTGAAATTAAGGCCTGGATATGAGGATGTTATTTTTTTGTAAGTATTGGATGGTCAAATTTTACCGTCAATCAGTTTTGATTTGCATGGTTGGGTTTCAGCTGAACAACTTAACCAGCAAATAACTGATATCAGCCTATATGCAGGCTACTTTAGTAAAGAACATATGTCATGTACGTACTAACGTTGAAAGAAGTCATCTATCTAGTTCCATGCTGCATGAGGCTATAGCCTAGGTCCACCGTGAGACTGAGGGAGGCAACTGACGAACAATAGTGACTCCGGTGCTGACTTGACTGTAAGTTGCACCGGAAGTCACATGACCAATTAGGGCAGTACCACATGGGATTGGGTGAAAAGACAGCCTCCCATGGCATCTGTCGCGTGACAATGGTCACACTTAGAATCTTAGTCTCATTACTTTATGCTGGTTGGAGCAGGGCAACCAACCCCCAAAAATTGGTGATGTGAGACTAGGAATGCTAGTGACTGCCTGGGAGCAAGGAAGGCAGCCAGAAGGGGCTGGGATCCAGACTATACCCGACAGTCCATCAGAAAGCCAGCAGAAGTGTACTCACAGAGTATGGCAGAGCTCCCCACATTCCAAAAGCATCGTAAGATTCTATCTTCTTGCAGTATATGTCCACAGCTTATATGTAACCATGTTAACTTGGGGTCCAGAGTAGTCAGGTACAGGTCACATCACTTGTTGAGAAGGTGAAGCAAATCTTTAGGTGAGAACTTTTACCGGCCACTTGTCCCTTTTAGGCAATCAATATGGGCTATAATGTAGTAAACACAACCATATGGAAGACCATGTAATTGTACATTCCAGCCGGGAAGAGGCAAGTCTGTAGTGGAAGCCAAGGGGTCAGAAATTTCTGCTAGCTAACATACGGTAGTAGTACCTTTCCTGTAATAATGCTTTCTGAGTCTTCCTGAGCAGCGTTCAGCTACAGCACAATATCAAATTATGTGGCTATATATAGTTCAAACCCCCTCGTTCAGTCCAACATGCAGCATCTGAGATAAAACTGCTAGTTACCCAATTATGTATATATTGTTGTTTGCTGTCTAAACTGCACCCCAAACTGCTAACATAACTTGAAGAGTTTAGTGCAGTTTTCACAGTTTCTTCCACAAGAGGAGTTATGCAGACGCTTGCTTCATAATAGAATTCATGGTACCTTACAGTAATAGCTACATGTACAATCATGTCTACGAGAACACCAATATCATATTATATTACACTGCCGTGTCAATGTGTGCATGAGCAATCACATCTGGGTAATAAATGAAGGCCTGGCCTAGATGTTACAAAGTCACCCTATACATTATATGTACACAGATGGTTAGGTGTAACTGTGTGTATATATACTCAACACAGAAATGCCATACTGACAACTGCCTATGAATATGTTGCATGACTCTGGCAGTAGAGATAGTACTGCCAGTCTGTCCAGTGTTGATAGCTATTGTTGAGTGTTGCAAGGCTGACACACCTGGAACAATGTCCCATGCATACAGCCTGATACATTATGGTTGCCATTGTCTCCTACATGTACATAGTTGTTCAGTCAGCATTCCTCAAACTCAAAAGTATGACAATGTGCTCAGTACATATAAATCACAGTAGAATTACATAAACTTAGCTTTATATTGTGCACACATTCAATGCATGAGCCAGTCAAGGTACAAATGGTGTTTCAGTGTACATACACACACTTAATGAATACATACACAGATAGCACAAGTTCTTCTAGGCTCTTAGTGAACTAGTGCAATTGTCACTCCCTTGCATCTCCTGTTACAACGGTAGAAAGAGAATTGTAAATGTCAATACATAAATTTGTATTAGTTTTCAGGCATGATGGCAGCCATTTGTGCCCCCCCCCTCCCCAGGTAACTATACAGTGGCAAGAAATTCTTCTACAGTGGAACCCCGCTTAGTGTACACCCTTCAATAGCAGACATCTACTATATAACGGACACTTCAATACATAATGATCCTGCTCAACTGGACACTCATCGACATTTTCGTAAGATTGTTCACCATTGGTGCTGGAGTTAACAACTTCACATTAGATACTCATAGTACTTGCCTCTGGTTAGCATCCCCGTCAGTGTACAGCCAAAGAATGCTCTGAAAACATGGCCACACTGTGCTCAACAGCAGTACCTCACCTACCAGAAATACACCGGAAACACAGGACACTTTGCTATTTAATAGGGACAAAATGTTAACTCCCAATAGAGTCCACCTTAAAGGGGTTCCACCGTATTTCATACAATTGTACTAGGAGAATCATAGTGTGAAGTCTGGTTTGTCACTCTTGCATGGTCCTTATTAGAAGCAGCTTGGCAAACCAGTCTTCGGGCCTTCCTGACCCCATTGTGAAGGCTTGTTACATAATATTATTCTCGTGAATGAAGTACTGATCAATGGGATGGTATGCAGAGGATTGTGTTGTATGTGCGTGCAAATGATGTTAGGTTAACATTATTATTTTGCTTGGGGAAGGGGTAATTTTGTACACAGCATAAATGTGGCTTATGCCAAAACTCATTTATAGCTATGCTTTTATTCCCTGCCTTGAGGTCAGAACAGCCAAGCACAATAGATTGAAAATCATCCATAATTATTATTGAGTAGCAGAAGGACTGTAGTAAATCAATACACAAGCCATACCTGCAAAAATTGAGGAGCTGTGCTCATATCTTAGTTTCATATACCCCAATTTTATACCCTCTAGGCATAAATTTCAAAGAAAGTATATTGTAATTACTATAAATAATTTCTTGTAGCTCTGAAAGCATTGAATGCTTACCTTGACAACCATTGGAGCTTTAGAGCTACAAGAATTGGCTTCTTTTTGGCCGTAGCATTTCATTGCTACTTACAGACCAATCAGATTGCAAGTTTCCATGTGTACTTTCTATTCAGTGCCCACCAAGGAAATTAACTTGGTCTTGTTTACTATACACTCTAAATGCCACTGGAAGCTGTTAGGGCTGTAAGGAGAGCAAAAGCCAGTGAGAACTCCTCTGCAAGTGATGAATTAACTCATTCTCCAACCCACGCAGCTACTTTGGATTGGTTGATGGGGGTTTGAGAAGATACCAGCTAGCTATATGAATAAACAGTCCATCATTGTTGCTTACTTTACATATAATTTTTCCTTCACCCTTCCCTCTTTTCCTTTTTCTTGGGCTCACACTTCAGCTCTGTCTCTACCTCAGCATACTGTGATTGTTCTGGAGAGGTTTGGGAGGCATCCTGTGTATGTGTGTATAGTGGTACATTTTGATAAGCTTTCAAGCTAAAAAACTTCATTCAGCAGTTAATCAGTTATAACAGTAGTGATAAATTACAATGAATGTTCCAAATGGCCTGTGATAGCATCAGAGTAAATCTTTCCTTGCAAACTGCTTAGTCTAGTTTTACAGTCCATCAGTAGGCACTCTACTGTACCAGTAGAGTGCCTACTAATGATAACCAGCTGCAATATAAGCTGGCTGTTTGCATAAAAGGGTGTCACAGGAGGTACAGGAGATCCAGTGTGGAATATAATGCTTTTGTGTCAGCATAAACCTTGTGGACCTACAGTATTATCTCAGTAGCTGAATGACCATTGTTTCCTGGGTATGACTGAGGTAGTTGTGTAGTAGTCAAATCCAAAATACACAACTATTTCTTCTTTATTTATATTTCAGCACAAATGTGTGTATATAGATCGTAGGATACGACATTGGCCACTGACTGTAGTCTGCTGGTTCATTTTAGGGGGCCATGGTGGTACATAAGTGTCCTCCTGGTTTACCTTGGGGGAGCATGTGGGAGGAGCATCTGTACCACTCTCTTGTAGCACCCTGCTCTCAGGAAGTTTGCAGAGCAAGATGACATCTGACAATTGCTTTGGTGGGATTGGAGCATCTTTAGCATCATGTGCACTCTGGGGAGGGCATGTTGCATCCGCATTGACTTTGTGAGTTTCTGGAGGGGTAAAATAAATGATGAGATTCTCCAACAGATACATCGTCTATCAGAACAATATGTCACCTTGCATTGGAAAAACAGAGCAGTATAATGAATGTACCCAAGTCTTCAAAGAGATACATCAATAATAAGTGAACAACACGATTACGGGTCTTTGCAGGTAGGTTGAGGGATACTGCAAATTACCTTGCATGTCTAATTAAATAATGTTTTTTTTTCAGCTCGAAACAGCCTTATTCTAATTGTGCCTACAGCTGGTTAGGCATGCCAGTAGTGAACTATTAGCGAGTGTCGAGGTCGACTTCAGGAAATTCGGTGCTGGATCAAGCCAAGAGTGAAGGTACAAGGTCAGCTTGTCGATCTTCAGGCTGTCAGACCTGTTACAGGACAGTAATAGGACTCTGTACCATAGCTAGCATAGATAGTAGCACTGAAATTACTGCTACATGCATGGAATCATTTCTACTGTACCCCAGGCATTTAGACTTACATATGAGACACTCGCTGAGGCTAGCTACGACACCATAGTTTACACTGGTAAGTTACACAGTTTACTTCGCACTATCTACGTTGCAAACACATATCAACATATATTCTCCGCTTTACCCTTGTTTCTATAGTAACAGATGGGTATTGTTTTCCATGTACTGACAGGATTCCGTTTCATATAGTACAGGAAGTTGTAAAATGATGTTTCCTACTCAGTTGTTTTAGGTCGAATCTGTACAAGTGTAGTGAATCTGGCACACGCCTCTATGCTCTATGCGTGCCTCTGCATTTATCTAATTACCTAACTGCTTAATCCAATTATATGCAATTAGTGTAGAAGCCCTTAGGTGTGGCTCTAATCATTATCAAATTCCAGCCACTTCCCAGCCCTAGCACTAGCTGTACACTTAGTACAGGGCTCTTCTTACTGCAGAGAAAAATGGCTGTAGCTCACAACTTCGTCACTCATGTTGCTGTATAAACTTGCCGTTCATGGAGCCATTATTTGCCCTACATTACCTGGAATTTTTGTGTTGTAAAATTTTTGAGTTTTATTGTTTCATGTTTTGTGGTCTAGGATACCCACGAAATTTTTTGAACAATTCTACATTCCCAGGTTTAATGATTTGGAATGACGAGACTACACATGCCAAAAAGATGGAGTACTCGATGGAGTATATACGAAATGCTTGCTGCATTTGACTTTGTGGCTGCCATGCAGCTGTTGGTGAACTACTATGAAAGAGAACCGAGGAACGCTGTAAGCAGGTACTGCGGCGATTATTTATCGGACACCGACAAAGTTGTCACGCATTTGTCACTCTGACCTCTTGGTCATTGTACCAGGCCAAAGTGGCTAATACAAGAGCTATGTACTACCCAACTGCTGTCATACCTGCTGGATCTAGGGTCTTCTGCTCTGCCATTTTCTCATCATGAACAAGTAGAGTATATTGCACATTGTCATCAATGGCGGGAGGTGATACAACTGCAGATGGCGTGTGGGGTCTCAGGTCAGCATACATCACTCTAGGTGGGATCTGTGAAACAGATTAACCATACAGTGTAGTACAGACACAATTTCTTGTTCAGTAATTGGTGATTTACAAGCATAATCCCACTTGGCACAATCCCTCTCCCTTAGCTAAGTGGAATTTCATTTGGAGCTTCATACAGTAAGTAGAAGTCATATGTATCATATTGTATGTAATGCATAGAAGCTACTCTAGATTGACTCTTTAACAACCATAGGCTATTTGCTGGAGGTCTTTTTTAGGCTATGGATACCTTCCTAGGTCCTTATTTCTACTTCTGCTTGGAGCTAGAGAACTAGTAAACTTGAGCCAAAGCTTGCTTTGACACTTCTCTGTGGGTTCAGAACCCTAACCACACCCACTTACTAGTGAGCTCTCCGATCAGCAAGCACTCCGCCTGACTAAAAACTGCCTACAGATCTGGAAATGGTGCCCCTACAAGGGGAGAGGAGTGGTTTCTGTGCCTATTTGTGCTAACAAGGTGGGAAATGGTCCAGCCAGTACCGACCAAGGCTGTTCTACAGCCAGCCAAGGCAGCCGCCATGTGCACGGCATGTCTTGAATATGCCCGCCC
Organism: Agelas oroides; assembly: GCA_949130485.1. Classification (NCBI taxonomy): domain Eukaryota; kingdom Metazoa; phylum Porifera; class Demospongiae; order Agelasida; family Agelasidae; genus Agelas; species Agelas oroides. The sequence continues at coordinate 21,098,744 of OX422183.1, forward strand.
ACCTCCCCCTATCCCACCTTTTTGCTAGTGCAAAACCTATCTTCAAAACGGATTGCGCCAACTGAAAACATGCGGCCAAAGTCATACGATGCCAAAAGGCATCATCTGTGGTTAAAGGGTTACTACTGAAACTTGTATCTTTCAGAGGTCATCTTTAAACCATCAATCTCTTCAACATGACATATTTCCACTTCTGTTTGGCACTTTACAGACAGTCAATTGCTGCCATCTTGTGGAGATTTGTGACTCTAACGACAGCAGTTATTAACATAAGCACACACCCCCACCCCAAGATCAATAAACTCTTGCCTGCACATCACTAAGTAAACAAGGAAATTTATCCAGATTAGCCCTGTAGCCACCTGTCAGTCTACTTGTAATGCTGCCACAATGCTGTTATAATATATTGCTGTTGTTGTTTGAATAATCACTCTACAAATTGTACAAGGCATGCATATTATGCTTCTATGCTTCCACCATACTATTATACTCAAGCATAATTCACAAAGTCTACTTCCAAGTGCATTGCAACAGAAAGTTTACCACCTACAAAAAAAGTGGTTAAGTTAATTTTGGGGCAGTTTAGCCCAGTACCACGAAATTAACACAACAATTCCAGGAATTTAGGTGGATCTAATGTCTAATCAAAATATCTAATTAGCTTGCCCATTATTAAGTTAAAGTAAGTAACTACCTACACTAGTACAGAGTCCAGCTGTCGTACAGTGACAAAGCTATAGCGGAACATAGGAACATGACTATTAAAGGCCAGTGTACAACCTGGACTCTGGAATTTGTATTCACATCTGTAACTCATTTTAGCTAGCAGACAAACAATTTTGTATGCACACCAAGGGAAAAATGAAGGTTGATTTGACCCATGGTGAATTAACCTTAGTTGTATACATGCAGTGTACTGCAGAAATGTACGCATGTGATGTATCAGTAACTAAATATGAGACTGCTGCAACGAAGAGGCTGCTTGAGCTATTAATAACTTATGAATATTAATTTATGAGCTAAAAAGTGTAGCGGCCAAAGCCGCTACAGGTGCTACAGTTCGTACGTTAGTGTCAAGGGGCTACTACTATATACAGTTACATCCCTTGTCAATTGAATGCATCAATATTTAACCCTATAGACATAAACATAGTCAAAATGCCACCCCCTTGTTTGGCAAAATACATGAATATTACATACACTCTGAATATTTACAAACAGTACTAGGACCAACATGATAGTAAACAGTAGAAAATGAAATCTGACCTCCACTAGATTAAATTCATGGACATATTCCAGGAATCTATCAATTTTCCAAGAAAAGCACTAATCACACACTGGTGGCCTCCTCACCCCTGTGTTTGTTGCCCAAGCAAAATACTATCACTTTAAGCTTACTCAGAAGTGCATAGGCTCAGGGAACTTCAACCATCTGATAAGAACACAGTGGATGCACAGGTGTTTTGATAAGAACACTTTCTGGTAGACTAAACAGCCTCCCTCTGCCAGTGACTTAGCTATTTTGTTACCCAGTGCACACAGGGTTAACTTAATTAATTAAGCAATCATTCTGTTTGTTCATCAGTTTGTCAGCATAATTTCTCAATATGAAATAAACACTGAAACTTGGTATTTCATGATTTTGGCTCCATTCTCCAATTTGGCTGTGTTTTTGTTTGCCTGTAGTAGCGGGAAACAAACTGCCTGTGAAGTCAAATTAACCGTGTGAACACTGAACAGCATTAATTTATTGTGTTCACTGGACTCTGATTTGAGTATCCATACTTGTCTTCGCCTGGTTTCCAGGCCATTCCCACTTCAGGTTTGTGATCACTTGCAGTATGCAAAAATGGTGAAGGAAGGCCTGGGAGATTTGGTCATGTTGGTAGACAAAGGGTAGACACATGGGGCATGGTGCTAGCCTTATTCCCAGGCCTTCTCCACCTGCAGTTTTTGATTGATTGCAGTAGACACATTCGAAAGGTAGCGTCAATACAGCTCATTATTTGGTACACTGGAAAAATATCAACATAATGTTTCTGATTATAGGGGGTAGTCACCACCTAGCCTTGTTCCCAGGCCTCCCCCCGCCTCAAGTTTTTGATCGCTTAAAGTATGCAGTTTTAGAAATTAGATGTTCTCAGATCGCTCTTCAGGGCCAAACTGCTAAGAAAAGGAGGCTATAGAAAGTTGGTGAGAGAAAGATGTGGTACGTCAAAACGTTAAAAGTAGTTGTAGTCAAATGAAGAATTGCATGTACAACATGGAATAAACCCGATATTTCTGTCAAAACACTACTAGTTGTAACTGCCTTTGGCACCCAAGTGGTGTGACCGACAGTATATTGGTTTGTGTATATGTATCTTACCAGTTTAGACTGAGTTTGATCCAGAGGATCAGGTGAGGTAGGGTCATGCTGTAGAGTGCTATATCGCTCCTCCTAAATACAAAGCCAACAAAAAAAAACACATTAAATGTATTACTTACACAAATTTACACACGTGTTAATTGCAAGGCTTGTCCCAAAACTGAAATCAGTTAGCAATTAGCTTGTGGCCATGTACATCTGAAGAAGTTAAGTCAAGATACGAACAAAATTGATATCCAACAGCATACATTAGCTTAAACCTGGTACCTGGCGTGGAGAAAGAGCGCTTAGTACATAGTCTCGTTCCCAAACTCCATTTTTCACGCCCTCCTGGCAAAAAGTAGTCTGGGCACAAGATTACACACTGCTGCACATCCAGTTATTCTAAAATGGTGTGGCTCATATTTACAACATTATCGTTTTGAGGGGTGTGTCCCATGACGAAGTTTGAGTACTAGCAAATACATAGCCTCAGTATGCCACTTTAGTGGATTCTCTGTGGCAACCAAGTCTCACAAACCAGCCCAGGCAACTGCAATGTGGGTTGATGGATCTGGCTTGTAAGACTAATATCTACCACACAGTAGCTTTGTTTGGCAAGACTATGGTGGCCTACTAAATCTAACATATTCAACTTTGGAGATGTCAATTAATGGTGGCCCTTACACTTGAAGTTGAAGTCTCTATAATACTAGTGTCAGTAGAATCTACAGGTCCTTAGCTACATGCTGGTACTTGTCCGGTGTTTGTGCGTTAAGTAGTTCTCGAGATGTTGCATGATATCATTTATACTATAGATTCTAATATTGTGGAGTCTTAAACTTTTTTGGAGACAACACAGCAAGAAACGGCAAATTTCACCGTCCGACTATTGATCGGATCACTCTGGTCCATGTTCAGCTGTGCCCCCGAGTGCTCAAAGCAGCTACCGCGACAAAAACTGATTGTGAATTGGAGGGGTCTTGGGGCATCGTATCAATGCTAAAATCTCTCCAAAAGCAGCTTCAGAGAAGGCACAGACAACGGTGTCAGACATTTATCTGCCAATTTTTCTTTTCGGACGGTCATTTTATCGCTTCTAGTGTCAACAGGAAACAAAGGGTGGGCATCATTTTTGGTACACCAGGTACTGCGTTTGAGTGTTCGATTATACTTGTCGTCCAATGATTGCTAACTTACTCTACCTACTCTTCCGCTAAACTGGACTTACTCGAAATAATTAGTGTAGCAGTATTCCGATTGGATCTACCGTTCTATTAGAATACATAATAGTGCAGAAGACTTTTTACTTAAGCAGTTAATTAGATAAAGGAATTTTAGATGTTATGAGGCAAAAATAGAGGAAAGTGAAAAAAGCCGGCAGCCACCGGGAGTCGAACCCAGGACACCTGGCTTGAGCTGCCAGTGCTCTGCCACTGAGCTATGGCAACCAGACAACCACCAGCCCTCACAATCCTCTATATGTACTGCACAGGTGGTACTGAATGCCTCAGTCGCACACCCGGCAGCCACTCAGTATGTGCCGTCAGAACTCCGTTAGGGGTCGACTGGAAAATTCTCTCCATCAGGAAAGAACCCATGGTGGTTGTCCAGTTGCCATAGCTCAGTGGCAGAGCACTGGCAGCTCCTCTATTTTCGCCTCATAACATCTTAAATTCCTTTATTTCCAGCTTGAGGCAAGATGCTCTGAGCAGTTAATTACTGTTGGAACAATGTATACTACCTCTTTCTTCACCTTGACTGCTGGTAACTCAACTTCATCACTGCAGGGCAAATTGGAAGGTGAACTATCAAAAGCAAAGCACTATATGTATACAACATACAGCCAATACAAATGTGTAATTGTATTAATGAGTGGTAAGTACATTCATGTAAAGTTGTTACATGGTTTCTTGCCAAAGTTGACAAAGCTAACAACTGAACTGGTGAGAATTGCTCAAGTCAACACATTACGTATCCATAACATCCTGTGTAGTTGTGTACAGTGTAGCCATCACATGTTTAATTTGGCTTTGGTAGCCCTTCCTCTCCATATAAAGATTGTGTTCACTGCTGAGACAACAAGAGATGAATTCTGCAAGCCTTTTGTCTAGAGATACATATCTGTTACTCTTATCATTGATCAGCCAGCACCTACAAGTCAAAACCTAAAAGTAGATCATAACCATTTTTGTCAAATTAAACCTAGCCTAATGAAGCTAGATGGTGATGCTAAATACAAGTGTCACTACATGTACTATTCCGTATGACAGGTATTTTTTGAGGTACAAAATGTGCAAAAAAACTGGGTTTCAGAAGTTTTACTTGTTATGCCAAATGATTTAAGTGTTGTTGAGCTAGGTTTTACAGCCTCCTCACCACACATTCAACAGTTCTTTTACTGTATGGTTGGACTTCCTCACAGCAGCTGCAGTGTCATGTATACATGTACACTGCTAAAGCAAAGTTGTTGTTTCAGCAAAGTATTCATTAACTACAACTTTGTAACTGTTTTCCCCATGCTAATTCTATGAATGCAATGCTGATCCAGTGGGAGTTGATGCTTGAGTAAACTTCATAAGCATCCCACATAATGTTGTAAACACACTACACTAATCTAAGTTAACATCTACTAATGGTTGTGCTAGAGTTACTCCACAAGCATCCCACATAACATCGTACAAACAGTACATTTTTTGAATTAGCATCTACCAATCTTGTGCTGGAAATGAGTCTGATACTTGAGTAAACTTACTAGCATAATTAATAACTAGTGAGATGATTCATCATCGTGGGGCGAGCCTGAGTGAGCAGCAAACTGCTGGTTTACTAATTTGTCATGGCACACAGCAGGATTTGTCACTGTCTACTGTCTAATACATGAGCATAATAAGCCAAAATTGATGACGCACAAGCAGGTAAGCCCTCACCAGGGGCAGCTAGGTATGACATATACCAGATGCCAGCAGCCAAGACAGTTACTGTGGCTACACATGCATGGACAAAGCTTTACACTGAAATCATGAGCAGAATTTGTGGGGTTTATGAGTGCCATTTATGTAGCTATCACTGTTATGCCCCACCCTCCCAGGTTGGTAGAAGGTGGGGCGTAACAGGGGATTTAAACAGGGCAATTATCTAATTCCCTTCTACAGGGGCAGTCTCTTTGGTCAAATCAGTAGGACACATGTGCAAATGTGCAGTAAAAATCCCCCATATAAAGCAAATGCCCCTCCCAAAGGGCATGCTGCTGGGGTCAAACCCCCTTCAAAATCGCCAACCTGGGAGGGTGGGGCATAACAGTGATAGGTACATTATGCATCGGCCGGGCCTCAACCACACTCATGACCGAAATATGTACTGCCTGTGAGCAGCCTACCGTTGATGATCCGTAGAAGCACAAACCAGAAGTAAGTTGTCATATGCATGCTTCAACTTCACTCGTCTCCCTCCAGGTCGCCGACGTTGCACTCTGGCAAATAGCCCTTCAACTCACGAGGTCGATCATTGTAAAATTTTAAATTAAATGCGCTCATTTAAAATTTATGGTATATGGCCGCAAGCAAGCATACCGTATAGCTCCAAAGTTTCATGGTTCAAAAATTCGTGAATCTCTCCAAATTAGCGTTAAAGTAAATTTTCGTGATAAAAATTTCGTGATCACTTTAAATTTTCATGATTCAATGTTGCCCCGCCAATTTTTCAGCGAGTGCGCTATATAGGCCCAGAGGAGGTCGGACATGGTTGACCTTTGCTAATTAAAACAACTGAGGTCACACTAATTGATCTTTGGATATTGCAAGGGAGAAAGTTTTTTAGCTTTTTCTATGACTGGATCCAGCCTTGAATCCTGATTTGAAAACTGGGGCCCACCTCAGTGAAAGGCGAGAGAGCTAGTCTGTTGAGATACGAAAAATCAATTAGTGTGACCTCAGCCATTTTAATTTGTAAAGTTCAACCATGTCCGACCTCCTCTGATATAGGCCACCTTGTGACCTCCAATTTTTGTGAATAAAATTTTCGTGATCTCGAGGTTAATCACGAAATTCACGAAAATATTGTGCCACGAAAATTTGGAGCTATACGGTATAGTCTCGCTCATGTGGCTGTTTGGGGCTCACTCAGGCTCGCCCCAATAACCGTAGTAAGATGATTCATCATCATGGGGCGAGCCTGAGGGAGCAATGCATGCTGATTTAATGTTTTGTCATGGTGCACAAACCATGCATAACAGCAAGGATTTGTCACTATCTGCTGTTCCATGAGCATGGTAAGCAAAAGTTCAGCAGCCAATTGAGCCAAGCAGTATAGTTCAAACAAGATATATATACATCATAGGCGTAGGAAGCAAAGTAGGAGTGTAGAGGCCATGTATGGTATGGCCATGTTCGGTTCCGTGCGAAGCGCTGCCAAAAATGTTTTTAGCTGATGATTTCGCCGCACGTAGCGTGGCGGCGAATTTTTCAAAACTGCGCACCTTTAGACTCCAAAAAAAGGCCTTTTTCAAGGGAATATAATATCCTAGGCTTGTTCTCAGACCTTCTCAACTGTTTCAATTTACGTGGAAATCAGTAAGATCATAAATTCGTTGTCGTCACGCTTGGACTAAACTTCACACTGAAGTTATGAGCTGAAACTTGAGTAGTCTTCGCTCCGGGTTTCTTTCACGCCAAGCAAGCAAGCAAGCAAGCAAGCAAGCAAGCAAGCAAGCAAGCACGTGCGCAATGCAGTCCCACTAGTCTGGGGCTTGCTTAGGCTTGCCCCTATGAACTAGTGTGATGATTCATCATCGTGGGACGAGCCTGAGTGAGCAGCAAACTAATTTGTCAATTGCACAAGCAGGATTTGTCATGCATAAGTAGATATCTTGATATAAGTCTTCAGTCATCAGAGACAGCTAGGTAGCTATCACATATGTCAACAGCCAGTCAGCTATATATGGTCAGTGTGGCTAGCATAGGCGGCGGAACCTGGTGGGGTAGGGGGGCTTTAGCCCTCTGAATTCTTGACCTGGAACCTGGAGGTAGTAACTATGATCAGTAAAGCTCACCTTGGGTCTTGAACTCGTGCGTTCGAAACTATTACCATATCTATGCTACTAGGGGAATGCAGTGCATTGTGGGGCGAGCGTGAGGGAGTTACATGGTGCATTAGCGTTTCATAGCACTACCTTTTCCCACTTGCAGACATCTCACATAACAATAGTCTCATTCCCAGGTCTTCCCCACCTCCAATATTTGCCTATGGAACTGGAGGCAGGAAATGCCTGGGGAAGAGGCTATAGGGTATCAAATGTATGCCAGTGTTCATTGAGCAATGTAGCTGGGTATGTGCTCATCTTGGGTTTGCTGGTGGCCTGAAGGGTTGCAAGTTAAGGATGAGGGTTCAACATCTTAGTACGAACAAGTATATTCCGTTGGTTTCCTGTGACTCCAACCTTGGCACTGTCTTCTCAAGTGTCAATGTGGATATTTGCTGAGCACATACAGCTGTGGGGTCAGGCCTCTTTTGCTGTAGTCCATATTGTCAGCCCTTTTCCTGAGCACAATTACTGGACTTGTGGTATGGAGTCTCAGAAGCTTTTCTCTAGCTGCATGTTGCTCAACAAGCTAGGGCTATTTGATCGAGTCACGCAGGCCTCTCTGGTTCGGGTTCTCACAAGCTAATTGCTCTGTACACTTATCGATGGCCGACTCCCCGTTGCGGCAGAGTGACGAAGCACGCCGTTAAATAATCAGTCACCGGCGTCTCGCTAATCGTGCCTCCCTTTTCCTCACCGTTTTCAAGTCCCTGTTGCGTTGGTTCCCCTGACTGTTCAGCCTTTCTGTCCTGCTAGTCTTGTCTCTTGAGCAAGCTAGAGTAGCTAGCTACATGACTCATGAACCAATGTGCAATGTGGAAATATTGCATCGCGCACAAACAGAGCAGGGTGGTATGGTGGCCTGTAAGTGCACTCAGCTGCAGAACATTGTCTGAACACAGTCGGACTCCGACATGGAGCGGCCACAGTAGAGTGGTAAGCGGCCGCAGGAGTGCGGAGAGCGGCCGCAGGAGAGCTGAAAGGACACTGTTTGGCCGCTCTACTGAGACGAGTTCTGACGCTGTTCGGCCACTTACCGCTCTAGCTACTGAGGGGCACTCTCCGCTCTACTGCGACCGCTCTCCGCTCTACTTCAGATGCTCTCCACTCTATTGCGGCCGCTTCCACTTTACTCAGGGTAATATATTATCCCTGCTCTACTGCGGCCGCTTCCGCTTTACTGCGGTTGCTCTCCACACTATACCGCTCTCCGCACTGCTGCGGCCGCTCAATATCGGTGTTTGGACAGGTTCCACAGCGGAGTGCACTTATGGGTGGTGATATATTACCTGGGTTTTGTTACTAGGTGCATACATGAACAACCAATGAACGACACCACCCTGAAAAAAGGTAGGCCTAGATAAAGACCCACTGCATTGGGTGTAGTCGGACAATACTAGCTAGGCATCCTCAGCTGAGTTAGGATGACTGAAAGATGGGAACTGCAAAAAATGCATGCACATACAAAGTCTTGTACCCAGCCCAATGCACCTCCTGGTGAGAAATGGTCCGGTGAATAAAGTCGAATTTCTTGGGCTTATTCCCGAAATGTGGTAAGGACCAATGAGATTGCAAAAGCGTTAATTATTACGGCTGTCCAATGGGAGGGTTAGAGTATGTTGACTCTCATGAACTTCATTATTGACATTCTTGTTGAAACATTGGCAGCTTGGCTTGGGGTTGAAAGGAATGGGTAAATGATGATGAATATTTATGAGTATGCCCTAACCCTTTCATGGACTTCCCCTACAACTGTACAATTTTGCCTTTCTACTTAGTATCTGGAAGTTTTTTTGAGTGGTATGGTGCAAAAGCTTTTGATCGTTGCTACGTTACACCAGTTTCAAAAATATGCACTAGCCCAAGAAATTCTACTTGGTTCACCAGACCAATTTACCTCATGAGAGGGTGGGGTCTGCATACATACAAAACTAACACATACCTTCCATCTGGTTCTCTGTGACACCCAGGGTTGGTCTCTGAATACCCATCATTTCATTGTCATGTCAAGACATACACAAGGATAAGACCATGTAAATGTTTATCACATGTTATACCCACAGGAGATTGGACACGGTTGGATGACATACGTGTGTGGGCAAATTTATATTGGAGATTTCTATACTAAAAGACAGTAGTGATTAAGAGTATCTCAAAGGTATTGTCATCATTCACAAGCTCTAGTGGAGTAGATTTCAATATATTGCTAACTCCGTTCAACTCCTGGGTCAGTTAGACGGTAGGGGTGCTTGAATTTGAAGTAGGATGATGGAAATTGATCAAAGCTGCTACCAATTCTCTTGTAACTCTAAGCCTGCTTCATCTTGAGGGGCTCCTACCTTTCAAACTCCTCATCACCCAAGACGAAAGAGGTCTACTAATTGACATTGTACAAGGTGATCAAGTTAGTAATGCAATTCTGTTTTACATAGATCAAGTGCATAGTCACATGCACAGAGAATGTGTCCAACCTCCTAAGAGAGAGTGTTTCACCTAAGAGACTTGATCCCTAAAAGGAATGGTACTGCTGCCTCATATTACAGTCCCTAAAGTACCGTAATAGTTTAGACAAGTTAACAAATCAATCTGATGTGGCAAGTTATACTTAAATCAAGAGCCTAGCACTGTTTGAGTACACTAGTTTAGACTTATTAGCCTCATTTGCAGGCCCTGCCTAGCTTCCTTTTGCCTGCAGAACAGAAAGCAATGAAGATGCAATAAAAAGCTATGTTAAGCTAAAGGAAAGCTCTAACCACGCTGCAGATTTCAAGAAGAACAAACATGAAATAGCCAAGTTATAAGCTTGAGAATATACCAAAGGTAGCGATTTCCAATCTGAAAACTTTACATTTGTCTTACAGCCTGTACTTTTTGGTGTAAGCTTCAAAACTCCACTGATGCTAAGCGAACTATAAGGCTCTATAATGCTTTTTACCAGAAGTCTGTAGCTGTTTCCCAATTGGCGATATGACACATAATATGCAACATGTTCTTCCTTTGCAATATTGCCATCCGCGCTATGGGATGTAAAGGGTTAATTAACAACTGATAGTAGATAGCAAGTGACCTCCAAGTGCAAAATTCAGGATTATCAACAATGATAAATCTCTCACCTTCTTGAAACAATGTGTGGCCAATTAAGAAGGTGATCACATCGTTTAATTATATATCCATGTATATAGTGTCCTCACTTTTATGGTAGACACGAATCCATACCACAGCAGCTGCAGTAAAAATGATGGTCATAATGGAGGCAACAAACCCCGATATAATCAGTCCATTTTGATAGTGCTGCCAACTCGTGCCACATGCACCTGAGAGGGAAACAACAATGTTGTTTTCATTGCAGTAGTTACAAGTCTGATGTGCATCTCAAGATGCTCAAAGAACCTAGAGTTTAGTGCTGCAGATTTACATACCTCAGCAAGAACGCTTGGTTCATTGCTACTTCTGCAAAGCTTTATGTTGGCTTCATGTATCAAAACAACCTTTAGTGCTAAGACTTTATCACAAGGCCTCTTCAAAACAGGCTTCAAAATGCATGACATCATGTTAGTGGGAAATTTCTTTCTGGGGTCACTGTGAGGTGTGAAGGTGGATAAAGCACTACTTTTCCATGCTCGTTGGTGAACGAAAGTTTTTGTTTGTGTTGCGTACACCATGGCACTAATTGTTATGCACTCAGGTTAGATGTCCATTGCTTCTTCTGGATGTGAGAGTTATTTACATGAATCCTTTATTCACATATTTGGGTGTAATTACTGTAATGCTACAATTGTATGTGTATGAGAAAATTGCACAAAGTAGGCTTAAAACATATCTATGCGATTTTTATGTGTTCAGGTCTGGGAGAATAACATCCTTAACCTATTAAAATATACAGTTGTGCATTTTAGGCTTGTTAGCATTAGCATTTATGTGGCTGAAGGGGCTGGACTCCCATCCATGAATATCAGAGCGGACCAACTCGTAGCCTTGTTGCCAAGCTTCCGCAGCGTTCGTCGCTTGCAGTATGTGAATATCGTGCTGCAAACTAAGAACCCTACGAACAAGACTACGGACGGGTGTGTGCGAAACTTTGATGCCAGATGTCATGGTGCCTAAAGCGCATCAGAACGATCGCAGCTATGTACGTGAGCTCAGCGGACCTACTTTCGATTCACTATGGAACAACTTAGCATGGTGGGTGGTTACACGAAGGACCTCAGAAAACCACTAAACTGTCAAAATTGGGGGGTGGGCGCTTGCCCATGCAGGACAATATGCTCAAGATGAAATAGAAATACCATAAAAAAGGGATAATAGGCAACTATATAGAAAATAAGTATCCCATTCGGCTTTTCGAACATAGCAGCTAACTTTTTCCAGTATCTATCTCCGATTGTAAGCAAGCTATCAACATGGGATAAAAATCAACATTTAGGCAAGAGCTCTTGATAAAACATATCCAGGAATTGGATTTGTTAGTTCCAAGTGCATTACGTTGGTCGGCAGGGGTTGGCAATGATTGATCAATTGCCAACTGTATCTGTGGTTCTAGAAACATGGGACAGGAATTAGCAAAAAAAAAAATAACCTTTTTGTCTTGCAGTTAATTGTACCTCTGTCTAGCTGTTGTACACATCAGCCAGCTACTTGTGCAATTGCAGCAACTGGTTGCACATGGTCATGTACTTGACACAATCTGCACAGAACTACAATTTTTCAAATATAGATAGTGTGGGGCTTGTTCAGGCTCACTGTAACAATTAGGTGAGTTTTCTGTGTGCCACTATTGTGACCATAGTACCGTAGGCACTCTAATTATGCGTCCTTTCTAATTCTGCATCAAAATGCAACATTTCAAACCGGTAATTTCCAATGATGCGTCACTCTCCGGAAACTCATTTCCTATTGTTGCGTCACACGGATTAGCTGGCTCCAAAAGTGGACGGTCATGGTTGCCTGTCACCGTTGATGTATAAAGCTAAGGCACATTCGCGATATGGCCGAGACATCGTTGGTAGTGAGAGATGGCAACGGCAACCGCAACAGCAGTCCCACGTTCCTTTTCAGTGTCTGGGGTCATCCGAGGATACCACGTGTATCAAAGAATATGGACGCCTCATGAGGAAAAGCAACAACGGTAAGAGAACCAGGAAACGAACACGACCGATTCGCAGTAGCGGTGCTCGAGGACGAAACGTTGTGCACAGTTGGACACTTGCTATTGGATAGCTTTTATAAGCGTTTTCTAATTATGCGTCATATTTCTAATGTTGCGTCATAGTTTATGCTGTCTGAATCTCTATTCTTGTGTTACATCGCACAAATAATTATTTTTTTCAGTGACGCATAATTAGAGCGCCTACGGTACATATTTTGTGCCATGTAAAGAAAAGGGAAGTTACATGCAGTCCTGACTTACTTCCATTTGAAACCACAACTCCTACTGCAATCCAGAGTGCCACTCCAAACAAAGCAGCTATCACCACCGGAGTGAAGTACAGAATTTGACATTGTGTCTTCTTGTCTGCAAGAGGATAAAGGCTTTCGCAGAGACATACGTTTTAGATTTACAGAACTACATGATAATTGCATATGGTATGTTCATATGCTGTTCACAGGACTTTCAGCATAAAACGATTTCTCTTGGGCTTTAAATTCCAAACTGCAAGCAAGGGCACTTGCAGGTGAATCCATCATTATTTACAGTTTCAAATGGAGGGGTTGCCACAGCCATGCAAGTGCAGACATAGTTATGCATGCACAAATGCTCCTAGCTGTACTACTCTTTCTATTAGTGCATATTAGAAAACCTCCTTCCAGCAGTTTATGACTTAACTTCACTAGCAGACTCACGATTGCACATATAATCATGTTCCACTCATGTGGCAAAAAAGGGTCCAATCACTGGACTGAATTGTGGAGTGGACTGCTGGAATAGACTGATAGACTGGATTACTGGACTGACATTCAAACTTAAATTGTTCGTATCACATAACCTCCAGCAAACTAGAGGTGCTAAATTGGGCCACATGTTTGCAGCTGATTACTTGTTAATAGCTTGTTATAAGCTACACTTTGTCAACTCACTATCATAGTGCTCATGATTGTACATGACTACAAAGCACAGCCATAAACATGGTGAACTCTTCCCAGACCTCTCATTTCAAGACCACGTGGTGCCAGTTACCATTAACTCTGACATCAGTGTTTACACCATGGCACTCTCAGAACAGTCAAGACAGCCTATTTACATAATACACCCATCAACATTTGACATGGTAAATTTAGCTGCTATATAATGGAAAATAGGTAAAATAAAATTGGGGCTTACTAGGGTGGTCTTTAACATTTGAACATTAAGGTTTTCTCAGCACACTGTCAGCATTAACAGCACAAATATGCTGGTTATGACAACTTCAACTCCTCCTGTACACAGAAAAGCCATCAGATTTTGTTTCCAAGGCTGGTGGGTGTTCTGCATAAACCACCAAAGACGATCGGTCATTGTCTCTCAAAATGACTTGAGGCTTTACTTCTGTCTTCTGCTCTCAGAACGTTCAGAATAACGATGACAAGAAGCCTACACTCGGTAGCCATTCAATTTCTGTACACTATTGCAATATGTTCGCGTAATTCCATGTTACGAATAATAAAGTTAAGGCTGCCTTAACCATTCTGATCTAGATACTATGTATATATATCTTACAGGCTTCCTTAGGTACTAAACTGTCCATATGCTGTGTTGCCATCCAGCAGCCATAGCTAGAAACAGTTAATAAACCTCAAATATACATTGGATAGAGATTCTGTGATATATAAAACTCAATTGTCAATCAAGTAATCCATTGCATCAGTCCAGCCCAACAGTCCAATCCAGTGATTAGACAAGATCCCAAAAAAGGATAAGTATATTGTGCTTTTGATTCAGACTAAAATTAGTTGACCAAACTGCAAAGGTACTCTATGCCTTGTTCTGTATTAGCCTCATTCCCAGGCTGACATGCAACAGCCCGGGAAACAAAGATAGCTCAGTAGCAGCTACAAAATCTTGTTTGTGAGTATATAGTAGGACTTGCCATTATGCTTTACAGTCCAATTTTTGTAGCTTGCTGTCAATAGCCTAGTTATGCCATAGGACAACTGACTTAGCTACATTGTAGTTGATTCATATGGTATTCTTGCCAACAGAAGATATAGCCGTGGATGATGTACCTGTATCATTAAGCATGGTCCATTACACACATCACTATATTTTCTTGCAATTAACACAGTTTCCACTGGGTAGCTTTGACAGGCTCTATTAGAGCAATGAATGTCTTGGCTATATCCAATGCTATTTATGAAATTTCGAAACTATCAACAAGAGTAAGTCTGAACGTAGGTAGCAAACAGGCACTTAGCCAGATAGATGATGAAGGACATAATTATACTCTTTAGCAAGTCATGACTCACTCTTCCTGGTGAAAGAAAACACAGTCCCAGTGATGATGATTACTATGCCAACCACCAGGGAAAGGACACCTGTCACAATTAGAGCAATGTCCCATTCTTGCAGACTTGGTTGCAGTTGGTTGCATACACCTGAAGAGAGTAACTCAAGGTAGATTTTAGCTAGCTAGAACAAATCGGGCCGCCTCCCCTAGTAATATGTGGGGTTTGGTCTAGAAGCCCTCAATGTGTAGCTGACCTGATTTGTGTATAATACAGTGCATAAAACTATTGAGGCTCGTGTCACATGGGCGCATACAAATAAATGTTACATGAAAAGATGTTGATGCATAGGGAGATATTCTGTGGAGGTATTATATATAGGTTATATGTAAATTCTGCAGTACCATACCAACCAAACCAAACAGTGAGTTCATACTGGCCATGTTGGTAATCCCTACCATGTTGGTAACTTAGGTCTAATCCCATACACGTAAGATAGCCTCTATGTGTACTTACTGTACTGTGGTGTTGTGAAGTTCCCTTGCACTGTCACAGTGATATCTCCACTAACTGCAGACACAGTGTAGTAGTACACAGTTGAAGAGTTCAGTCGCTCCCTCAGTACCACACTGACAGTGTCTCCTGCTGTATCAGTCTCAGTGGACTCAGCAGAGTATGGCAGGTTCATGTAGGTTGAGTCAGTTCCATACTGGACTGTACAGTGAGCAGAGCCAGTGAACCCAGACAGAAATGTGCAGATAAGTCTCGCATCACTGGGTGAGCTCACATCCACCCCTTCGCCAGTCAGGAGGTTGTTGGTTGTGTCTATACATACATTAAGAAGGGATAACTTACGGTTATGTTTTTTTTTTCCAAGGGAGTAGTTAAGTTATATCAGCTTTGTTCTCAGGCCTCTAATCTGGGTTTTGTTATTTGCAGCACAAAACGTGCAAGGCCTGGTAAAGCTTATCAAATACAATGATCTAAAAAATAGCCTAGCTAGGATTCAAGTGGATGTCTTGAGGTATGACACAATATCACAAAATCCAGAGGTTTTCACCTGAATGTTGACAGATCACTCAAGGTTTATAAACTAGTGTAAATGCAGAACATTGTGGGGCGACCCTGAGTGAGCAACGCAAAGCAGCATCATTTGGCTATTAAAACTAAGACTTCTTATTACCAGATTACAGTATCGAGGTAATGAATGTTTACAGCTAGCAGAGATTAAGTCTGGTCTTTTGCTGACCTCTATTGACTCTAAACACACTGCCTGGCTTGTCATGCATGATAAATCTACACCGTCAACTATAATCAACTATCAGCCGCCTTCTGCATTCTGTAAGTAACTAGGTTTGTCTTCACAACTTGCAGCCCTCGTACAGTAAACATTCCACTCCAGCTACTTCTCCCAAGCATCTCTCCTTGCCGTCTTTGCCCACACTGCTCGTGCTGGAAAGTAGTCTAGAGTGAAAATGTTACTTATTGTCCTCGCGCGGTTAGGTTAAATTACAGTCTAAACAGACATACAGAATACGTACGACAATCAACTCGCTAGTGTGGGGCTCACTCATGCTCGCCCCAATTACTTGACATTCAGTGACTAAGCTAGGGAATGGAAAAATTGTTTTGTAACGCCATGCCTCTAGACGTCCACCTGATATCTAGGTATATGTCAGCCTAGTGTGAATTTACATGCAGTACTCCATGTAAATTCTTACTAGGCTTTCTAACTATGAATTTAACTCACTGATGGGGTGTTCTGTACACGTTTTTCCAGCTCCCACTCCCACCATATTCACAGCAACAACTGCCACTGTGTCATAGTTTGAAGGGACATTGCCATTCAGGAGATTTGAGGCTGGCCTATAAGTGTATCCACAAATCCCAGCTGTGCACTCAGAAGGGTCCATACTCTGTGTATATACAACAGTCCCAGTGTGGAAACTGATCTGGTACTGTGTGATGTCCCCACTGGTGCCTGGACAAGCCTCCCCTGGGTCAAATGGGTCCTGCAGGTATTCAGACAATTTTTCTTCTATTCATTCCTTACATATTCCCTTCTCTACTGGTAGAGGAACTACAATGTCATATAGAACACCTGCACTACGCCAGAAAATTAAAGGTTGACTACCCCTTATATGTGACTTACGGATACAGAATTCCAGGCACAGCCAATGTGCACAAGCCTCCCCATTGACTTGTACAATAGAGTGATGTTACAGCTGCTAGAAACCACAGGGACTGTAACGTTGTGTGAGATGAGAGTTATCACAGTGACATAACTGCATTGTAGAATCAAACAGTGAAGTTTGCAACGTTTGGTTGCAGATAGCATTTGCTTTTGGGTGAGCACCAACTAAAATCGTGGAGGCATGCATGATCTGATACATTCACTTGCTTTCTCAATGCATAAAGTACTGCTGTTTGCGTAGACCTTGCTAACTGTCAAGCAAAAAGCTGTGCACATGAATATAATTATGTGGTTAGGCTTCCTATTCAGCCTGTAAAGAAGTTTACCACATAATTATATTCATGTGCACAGCTTTTTGGTTCACATTTTGCAAGATCAACGCAAACAGCTGTATTTAGCTAGCTTGGTATAATAGGGACAGTTACAGTGCTCCACCCTTGTTGTTTATTAGGACATCATTTCTTGCCACGCCAGGTTAGCTATACCAAACCCCTCCCTCAGGGTAAATCAGTACACTAAATGTGATAAGCAAATTTACGTGACTTGTTGCTCCACCATTATGTTCTATTTCAGCTGGCCCAACTTTTGTAAGAATGTATATACTCACCATTCAATTATTACACCTCAAACTTGTTGTTTAGTTTATGGTGCATAAAGTGCTGGAAATGGCAAATATACAGCAGATTGCAAAAGTCTTGCAACAAGCAAGCTGAACAGTGGAAAACCACAATTGAGTTACCACATATGAATCTAATTATCTTTCCCGTCTCAGCATGCCCTTCCTCTTGGTTCAAACACAGTAAATCAATTGTGGTTTTCCACTGTTCAGCTTGCCTGTTGCAAGACTTTTGCAATCTGCTGTACCACGCCCACGGGCATTTAAGTTAAAACCCTTTAAACCCTATAGTGCACTTTTGGTTACACAAAAGATAAAGTGCCTGTGTGCTTGTGCATGGGTTCTGCATCTGCATGAGAAGGCTTAGAAAACACTACTCTCACCTTGTAGGGGGCTCATTTGGCTTGGGCTCTGAGCGGGTGTTTGCCAACAAAGAATGTTGACTATATTGCATGTTCATTAATGAGTGGGCGTGGTTAAGGTCACGATTCTGCTTGTTTTGGATGAAAGTTCAGCTTTGGGATCAGAGCTCAGACAGAAATGAAGATGTGGTGCGTTAAAAGCATGTATATGGTAAAACTGGTCTCAAGTGAAACAAATTCAGGTGTTTAAGGGTTATCATAACTTAATTACCATTAGCAGTAATGTAGGAAATGTTCCCATGGAAAGATGATTGGATTTCACATCATTCAAACCCAACAGTACACTCCAGTACCCCTCCAGCAAATCATTTGATTGCATTCAAAGGTCCCGCATTGCTTATATAGATACAAATGGCTTCCTGTTTAGAACGTACTGAAAACAAATCTTTTTTTTTTGTACTACATACCTGGAGGAGTGATTGTCAGGGGCTCACTCTCATTCCCCACCAGATATACACATTTGACACCACGTACTGTGATGTTGTACTCATAGCCTGCCATGAAACCGGTCAGTTCATACTGTGTGACACTGGCAGTGGTGATGTTCAGAAGTCCCCCATATGGGGTCTGGGGAGCATTGGTGATGATGCTGATGAGGTAGAAATCAGCACTGTCTCCACCACTCAGTGTCCAGTTCACAGTCACATTCACTGTTCCACTGCCATCTCCAGTAACATGAACACAGGAGAGGGTGGGGACAGAGGGGTTACCTGAAGAGGTGAATGATATTTAAGTTTACGTATTTTAACAGTGAAAGTAGCAACTGTTTGGATTACTGTACATAGCAACAGTAAAGAGACCAAGAGTAGCTTAATTACAAGTGATAAAATGTATACAAGTAGACCATCCTGCACATAATGACGTAACTACTTTCTAATGAGCAAAGACCCACTGACCTATTATCTGGAGTGTACTGCCTCCAACCCTGTTCCATGACTCTCTGGATAAGGCCGGTCCAAAGCACTCAACTAGTGTACCATTCAGTGCGGGGATTGCAGTGCCACTCAGTGTTGATGTGAAGGAAGTAGCACTTGTTCCAAACCCAGTCACAGTTGTAACAGTGAAAGGACTGCCAGATCCACAAGGACCAGGGGCACTTGCTGTATTATGTACCAGAGAACACTCACCACTCCCGACCACTCTCCAAATGGTGATCCCATTCAAGCCTCCAGTAACAGTACATCTGAAGGTGAAGGTATCATTAGGACAGGTGGGGGGAGCTGCAGTGAACTGCCCAGCAACATCACCTGGAGAGAATAAAATTACCAAAGATTACATAATAATTATATATTTCCTACATTGTACGATCTTCAGCTGCTCAAAAGCCACTGTAATCCACTCAAGCATCTGTACCACCTAGAAAGTTGAGGCCTGATATGTATGGTCTCCCGATCTCTGTATTTCAAAACAGAGCGAGAAATTAATTGAGTTTGTTACATTATCTCAACAGAAGATTTTATTCAATAATGGCTCACACATTTAGCAAATGAGCATGATCACAAACACAACCACAGCTGTCTGGAATAGACTGGATAGTGTCTCCCAAAAAGAGATACAATGCTGCTTTGCTATGATAGGAATACTGAAGCTCACAGCTTATTCATTGCTGATAAAAATAACATCCAGGAATCACTAGTTAATCTCTTTCTAGGCAACAGCATGGTTACTTCTGTTATCCTCAATTTTGTCCATGTAACCAAAGCTAGCTATGAAATTAAACAGTGGTGGCTAGCTAGCAAGTGAACCAATCTCCATTGTCAGTTGTGCTGCTACGTATCTCAAATGAGGATATCTCGATTTTTTGCCACGTGTACGGTGATTTAGTGGCACATATGTACATAGTCTTGTGCCCATCCCATGTGCACCTCCCAGCAAGAAACGGTCTGGTGAATGAAGTCAAATTTCTTGGGCTTATTCCAAAAAAGTGGTAAGGACCAATGAGATTGTGAGATCAGTAGTTATTATGTAGCACTTCACCTTAAAACACTAAAGTTGTTTTTCTTTATCTCTACTCAAGTATCTGTACCTTTTTTTGATCAGGTTTGGCGTAAAATATTTTGAACGTTGCTAGGTGACACAGTCGCAAAAGTGTGCCCTACCCCAACAAATTTGACTTGGTTCACCAGACCATTCTCCTCATGAGAGGGTGGAGTCTGGGGACAAGACTAATATGTACACTCCAGTATGCTCTGCTATGAATCCACATAAGCCCAGTTTCCACCATATTCAAGTTGCTGATCGTATCAAAATGGTGGACAACATTAATCTTAAATAGGAAAGAGCTGGAAAAGCAGAGAATATAGCCTCATTAGTCTCCTACATGCACACACAGACTTTTTTGGGGAGACTATAAACACATACTGGACAGGGACCTGAAGACTAGGGATCCAAGGACCCGAGGACCAAAGGAACAGGGACCCAAGAACCGAGGACGCAGAGTCATGAGGGCTGTGTTGGACTGCCGCAGTTATAGCGGAGATGGTGACAACATACAAGACATAGCCATGCGTTTGGACTTGTAGCATTGACACAAGTTGCCTGTAGCTACAGCAGTATCACCATGCACTCTGAAGGCATTATACACAACAGATGCCATTTCAAACTAACCTCTGATTTCTTTAGCCCTCAGAGCGTCTTGCAAAGCCAGACTTACACACACAAAGTGAGAGACGGCCATACATTTGAGCTTAGAACATTGGCACAAGTTACATTTGTCACAATTGCGAAGTGCAACACAGCTCTAAAGACTCTAGGTCCTCGGGTCCCTGGATCCAGTGTTTATAGTGTTCCACTTTTTGGGGGGCCAGGGGCGCGGATCTAAGAGGGGGCATGGGGGGCCAATGACCCCCCCATCCTTCCGGACTGAGCTAGTACGCTGACCGCTACGGTTCAAGTCTTCAATCGCCACACGTACTTAACCCACGTGGCAACACGGACGCAGATGTAAATCCTTATGTTTTGTGAACAAAACTTCTTGCTGGTACAGCTTCCAAGAGACAGTGCTGTGGCAGTGCAGATATACGACAATATCTCATTGACAGCAGGTGGGTAACAAAGTCTACAACTTCAGCCTGCTTGTTTGTTGTTCGATCACAGTATCTTCCAATTTTTCCTGCAGTGCTAATGCTTCACTGAAGAAGTAGAAGATGGCCTTGACGTTGAAAATGATCTGAGGTCTGACCCCAGTGAGAAGAGTGGCTGCATTATGAATCTCACAGCGATCCAGAGACAGAGTTTGCTAGCACCGTTGAGCCTTCACATGAATCACTCAATGAGCTCCCTGGTCACAGGAAACCTTCACAGTTAGACGAATCACTCAATGACTAGTCTCGGTGAAACTCCACAGTTGAGTGAACTGCAGCACAGTGTCTCAGAACTCCCTGCTCACAGTGCAAATGATACAGAGCTGCATCCAGCTGTCACTTCGGGAGATTTTGGTATGGTAGCTATAGTCCAGTGAAAGCCCTTTGAAAGCTCACCAACAATGAGAAACTTGTCTTGCTGAAGCAGCTAGCAACTGCTCCATCACGTAACTACAAGTTTTCTTTTCATTTTTTCTACGGCTATTGGGTTAGTTTACTCAGAGTCAGAAGATGGGGGATACTGTAGGTTGTATGTGGTCTTTGGCAAGTGTAGGGATACAGGTTCTTGTGAACTTACAAACTTCAGGAAGGTAGAGCTAACAGAGAAACTTGGGGAACACTTCCACTGTTTGAAAAGAAAGAAATCCCACCAGGCTGCTTTGAAAGCAGCAATGCAGTGATGGAAAATCCAGAGTAGCAATTGATTGTCATCTAAGCTCAGAATGAAGCAAGCGTGCTGCAGAAAATCTACTTCGGTCTATTGCAGAAACTGTGTTATTTTGTAGAAGGCAAGGTCTAACCTTCAGAGGCCACCGTGATGATACTCCCGCAGTAAACATCCAAACATCCATATATTGGTTGTTATTCTGGCCACTCTGCCTGTCACTAGCTGTGAATGTGAGAGGTCAATTAGCATGTTGAAGCTGGTTAAGACTTCCCTCCAAAACACCATGTCACAGGACCGTCTCTATGGGATGGCAATGTTACAGTATCACAGAGACGGGAATATCAAAGTATATGAGGTGGTAAAAGAATTTGTTCAGCGGCACCCACATTGACTGATCCTATTACTATCTTGTGCATTTTGGAAAAACACACTTTGTTGCTTGTTTGCAGTCTAAATGTCTCGGAAGCCACAAGATGCAACCTCTGGGCAATACAAATTGCAAAAAATTTCTGGGGAAGCATGCCTCCAGATCCCACCAGATAACTGGTTGCAAAGCAGCAAGCTGTCACTAGTGACTATGTTTGCCCCACCTTTACAAATTCCTAGATCTGCCCCTGCATGGGGGCATCAATATTTCTTGTCTGTCCAGCGAAAGTCAGCACATTTACAGGGTCAAACAATTGCTAAACCCAACCATATTGATGGACAGGTGGACAACACTAATTGCTTAACCCCAGGGTAAAAAGTCAATCATAGAGGGTGGCAAAGCAATTCCTGGGATAATTTTCAAGAGGATATACAAAACCTCTTTTCTGAAGAAAGCTGACATGTTTACATTCACCTTACACATAACTCAAATAGGCATATACAGAATACATGTACTGTACGACCTATAGACAGAGACAGACATATTCTTGTGTGCTTGCTCATGCTCGCACTCACGCCATGCAACTATACCAATAGTTATCTGCCACCTTCTGCAAATAAATTATTACTAGGAATGAATCCACCAGTCCAGTATAATGACCAAAACCACAATCCAATATACTTAACTTATAATATACAGGACACTTTAACACTGGACCAAGGGACCTGAGGACCGGGGACCCAAGTACTGGGGACCTGAGGATCTAGTAGCTGTGTTTTGCTTAGCTTTCATGACAGACATGCAACTAAAAGCAACTTGTGTCAATGCTCTAAGCTCAAACTTAAGGCTGTGTTGATGTACATAAGTCATAGAATTTGCAATGCTATAATACGCACAAAGATGCTCTTCCCACCAGATTTTGCAATTTCACATTATCTGCTAGCTTCTTTAACCCTTTCTTCACTCTGTGAAACCCAAGAATAGTCCCTTTTATTGCATGCAAGGATGCAAATTGCAAGCAAGGCTACTAGCGTGACTAGTACACACAGATGTCCTGGGGTCAAAGGTCATATGCATGATATTCTCGAAACTCTCACTTTGTGTGTGGAAGTCTGGCTTTGCAAAACTGACAGTAGCCTACTCTGAAGGCCAAAAAAAGTTGGAGCACAGTTTGAAATAGCATTGCCCAGTCTGCTACAAATAACACCTTCAGCGTGCAAAGCCACTAATGTACGAGACAATGAGACATAGCTGTGAGTTAGGGTTTGTAGCTGCATTAGCACAGGTTGCCTGTATAGTTGTATTTACGCTATAACTGCTGTAGTGCAACACAGCCCTCAAGAATTTGGGTCCTTGGGCCCCCAGTCCTCTGGTCCTCAGGTCCTTGGGTCCTCGGGTTCCGAGTTCAGTGTTTATAGTCTCCCATAATATACATGTACACACATGTACACACATTTCACTTTCATGAGTTGTACCAAACAAAGTATAGCAGGAAATTTTCATGAACATAAATTTTTGCGAATCACCCACAAACATGGCAGGAAATTTTTTTTGCGATTTTACAATTTCATGACAGGTCATGACCTATGACCACACCTCCAACAATTTTACTTTGTGGACTACTCAAAATGACGACTACTTAGCATGCCGTGCAGCGTTGAAGCAGTGGTATCGTAATTATTACTGCGTATGATCCAATCTAACATAAGAAATTCAATTTTAGGAATTCATCATGAATCTAATTCTACGTAAGCCAGAGTCTTAATTTATTTATGCTAATCCAATTTAGCGTAAGATAATGACTGAAGCCAACCTCCAACCTTCGTGGCCTTCCTACCCTGCAGTCTCACAAACAGGTGTACTGTCTTCATAGTTTGGCAAAGTCTCTGCACAATTCATACACTTCGCTAGCTATGCCTGGTGCAACCTTCATCGGTCCCAGAGTTGACAATATATGTACACAATTCAAGGAAAAGCCAGCTGTACACTTACCTAGGTAGCGAAGAACACTTGGTACTGCCTTCATTGGTTACAGAGTTCGACGAGGTGTGTACACAATTCTAGGAAAAAACAGCTATACACTTACTTAGCTTACAAAAGCAGGCCTTCACGTATTGTGATTCTGCACGTAATTCAGGAAAATCCAGCCATACACTTACCTAACTTACGAGAGCAGCCCTTCCCGTTTTCACGTATTGTTATTCTTATGCAACGTAAGATCTAATTTTATGTAAGAAATTCAATTTCAAGAATTTATGATGAATCCAATCTAACATAAGGTCACATCCTAATTAATTTTTAAGCTTACGTAGAATTCCAATAAACATAAACACAAATAAAATGTGTCGGCCGCTTTTGTTGGGGAAGAACTGCCATGCCAAGGAGTGCATACTAATTCTGAGGATCCATTTGTAGTGGCGGTGGAAAAAGGCAAGACTATGTTGATCGTAGGTCATATGTTTCAAGAAACATTTCCACAGTCTGCTCGATGTTTCTACAACGAAGCACATCGATTTTCTGTTGAGTAGCTAGATACAGGTGCTATCCATAAATTAACGTTCGCGAAAAGAAATTTTCGCGACTTGGTGTTCGATCGCAAAAATCGTGAAAATTTCTGCCTCGCAAAAATTTCCCACTATACGGTATAGAGTCAGGGCCTAGGAAAGAGGTTGCATGTGCACTATACTCACAGATCTCACCTGGATACTGCAAAAGTCTAGCAGCTAGCAGTAAGAGTAGAACCTGTGACGAATATATGTGGAGACTGACATAATTATACAACGTAGTAAATGCAATGGGAAGCCAACAACACATATCTACATAATTTCGTTACCAGAATCCTTCCCAGCTTTTGTCATGCACTGTATGAAAAATGGTATGCAACAATAGCTGAGGAGGAGCCTTGGAACAAGGCTATGTCTACATGCAAAGCCAATAAACAACTGGTAGTTTTGACTTTGCGCAAAACAGGCAGGGGGAGGTTGGAGTGCAGACCTTGTGATTTTCACATGTGATCTGTACCACATGAGGATGAGAATCACTGTCAAGGCAATCAGAAAGGGAGTCCCCAGTCCCACTCCTAATCCCACTGGAAGGGCTAGAGACTCCATTGGTGCATGTATTGTAGGAATGGTAGAGTTGGGGGCTGGGCACATGTCTGCCATTGATGCATTAAAGTCAATGCATGTGCCACTATGCAGATATCACAAGCTGTCACACCTGCACAGACAAACCATAGAGGATGCCAATACCTGTACTGTGTTATGTACTAGCTCTAGCTATTTGCAAAAGGAGTGGTGGTTTGTAGACTACACACAGATGTTAGGCTTCCCAGTAATAACTACAAGTCGTCAATATAATAACTACAACTTATGACTTCTCCCAGGCATAGTTACTGAATAAATCTCAATTCTGGTAGTTATAGTTGAAGTGGGAAGAACATGTTAACCAAAATTTGAAATCTCTTGATGTTTTCTGTACAAATCAGTCGCAGCTTCAAGTGGTCACAAGACCACACAGAAAAATGCTGTTAATGTTAGTACATAAGTTATAGCAAAAAGCAAAGTGATGTTAAACCGACACTATCATCTTACTAGACTCAGAAGCAGCCATCAGGTAGTGGCATAGTGTTGTTTCCAGGGCCTAGTGAACAGAACAATGCTAACAGTGGTACTATACAATGAACTTGAAGTAGATAGCTTCTTTTCTTATCATGAGTGGGTCATGGAATCATTTATACATTCATTAGCAAGAGTTTATGAGCTATTGAATGCAGTGAAGAAACATCTAACTAAGTAACTGATAGAAAACTGCCCAGACTCCGGGCCTATGTCCTTGTATGGGGATTTGAAGTGGCTGACATGCAAAAAGGATGTAGACATAATGTAGTTTACATAACACGATGCAACCCCCTTGCATGAAAAATGGTGACCAATAACTAGCTATGAACACAAGTTTTTGTTGTTTCAAGTTACAAATAAAAACAGTAAACTAACAATAACATCCATTATGTACAGTGGTTCTCCACTTTGGCCCAGTTCAGTGATTTATGTATTTGTTTGGGCCCATTAAGGCCTGACTACAGCTTAGCTAATAATCTGTCCAGGGAATCTTGTGACAAAAGGTAGCAAAGACTTGCTTTGTCGGTGGGTTTGTTAATTAAAAAAAT
Source organism: Agelas oroides (assembly GCA_949130485.1). Classification (NCBI taxonomy): domain Eukaryota; kingdom Metazoa; phylum Porifera; class Demospongiae; order Agelasida; family Agelasidae; genus Agelas; species Agelas oroides. Next base: position 21,125,107 of record OX422183.1, read on the forward strand.
ATCCTTATACTCCACTCTTGAGTTTTGTTCTAGAATGCGATGGTAATACTGAGGTAGAGCTCAGGGTTTACAGTTGCTTCTTGAATATCTTCTAGTCCTGAGAAACCAGCAGCATGCCTCATAACTAGGCTCTATTGAAAAAGGACCTAACCCTTTCCTCTGATGCCAGAAACCAGGCTACTGCTAACCACACCTTGAAAGGCGTTTGTTGTCTATTCTGTAACAAAGGTAATTGTGTTTCAAAATAGTACCAGGTAAGTGACACTGTGATAAAACCGTTCATACATGCCTGGAGTAACCACTTGACGTCACGTCGTAGCAACAATTAGTGCACTCTGATGACAATCCAAGGGCAAGAATTGTGGATACAAGGTCACGATGGGTGCGTAGGGTTTCGACTAAGCTGAAACCATCTGGCTAGTTAAAATTACTCACCTCGTGAGTTAAGCTTGTAAGTTGCTAGTTCGACTGAAGGTGAGCCACAGGAGGCCACTTTAACTGCCAAACATCTTCAGCTTTGTCGAAAAACATGCACGCCTATCGCGCCCATTGCGACTTTGTCCATAGAGCCGTTGGTTTAGCTTGCATCCACACGTCTTGGCCTTGGAATCTCAGATAATTGTCGCTATCACGTGATCGCGCCCTCCCTCCTCTGAGGTAGAACAATCGATCCGTAGTTAGAAACATGGCTCACAAAACAGGCCAAACATGAAAATAAGATTACTATGCTCACAAATCCAATTAAGAACCACTATTCAAGAGCTGGAGAATGTCAGATGTAGTACATACAACAGCCAACACACACTAAGTCCTTACATACAAAAGGGCTTCTTGTAACCACTTTCACACAGATTTTTGATCTATTCATCTTCAACTAATGAATCCTGTGTCATGTGGCAGTCATATGACATTGTAGAAATCAAAGAGTATTCATCACGTGTTTTCTCTCATCGCCACGTTCAAAGCACTGCATTGCTGAACTTCTTTTAAGGGCAGGGCTCACATGCGCTTCATAGATGCGTATGTATCTGTTGCGTCAATGTAGTGCATATGAGCCCCACTCCTGGGGAACATAAGATAATTTTGGTCTGCCCTAATAGTGTGCAAAGACAAACTACATTGTCAAATGTTACTCGATAGTATAGAGCTCTTTCATGTGATGTAATCACCTTTGAGAATAATAAATATATGAAGTTACACCCCAAGTGAAAAGAAAAAATATGTAATAATGAATGAATGGATGAAGTAATTAATAAATGTTGTGAAAAGCCATACAAGTGCTTGCACATGCCTACTATTTCAGCCTTTCTCTCCCAGGCTAACAGGGCCTACTCAACTTTGACCAGGCAGCTGAAAGTAGTTATCATTGAAGTATCTACGGCTCAAGCACTAAGGCTGAGAACTAATCCATGGTGAGCACACAAGACGAAATATTTACCACCCATAAAAGTGACCTATAGTCACATAGGATTTCACAATGACCAAGCTAGCTAATTTTAGCATGAAGGGTACTTGTATTTGCAGAACCTGGGCAAATTTTTTTAAACCACTGCTAACCTGAGTTACAATCAAAAGTATTGTCCTTTCAGTGACCACACCAACAAGCTACATTTATTAGGTACACATTTCTGGTAGCAGATTATCGATCTAGCACAGCTACACAGAGCTACAAGTCACTTTGACAGTTTGGTGAAGTCTGCACTTAGCTACTGGCTTGCTACACTGCAGCACATCCCATGCGTCTACAACATTTTTTATGGCTTCTTTAGAATACCGACTGATGTTTCTCAAAGGCTTTGCATGGTGTTCTTAGCTCCTACACAACTTAGATGGAGACAGCAGTAGCACAAGCACATCAATCTTCAATCCAGCCAGTCACTATAGACATACATAGAAGTTAGCTGGCTTTGTTTATTATCTTGTCTCTATGTGGCTTCAATTATCACCAATCAGCATCCTAACCTGGATTGTGAATCCAATTCTGATTCCCTGTACAGGTGTGTGTATGTGTACTTGTCTTACAGGTATACTAGTGTGCCTCTCAAAGCTTGCTTAGTGGCAACATTTGTACATAGCTAATAAGCTGGATTTGATTCCCTGTTCCACAATTGCCCTATTGTAGCGAAACTTCCATACTGTGTGTAGTGGGTTAGCTTAATGATTTGTTTATGGACAGGACAAGTTGGGCTGTCAACCTTTAAATCTTTCCACTTGGGGTGCGGTTAGCCTTTGAATAATAAAAAGCCGCCTGGTTGGTGTAGACTCATACCCAGGTCACTCCAAGGTATCATCTTGCAGCTGGCCTGGAACAAGGTATACAAGGAGATATGTAGTAGGCAAATGGAAACGGACACGTACATAAAATGCTTCTAGTATGTGTTCAGTTGGGAAAAATACAACCACTATGTTCATATAGCTGTTAAAACAGCTGTATGAACATTTACCTTTGAGATTTCAATGAAAATATGGCCAATGACATACTGTACATGCTATACACTGACAGCTTAAGTTTAGTATATATATCATGCAATGTGATGAAAAGGCTCCATACTGAGCAGGTGACACTAATAAAAGCAACATGGGGCTGGGGAATAGACAATCACTCCCTGTGGATGACAAAATTTTCATTAATTCCCTCCCTTGGACAAGTCCTCCATTTGTTACATAATCATCAGTGTGTACACCATGCAATTTTGGTGTTAGCTAAGTTAGCCAAAGGCTGCAACACGCTTTGCCACCTTTCATTCACCCTGCCTCGAGCTCTGTACTTATCCGTCTTTGACCACGCCTATATATGGCTGTGCATTGCCTGCGCAAGGCTTACCCTGCATGTGCGCATACCAAGTATAATGTTGTAAGGGTAGTTGCTTTCTGCTCACCTGAACTTAGGGAAGTCACTGATGAGAAACTGCTGGGTAACAATAGTGGCGTTAGTAGCATAATGCCCTTTAGACTTATATAATCAACATATAAGCTATTGGATTTCCTAGGTGGGCATTTTTACACCTATTCATTTTGCCTTTTTACTTCCAAAAATGTTACTAAATGTCCGCATGCAGCACGCAGTTGCGATAAATTAGAGTCTAAACAGACATATGGAATACGTACAACAGATAATTGGGACGAGTGTGAGCGACAGAAAAAAACAAAACAGAAAGGCAGTGGTGAAAACGGATATATGATTGGTGCGTGTGTATTCTTTCAGCTATTTGTGCGCAATCAAATATTTCCACATGTATATTGCTACAACACAGGTCTGACTCATAGCTAGCTGCACTGATACCTCAAGAGAGAAACGCAGAAAAGCTAATGCATACGTTGCAATTGGGACTGTCGTACTGCAGCATCTTAAAAAATCCTGCTTCTCCCTGTATTGGGCCACAAGTGAAAGCACAAGGGAAGCTTGGTTAGCGAGTTATGTTATGACGCATCAATGGAACAACGATGAACATGATTAGCCAGTACCTACCTACTGACACATCTGCAAATGTCTGCAACTGACCTGAGTGGCAAATGTTTCCCACACTCACTACTTATTTAATTCAGTGTCGGATAGACCAGTATATGTTTTAGGAATTTTGTATATTGGGTCAGAGTGAGCATACAACTGCCTAGAGCAAAGGGTCAGCTCGATAGACTAAGGGTCAATGTGAACTTAGTAATTAATGTAGCAATGTGATCACAATTTGATGTTTACATGATCTCTAGGTATGCAGGTTGGTTGTTAGTGAGAAGGTCACAGCTGAACCATTCTCTCAGTGAATCAATGACAGCAACTCATTTTGTGGTGGATAAGGGATATACCATTTGCAAAACTGCCTATGTGAGATGAAGTCACGTGTACACATGCCGTTAGTGACAGAATGTTTCCAAACAATAAGCTATACTGTATTTATACAGCCCTAACCCAACCCTAACCACACCCTAACCAATACAAATTAGTGTATAGCTTATGGATGGAAACCTTCTGTCGCTAACGGATTTTACGTGTACAAGTTATAACACTGCCTGGTATATAAATGCTCTAACAACTCGCTCACGTTCGCCCCACATTCCCCTAGTAGGTTCATCCACGGAGGGGTGTACATCTGGAACTTGGTATAAAGTAGTCAAGATGTGATCGTGTTACGTCAACCAACCATCTTCGAGCGTCAGGAACATACATGACGAGTGACATCAACAGGCAACACTGTAATAAAGACTTACATTCATCATCGGCATGTTTCACGATGGTTAACCAGGACACAGAACACACGGACGACCCCCGATAGCAACAGTATCTGGTATCATGCCAATACCTGACCTGTCTCCGCTGCAAAAAAAATATATTGCAGCACCAATCAGATTGCAGAACGCACACAAGAATGTCCACAAGAATGTCCACAAGAATGTCCACTGGTTTTTGATCGCTTGCAGTATGCAAAAAACTGGAGCTGGGGAAGGTCTGGGAACGAGGCAAAATACTCAGTATAGTGTTGATTTCTGGCGCGCGTAAAGCGGACGTAGCACTTCCTGTCAATGAACGGTCAATAGGCCAGTTGCAAGTAAGCATTGGAATTTTAATGAAATTTGGAATTAACGTGACGTCACGTTTGGGGTCCTTGGTGGCCCGCAGAAATGTATTGGCATGTATGGGAAAATCGCGATGCCAACGTTTAAACTTCGCGCCACTCCGCAACTATACGGTATGTGCTATTTAAGCGAGTCTAGCGTAAAACTAGAGACCCCGGCGAACACGTGGAATTTTGAATCAGGCGAATTGATCGTAGTGTTCTCGAGAAACAGCGACTTTTGTTTGATATGGCTACGGACGATGTTGAAGTGACACTCTCCCCAGCTGATATACCTGGAGCAGATCTCTCTGAGCCTTTTGATAGGCATACCGTATCTGACTTGCGTTGGTGGCTGCTTTGCAGAGGCATCAAAGTACCTACCTCTTGGAGAAAACAAAAACTTATAGAAAGGTACTGTTCTATTAAGGTGTACTAGCCGCTAGACTCTATGGTCATATATAAGTTATAAATATAAGTTACTCGCCTATATTTACATGACAAATGTTTTGTATCATCCTTAGAATACACAAAGCCAAACGGGATGACACTCCTGTTGTTGATGTTGACGGGTCGTTCCTGTATAGGAAATATATGTCTCGAGTGAATGCCGGGGAGAAAGTAGCAGAGCCAGGTCCACCACCTCCCCCACTAACTGAATGGAAATTAGTTTCGGAGGACACATTCAAAGATGTTGCTCTCCATATTCCTCTAGTCACTTCTGGTAAGCTCCTTTATTTTAACTTATGTGTGTTGTATCTTTTCACAAGTGATGTAACTCCCATGTAGGCTTGGTGTATACTTACCTTGCTGGACATGTTGGGCACACTGGTGAACAAGGTGCTTTCAGAGCACTGACGCGTGGGTATACACACTGGGCTTCAGGGAGATTGCAGGAGATGGAAGTGAATACAACTCATCCGGCATACTGTCACGTGCGTTGCGTGATGAAACCATCGATGAAGGCAGGCTTGTATCATGTGTACTTGCTGCTTGGACGAGAAGGAGAGCTGGCCACTATTTGCTCTGCTACTTGTGAATGCTCTGCAGGGTAATTCATCTGTTTATTTTTTTGTTTTTACCTGGTGTGTGGGTGCATGTGCATGCCTGCATATGTGTGTGTGCATGTACATGTACGTGCCTGCACGTGTGTGCCTGCATGTGTGGGTGTGTGTTAGTGTGTGTACGTATGTGGATGTGTGTGCATGTGTTCTGTGTGTAGTATTATTTACATTTCTGTTCCTTTTTTTTTTCTCCAACAGAGAGTCAGCTAGTTGCACTCATGTGTCTGCTGTTCTTCATGCACTTGCCAGTGTTAATCCCATGTCATTCAATCTCAAGCCCAAAATACATTCAGCAGGGGTTACTGATGGTGATGAAGTTCCTGTTACTTCACTGCCATGTCTGTGGAAGGCTCCAAGGAAACGCAAACAGAGTACAATGCCAATGTCTGAAGCTGTTTTTCAAAAACATGACTACACTAAACCTGTGAAGAGAAGCATTAAACCAGTTGAAGACTTTGACCCTCGACCACCTGAGTTTCGAGGAACAGCTAGCAGCCGTCTTCCAGATCTTTTACAGAAGGTGAAAGGAGAGCAACTTTGTGTATCATTGTTACTGGATAGTAGTTGCTGCCATTGGGAAAATTCAACAATCCCAGCACAGACTTCTTCACCAAGTCTCCCTGATACTGCTTCTTTGCTTGATACAGTAGCAGCATTCAAAAGTAGTTTGAAGATCAGTGAAGATCAAGCTCGACACATTGAACAAAATACAAGAGAGCAACGTAATTCTGTACTTTGGCATTCTGTTCGCCGATATCGCATCACAGCTTCATTCTTTGGTTCCGTTCTTTCTCGCAGACCAAATACCCCTCCAGACAGTTTAGTGTTGCGCATTATTCAACCTAAATCATTTTCAACAAGAGCCACAGCCTATGGAATTGAAAAAGAGCAAATTGCAATAAGTGAGTACATTGCTTACCAGCGTAGTCGAGGCCATCCTGACATTTCAGTTAGTCCATCTGGGAGCTTCTCCAGATGGTGCTGTGTTTGATCCATCTAACACATTGCAGCCTTTTGGCTTTTTAGAAGTGAAATGCCCATATTCAGCCAGAATGATTACTCCAATGATGCATGTGCTACATCTGGTTTCTGCTGTACAGCTGATCCAATCACTGGACAGTTAAAGCTGAAGGAGAATCATGCTTATTTTTCCCAAGTTCAAGGTCAAATGGCTATTGGACAACGACCTTGGTGTGACTTCGTTATTTATACTAGCAAAGGACTCAGTGTTCAGAGAATTGAGTACAATGAAAAGTTTTGGGAAGATCTATTGCACAAACTTTCAAACTTTTATGACAATTGTGTCGCCCCAGAAATTGTCAGTCCAGTACATTCCTTAGGTCTTCCCATGAGAAACCTGTCTAAGAAATAGTGTTGATATTGTATGTATACATGTGCTAATGACTCTCTTGAACATGTGTATATATCATTTGTGTTTTGTTAATAACATTTTCAAATAAACATTTCAATATAATATTATTCAAATAAACATTGATGTGTAAATAAATCACTACATACCAACAACTTCAAGAATTAAACTTTACATGGAAGTATCAGAGTCTTCTGAGGATGAATCACAATCAGAGAGTTGTTCAAAGTACTGCTCAACATCACTTTCTTCACACTGTTGTGGAGGAGGAACCAGTGCAGGGTGAAAATTTGACAGAAATGCACAAACACAAACAATCTGATTTGTCAGTCTTGCCATAGAAATTGGAATTGTTTGTTTTAGTATGCTGAAGGTTTTCAACCGTCCAATCGCTCGCTCAACATGGATTCGAAGAGATGCGATTTTTCTTCCTTGCTCCACTTCTGCGGCTGGTAGCTGATGGCATCCTTCAAGGAATGGGGGAATATTGAGATCAATGTTTAGCTCTTTCAGCATGTCTTTTATTGTGAACCCTCTGTCAGCCATAATTGATATGCCAGGTTTATCAGCAAGGGTGTCCAGAAAACCACATGTACGAGTAAGTTCGACATCCGATATGGAGCCTACATACACAGGTGATATATAACATATCGCTCCATTGGGAGTACAGGCAACCAAAACTTGGCAGTATTGTGGTGTTTGTACTGACTCCAAGTCGAAGATTGCATATGCAAATCTGATGGCGTCTCAATGAATATCTCACTGCCATCAATGATGGCGTAAGTATTAGGGAACTTCTCACGAAATGCAGTTGGTAGTGTTCCAGACACTTGACGTACAGTTGGAATCCAGCTGATTTCTTTCAAATGATGATACAAAAAGCATATCCACGTAGTTAGGTAGCGAGAAATTTGGGACTTAGATAATCCAAATCGATAGGCCAAATCTGTTAGCTTCAAATTCAGTTTGAGTTTAACCAAAGTAAGGAACAGCTGATTTTGTGCATCAAGCTTCCTTGACCGACGTCTTGTTCGAACACCATCTTTCGATCCCCAGTAGTTAAGGTGATCCACTACTGGCCCAAGGAATTCAAAGAAAGCAAGAAAAACAGCATACGAGACAAATCCAGTATAGAATCGAACAAGTGTGTCGTCATGTTTTATGTCATCTATTTGAAATGGTCTCTTCTTGGACTGTGATTTTAGCTGGGTATTCTCTGCCTCTAAAGCCTCAATGCGAGCTAATAAAGCAGTATTCACTAATACCTCTGCCTCACTGGACTGAGAAGGAGTATCAACTACACTTGGAAGCTCATGGACTTGAAAATTAGTTTCAAGCTGTTCTCCTATAGGTGCAACACTCACTTGACAAGGCGTGCTTGGTCTTGATGATGCAGTTGATGGGACAGGTGTAACAGATTTACTTCTTGAACTGCTAAACTCTCTCACTTGTTTCAGTTCTTCTCTCTGCTTTGCTCTCTCTGCTCTTAATCCCCTTTTGATAGGTGAGGCGAAACGCCTGCCTACTGTCATAGTTGGGGCATGCTTTACATCCCCACAAGGAAAATGCCTTGAACAAACGCGAGCGTCAGGCCCAATATCGTCCTCACACATTCCAAACACTTGCAACCAAACAGCTCTTCGCTCTGGATACATTCGCTGGTTGGGAAAGCGGTGAAATGACACTCCAGGATCTTTACTTCTGCTATTACCGCATACACAACACCTCTGACCAGGCATGTCGACTTGTTTCTCGAGAACGCTACGATCAATTCGCCTGATTCAAAATTCCACGTGTTCGCCGAGGTCTCTAGTTTTACGCTAGACTCGCTTAAATAGCACATACCGTATAGTTGCGGAGTGGCGCGAAGTTTAAACGTTGGCATCGCGATTTTCCCATACATGCCAATACATTTCTGCGGGCCACCAAGGACCCCAAACGTGACGTCACGTTCAATTAGTAAGTAATGAATTCCTAAGGCCTTACATGCAACTGGCCTATTCATAGCCTCGTTCCCAGGCCACTCCCAGATTTTATCTCGCAGCCGCGGAGAAAACAGCTGCGAGATAAAATCTGGGAGTGTCCTGGGAACGAGGGTACTATAAATTCACTCGTTTTGAAACATATCAATTCGCTATACGTTTAACCTTTGATACGAGTAGCTAAGTACAATACAATGTCAATAAAGACGACATCAGTCACAGAATGAGATTATCGAGCCATGTGTTGGTGTTCTCCATCTGTGGACAGCAGGTAAAGTTGTTCCTGGAGGTACTTTGGGATAGCCATTTTGAAGCCTCTGGGTCCTTTGGGTATGGAATGAAAACAAAGACAAAGTAGCTGGCTATACATATCCCGTAATTCGCTTTTTTTTTCGTCTAGGCCTAGTAAATTTTCGTCCAAAAAATTTTCGCGTAAAATAATTTTTCGCACAGACCAAATTGAACGAAAATAATTTTACAAGTCGCGTGTGGTGGGCATTAATTGAGGAGATCGCACCGCGTGCCGAAGAGATAGCTACGGCTGCAGATGGAAAGGTGGCTGATAGTGATCCCTTCGGATCGGGTAGCCCGTTGATTGGCTTCAAGTACCGACGAATGGATATGCTTCCCACGGCCACTGAGATGACAGGCAGACAGCAACTCGCTCAATCACGTTGACGTTTAGGGTTGGGCGGATTATGCTCCATTTTTTACCCATTATGCTATTCCAATATGCTCAAAACTGTACCAATTATGCTTATAATTATGCCCAAAATTTGCCTATTATGCTCAAACTATGCCCATTATTTCAGGAAGGAACAAACTTGTATGTTCAAAATAATATTGAAACAGGATGGCAGTTCATCGACCATTGTAGTCACCCCGTTCCGCAAGAGTGGGTGTGGCCACGCTAACATCATGGAAAGTTCAATGTAGATCACCAGACTCTGCGATTGTTCCCTCACTTCGCCGCTTACCAACAGGGCATGGGACGAGATACTTCACGGTCTGGGACGAAACTACCAGTCTACCACAGACACATTATGCTCAAAATGTGCCTATTATTCCCGCATAATGCTCAATGCTTTCTGGTACCTATTATTCCCAAAATTATGCCAGCATAATCCGCCCAACCCTATTGACGTTCACTACTTCGTTCGCACCAGGGATAATCCGCACGTACTACGTCTCTATACGTACGTAATCGTTCTAAATATTCGTCTGATTGTAAAATATTTTCGTACGTTTTCTGTGTACGAAAATATTTTTACAACGAAAAAAAGCGAATTACGGTGTACTTTTCTGCAAATTGTTTAAGTATTAAGAATATTCAACAAAGCATGCCCTGCACTGTGGGAACAGCTATTTCTCCACAATATCTTACTGTATCCACACCAAATTAGGTACAGAGGTTCCTTAGAGACTTGGGTATCTTTGTTTGCACTGTTTTGTTAAAAAAATACCTGCCTTGATCACAACTTTTCTGCAAATTGTTTAAGTATTAAGAATATTCAACAAAGGTAGAACCAGTTCTGTATACTAGATTAGTTGTCCAATGGTACAGGTTTTTGATTAGAACTTTGCTCCAACTTCTGCGGAAATGCAACTATTTTTTTTTCCTGAGTATATCAGAATGTTTACTAGAAAATTCGTCGTTAAATCACGAGCTGAACGGTTCTTGTTCCGTGCAAATCGGCTACGTAGAAGCTGAGATCCGTAACTTGAAAGAGGACTTACACACGAAAAACTTTCTGATAGAAAAAGTGGTGCAACTCATCATTTACGGTACGTTCACGTGGTCATACAGAAGGTGCTGCTGTATCTCTGGAACGGCTGGATGGATTTCAATGCAACTTGTACTAAATTGATCGTCATTAACTCGGCAATTCAACTGTCGTGATTCCGCACCCTTAAAAGATGCTAGAAGCACAGATACTGCAACCAGACTATGAGGTATGTGACCTGTTGATAGTTTGGTTGCAGTATCTGTGCTTCTAGCATCTTTTAAGGGTACGGAATCACGACAGTTGAATTGCGGGATGGGCCAGTACACTGTACATATGAAGAAAGTTTCGACATTTCACATTAATTCTCACCTTTTCATGCTGTAGCTCAGGTATGGCAAATACTGGAGAGGAAGTCATTTCTCTCGATTTTGTTAACAAGTGTAGGTGAAATTCTGATCCTACATGCTATTTGCTTTAGGATGATACCAATAGCCCGATCGTCAGCAAAGTTCCGAGTTGCTTAAGTATGGCGTTCAATGGGAAGGTCAAAGGTCAATTATTTTCGTCGCAGCCTTGCGCAAAATAAGCGAGGGGTCCGTCACGAAAGAAATCTCGTACACTGTCGGCAGAAATCCAAACTGAAATCCAGAAATCCAAACTGAAATCCAGAAATCCAGAAATCCACTGTGAAATCCAGAAATCCAAACTGAAATCCAGAAATCCAAACTGAAATCCAGAAATCCAGAAATCCACTGTAAAATCCAGAAATCCAATCCGAAATCCGGAAATCCACTCTAAAATCCGGAAATCTAATTCAGGATTCCATTAAAATACTCCGCAAATATCCGTATACTTTACATTAATTATGCACTACACGGACGAGCACGTGCACCGATTTTCTATGACGTAATAGAATTGCACCCCAATGAATGACCTTTGTACCCGGCCGATCTTCGGTCGGGTACAAAGGTCATTCTTCCGAAGTGATGTAATTGAGATGTATTATGCATTATGAATGGTATGAATATGTATAACAATCAACGAACACGCAGTATGATTATGAATTGTATGACAATCAACGAACACGCAGTATGATTATGAATATGTATGACAATCAACGAACACGCTGCCTATGCGCTATGTAGCGGTGAAGTGCCTGTGACATTGTATTCTGTTTGCATATAGGCTGAGAGGAATGCGGTTCATGATCGTTCGAATATATTTTAGCTGTATCTTCAGAATAATAGCGGTTCAAATGAAATCCAGAAATCCGGTTTGAAATCCAGAAATCCGCTTGAAATCCAGAAATCCACTTTGAAATCCAGAAATCCACTTTGAAATCCAGAAATCCACTTTGAAATCCAGAAATCCACTTTGAAATCCAGAAATCCATTCTGAAATCCGAAATCCAAGTGAAATCCAGCGGATTTCGAAATCTCGTACGCCGAGGCGCGCCGTGACGGACCCCTCGAAAATAAGCGATAGATATATGTAATCTACCATTGTGTAGAGCGCAAGGTGAGGATTGTGAAGATGTACAAATTGTGTACATTCGTTGTCCCAGTATAGAGCGTTCTCAGCACGTGATCACAATTCCGTATACTAGAAATGAACCGCCATTTTGGTGCACAACTTGTACAGTATGTTATTAGCAGTATATGCGATATAGATTAAAACACCCACAGGTAAGCGTTTATATAGCTGTTTTAACTTATGTAGCAATGGTATTTTGTCCGATTCAACACATAGTAGAAGCATTATAAGTATATCACTCATTTCGTGAAGATCGCCATAGAAGCTCCTATCTCGTTGTGCACCAAAACGGCGGCTGTTTTCTGATTTCCTTCGTAATCTCGAACGTAATGACGTCACGTGCAATCGCTCTATATGTACCTAATGTACGGTAAGTATTCGTTATTTTACGAATCCCCTAAAAAAACTGGGGATGTTACGCGCATGCGCAAACAGTGTGTACCAGGCCTCTCCTCGGGGGGGGCGGGGATGAGGCTATAATATTATCTTACTCTAAATGAATGCCCATTGTTGTTTCATAGGTCTGTTGCTTTGTGACACACAATCTTACATAATGAACTGAGTCTTACAGTATTATAGCAAAGCAATGAACATAGTAGATACTCCGTCCAAATGAGATGGAAGCAAGTTCTTTAAGAGGTATACCATAGTGCATGTGTGTTTGAAGTGTTGGTATAGTTCCATATTTGTAAATTACGTATCATGTTACCAGTAAGCCTAGCACAACATAGTACATGGAAAAAGTGACAAGGAAATGTTCATCAGGTCGCAGACACAAAGACATTTGGAAAATATTAGGATGCACATTGATAGCACTTAGTACTTTGCTACTGTTCAAGTTACAATTTCTGACTCAAAGCTTACTGTGGCGTAAAAAGATGGCAATGGACAGCAGAGTAACTGAGTGATTTACTTCAGCAGGGTGTATCTATCCAAAAGTATATTTATGTGACTGGCCACATTCAAAGTCTAACATAGAGCTCACAAAAACATACAGAACATTAGTCTCATGCATATAACCCGCATGTGTCTCTCAGTGAGAAACAGTCTGGTGAACAATGACACATTTCTTGGGTGTATATTCCTAAAAGGGGATCTGAGCATGAAACTAACAGAGCATCAGCAGAGCCTCCCATTAACATGAAACAAAACTTGATGCATCTATAGTACCAATCGCGTAACCATCACTACAGGCATATCAAGCCGCCATCAACTTGTGCACCCTTGGCAATGGTTATGTCACATTCAGCAGCTCAATGCCACCTTGCCATTTAAAACTAGTCTGCCTGCCAGACCATGGCCTCTACCAGCACGGATTACTTGCAATATCACAAGTGTAGATTTGTTGCAGTCTGTGAAACTGCTTTTGCTTCTATACACAAATGACACTGTATCATTCAAAAGTCTGTCAGACAAGACTACTATAGCGGGAAAGTTTCGCGAGCATAAATTTTCGCGAATCACCAACAAACACACCAGGAAAAAAATTTCTCGATTTTTAATTTCACGACTTTGTCACGATCTAAGACCACGCCCCCTACTATTTTGCGCGTGAAATTGTGACCCTGCCTAGGAAATTAAACTTGCACTACAACGTTGAAGCGATTGTAAGAGGCTAACACACTTATCAACGCGTGTGAGTAGCTGTTGGCGATAAACTGCCATGCCAAAGGGAACAAGCTAACTCCGAAGATGCATTCGCAGTTGCGGTGACCATAGATGATATAGTACGGACGTACTATATCATCTATGCGGTGACGAAAGGCGAGTTGATCGTAGGTCACTTTCCAAAATAAAATTTCCGCAGTTTGCTCGGTGCGTCTACGACAAATTGGGGTCAATTCTGTCTCTGGATGCGAGGCTCGACGGCAATGCGCTTAGCTTTCTCAACTTGTCAGGCAAAAATTTTCGGAGGAAGAAATTTTCGCGGGAAGAAATTTTCGCGACTTTGCGTTCGATCGCGAAAATCGCGAAAATTTCTGCCTCGCGAAAATTTCCCGCTATACGGTAAATCTAACCTCGTCACCAGAATTTGATGTTTGTGCAGGAGAGCCTGGGAACGAGGCTAGTTGTTTAGTTGAAGTAGAGTCACTGAGCTACCAAAAGATAATTGATTATTCATAACTCGTAATTTTAACCCCGTACATCCTTGCACTTGTAGCAAACTCTGACTTGTAGCTAAGTGTTGTACAGAACGCTTTCATATGTCCAAAAAAGGACGAAGCAAGCTCTTTATCCATGTGGAGGTAAAGAAACTACATTCAATACTCTTGTAGTGGGTGTTCGTGCAGTTGAAAGTGTTGGTTGGATGGCACGAGTTTCAATTATGTATGGTAACACCCCCTGGTGAATTTCAGAGTGCCCTGGTAAATCATGTCGGAGGTCAACTTACCTGAACCCAGTGGCGTAGCCAGGAATGGGCCTAGTAGGGCCATGCCCGACCACTCAAAAATCAAGCTTACCTTATAATATTAACAACGGTTCTTGCTTTCAAGTAGCTATATAGTTAGTAGTTGCCAGTTCTGCACGGACCAGTACCGTGCTGTGTCAGCAACTTGCACGACTCAATGCTTTCATGTGAGATCGAGAAGGATCGATCCCACGTGCGCACACAAAATGGCCATGTGGAGACCGAGAATAGCTATTTTGAAAAAGTGGATCTGGCAGTGAAGCGTCGACTCATGCAAACGTGTATGGGTGTCTACTCAATGCTTTCACGTGAGAACGAGAAGGATCGATCCCACGTGCGCACACAAAATGGCCATGTGGAGACCGAGACTGACCTTGGATAGCTATTTTGAAAAAGTGGATATGGCAGTGAAGCGTCGACTCAAACGTGTATGGGTGTCTATACGTCTAAAGTGTTTTCTATGCAAAATGAAGTGCCAATAGTCTCAGAGCTTCGCGCGGGAGGGGGGACACTCCCCCCTCCCGCACCCACCCCCTTGCTGGGCCCGACCACTCTTCAAATCCTAACTACGCCACTGGTAGCTCAGTGACTCTACTTCAACTAAACAACTAGCCTCGTCCCCAAGATCAAGGCCTTTCTAATGCAGAACAAAAGTGCCTATCAAACAACATCAGAACCCAGAATACTTGTGCACTTGAACCATTAGTTGTGAAGACAGCATAAATACATAGGCATGCTGTTTACATACGTATAGGACGTGCATGTATGTTATATGCACACAACAGAAATGAGTGCTATATCTTGAGTTGTGTCTGTAACACCTTATAGTTTAGTTTGTCCATTTGTTGCAGTAAATATCCCTCTGTTTATGTAACGTTCCTCAGTGATTGCTCCAATTTCCAAGAGTGAATGTTTTGTTGAATATAAGTGGAATGCAATGTAGCAGGGGTTGGTGCTGCTTGTTCTGTAAGACATGTAGCTTGGCGATGATGCAGGGGGGGAGGGGGGGCTAGCTCTAGAATTGCCCTTCCGTCCTTGGTGAGTTCTCCCGGCTGTCATGATGTCCAGCATCAATTGTCTCTGGCCATACCCTATACTGAAGCAGTGTATGCTGAGTCATGCCTACATTTGTCAACACAGTCGTTGGGCCAGCGGTCCATTTTAATTTTAGTACCGGAAGTCTACGGAGTGTGGAATTTGGCTACTAATTAGCAAGGCGCTTACTTCCTGTCTTTTCTACAGGCCAGCTCTCTCCTGCAGGCGCCGATTCAAGCCGGACTTGCGCCAGATTGTGTAGAAGAGACTTTGTACTTCACAAATATCTACTTTTCATAAGCGATATACGCGAACGACTGGCATACGAGCGGCATCTGTCAACCTACCCGCCGAGCGATCGCGATAGGCGGTACTACTCTAAGTGGTTACAATTTGTTTCGCCCCAAGCAACCAGGCCGACCTATATATCGCCGGATAGCCCGCAGAAAATGCTACAAAATATGCAAAAACGAGCCGTTTCTACCGGGTAGTTTTTGCGCTATGGACGCTTTTATTTGTAGGTAATTGCCACCTGTTTTAGCCACGCGGGAGCTCAGATCAATGGAAATTTCGAGGCAAACAGAGACAGAGCAGCCCGTGTTGCGACTTGTGAACCAGCAAACTTCTGTCTAAGCATGTACCAACTGCTGGATGGCTCAGAGAACCTGCAGACAGGTTTGACTTCTGAGTGTACTTGCATATTTGGCATGCTATCTTGAGAGGCACTAAATTGGGATAGTCTGTGTATGAGTGTGGTAATGAAACATTGCTTCAGCAGATTTGACTTCAGCACAACCATCAGAACAGCCAGTTTCTGAATGCCATACTAGTTAGGGTATATAAACTTGTTGGATACAGTTTCTGAGCATCACAGAAGCAGCAACTCTGTGATATGCTGGGGCCAAGACTTGTGAGACATTGTCAGCACTTTTGGGCTAGGGCGTGTCAACACATGAAAAAGCCGGTGATGTATGCTACATCAGTCGCATAAAGAGCCCACGCAAAACAACAATTTGCATAGCTGTTTAGCCGTCTGCAATTTGGATGTCAGAGTGATATCCAGTCAGCTTAGCCCAGCAAGCCACTCATTGTTCTGCACTGTATACGTAAAACGCAAGTGTAACAAATGAGTTGCACTTGGATTTTAGTAGACTTGAGACAGTTTAGGAAGACACAAGTGTGTACACATGCAGGCAAAATGAAGAATAGCTGCTATCAATAGGCCGGGTTTGGATTCCATTGGTCGCATCTATATTGATCATCTTTGTGGTATAGGATTGAGACACTAAGCCAATGGTGTGCCTTTCAAGTGTGAGGTACTTTCAAGAAGCACTATGCAGTACTTTCATCTAATTCTCATATACAAAACTTCGAGCTGCAAGTATATGGTTTATGGTCGATATGTGGTATTGATTGACATGGCAGGTTTTAGCAGTGGGAGCTTGTCCGATTCAATAACTAGAAGCATCTCTTTCGACCATAGCAGTTACTCCAATACGGTGGCTGTTCAGTCCAAACGTTCATGGCATGTGCCTCTACAGTGCAAACTGGAATGAAGTAATCCAAGCTTGCAAAAACTTGCATGGCTTGTAACTGCTGAGACAGTTTGTTATCCATAAGTAAATGATATATGCCTCTCAGGATAGCTGTATTGCATGCCAATGATGCAAAACATGGTGTATACACTCAGTAGTCAAACCTGTCTGCAGGCTCTCTGAGCCATCCAGCAGTTGGCACATGCTTAGACAGAAGTTTGCTGGTTCACAAGTCGCAACACGGGCTGCTCTGTCTCTGTTTGCCTCGAAATTTCCATTGATCTGAGCTCCCGCATGGCTAAAACAGGTGGCAATTACCTACAAATAAAAAGCGTCCATAGCGCAAAAACTACCCGGTAGAAACGGCTCGTTTTTGCATATTTTGTAGCATTTTCTGCGGGCTATCCGGCGATATATAGGTCGGCCTGGTTGCATGGGGCGAAACAAATTGTAACCACTTAGAGTAGTACCGCCTATCGCGATCGCTCGGCGGGTAGGTCGACAGATGCCGCTCGTACGCCAGTCGTTCGCGTATATCGCTTATGAAAAGTAGATATTTGTGTAGTACAAAGTCTCTTCTACACAATCTGGCGCAAGTCCGGCTTGAATCGGCGCCTGCAGGAGAGAGCTGGTCTGTAGAAAAGACAGGAAGTAAGCGCCTTGTTAATTAGTAGCCAAATTCCACACTCCGTAGACTTCAGGTACTAAAGTTAAAATCCAATGATCTGGACCGCTGGCCCAACGACTGAACAGTATTGTCAATTCGTTCTAGATTTTAGTGCATTTTTTTTTTATGGTAGAATTTTATAGTCTGACTCAGAATCCAAGAGTTCTAAAGCTCATTGTTATGACTGACATTTGCCCATACACCACAGAGTCACACAGTGGTTGTCCTTTGACCTTAGAAGTTTTACAACTTTTTCAATTGAATCACTTTTCATTGCTGAATTACAAAACTCAACATTTAACTGATGATAGTGTTCAGATGAGTAGAAGTAACTTACCAGTCTGTTATATAGTAGTCTATCTCTTAGGCCACTTACTATAAATTTCGAGTGAGTGAATTTGAACATTTCATTGTGCATGTCCACATGTACTTCTGCTCAATACATCTCCCAGGTGACTTGACATGACTGTGACAAAACAAATATGTAAGCTAATGAACCCTTCTCATCCACTCCATGGGAATAGTCCAGTCCCATGTTCCAGTCCCTCAGTGCAGATCCAGTTTGTGGAAGCCTATGGCATATGTATTCTGTTCAGAGCCTGACTACACAAGTGTACACAACAGTAACAGCTGATTGGTACATATGTACTTTCTTCTAAGGCTTTCAGTTACACAATGTGTGAACATTATGTTGCTGAAAAGCTAAGGAGGAGCAAACATTATGCGACCAGATGTTATTCACACACATGTACATGTTGACAGATTTTCACTTGCCACTGAAGGGCTCTTCCCTTAGCTTGTTTGATTTCAGTTTCTCAATCTTCTGTTAATCAGGAAAACACGAAATTCAAAACCTAGCACAAATTAACCAACTGCAACACAGAGACATGAGTGCTGGCCTCAAATATTCATGAAGGTTAAAGAGTACATATATCCAGAGATGTGCTCTATGCAACTCATTGAAAATAGTCCTGTTCACACAAACAAGCTAAGCTGGTTTACAAAACAATAATGCTGAATTATTATTGTGTAGACACTCCTAATCAGATGTTTTCCAAGCTGTTTAATATCTATGGTTTCAAATGTCAAAGGGCATACAACCTAGCTTGTACAGATAGGTTTTTCAGCAGAAACCATAAATACTGTGAGAGCAGAACCAGACAATAGTTCTGATATGGGGGAACAAATGTCTCTGTGCAATAACAACTTGTACGAGTGTTAATGCTTTTGCATGTGTCCCCATTCACCCAGGATCTTGTGACAACTAGTTTGTGAGGGCTGTACAAAATGGACAGAATATCAGCTTTGAACTTACCTATACCACTGAATGCGTTGCTCCCATTACCACCTGTGTTGTGGACATACTGCATTCTGTTTCATTCTGAAGTGGCAGCTTTACCTCAATGCTTCCCAGATATAGGAGAAAAAGGTGATATAACAAGATTTGTTATTATTATCATGGGCTAGGAGCTAATGCACTCTTCTATTTAGAACAAAGGAGATTAGTAGGCTTAAGTCATTTGCAAAAGAACACTTTGTTAAGTTACAGTTTTTCACCTTGAGTTCTCAAACTAATAAATTTTCCTCTTTCCTGCCTGCCTTCAGCTTGTAATTATTGGAAGTAAGTCATGGGTATACCTTATGCTGTACTTCACTCACTCACCACGTGCTGTGGACTCACTCACTACTGAGGGAATTGCACTTGTGAGCCCTAGTGTTGCAATAGTGGTGTCTATTGCTGAAATACTTTAAGTGTACCACTGCATCTGCAAGCATTGATTTCAGAGCTCAAAGCTGGAGTTATCCTCCCGCAAACAACAACAGTCAGCATTATCTACCAATTGCAAGCAGATCCAGCAGATGAGGTACCTGCAACCAGAGTAAGAAGATTGAACTGAGCGAGAAAACAGCCCATTGGCCTGTACAACACTGATTTGCTACTATTTGCATGACTTTGGAGTGTTTCTGAGACTGTTAAAATTGATCCCTGTAGGGTCCCAATATAAATAGCCTAGTGCTATCAGAAATTCCTTTACTGTACAGTGTGTCAAAATGATGATGTGATGAAAATATGCAACAGAGTTGGTTGCTATCTGATACTGCCACAAACGTTTACAGGTGAAACATTGCATATTTAGCCATATTTAGCCATAGTGATTCATTAACCTATTAAGAAACCCATTAACCACTGTTGGCCATTCACTAGAGAAGTCGTTTTAGACTATGGATACCTTCTTTGGTGTGTATTTCCATGGAACTAGCACTGGAAACTTGAGCCAAAACTCTTCGAGCCATTCTCTGGTGGGGGGAGCTGCTCTGCAAAATTGGTGTGAGCTGCAACTAACACGATCATTTCCCCGCAATAAGAAGGCAATAATCAATCTGAACATTGTCTTCCTGCTGCTCATTTTTGAGAGCAATGTTCTGATGGTAGGTATATACTGAGTGATCGCCAATTTTTCAGGAGAATGCATAGAGAATTGTGGGGACTGTTGGTTGCATAGCACTCATAGCTCAGTACGTGGTCAGAGTATATATTGGCAGCTCAAGCAAGGAAGAGCTATGAGTTTAATCTCCAGTTTTTTTACGTTCTTGTTATTTGCCTCATGCTACTGAATGTGTGTTTAATAAATCATTAGCTATGTACAAAATTCCAAGCTTAATGACCTGGATACTTCACACATACATGTGCATAGTATTTATGTGCCATGTACTGGTATTTGCAAAAACACTCCACAGAATAAAAATGCACTTTCCTTCCTTTTTCCGTTTCATCATCACTGCATGGTCACCAACATCATCATCAACCATAACACAGATAAAGATAAAGGGCATAGGTGCTGTTGTGGGGATTACAGCAGTGGTCACTGGTACTGTTTTGCTTCCCATTGGATTTGTAGCTGGAGTTCTGCTGCACTACTGTAATAGCAAACACCCATCTCACCAGACATCCAAGTCTGACCCATCCTCCCACCAGCAGCAGAAGGCAGTATCAGCTTCCGATCCACTGCAACAAACCAGTCCAGAGTACAAGGAGGTGGTTGAACTGAGACGGAAGAGATCCAGGCCAAACATCAGCAAGCATCAATCCCAGAGCTCCCAGCCTGAGTCACCCACCTACCAACAGCAGCAGACCAGTGCAGAGTATGAGAAGCCCATGCCTGCTCCCAATTAAGATGGAAAGATAGATATCAGAGAGAATGCGGCCTATGGACCATGAAATGCTGATCTGCTGCTATGACGTTGACCATAGCTGTTTATACATCGCACAGACTAAATAGCTAGAGTTTTGCAGTCTCCTTATTATAGCACCAAGTATACCACTGTTGCACAATAACTACATGTGTAATAGTAGTATAGAATTTGTCTGGAAATTTTACTAGCTAGTCTAGATTCCAGGTCCCATGCAGGCTTCTCGGGAAAAGCGGCTACATGCATTATAAAAGAATGGATGACAGTACCAGGTCCAATATTTCTGATATATCAACAGCTGAGCCTAACTTATACACAAAACACACATTGACAAAAGACAGTGAACATAAGCCTGCCTGCCAACTGTACTAAACTGTAGTTACCTACGTCGTGATGGTCAGTGTGCACCAACTGTATAGCTACATGTACAACATGATTTAAGTTGTTACAGGCACAATATGGTTAGGTTGCAGTAGAATAGTAGGTGCCCATGCATTAGCTGATACGTATGGTTTATACTCTTACCGTGACTAGGCTGGCACATATTTAATCTTTGTAACTTTATGATACAGCTCACTTGCCGACACTTGGCATGGCTGTGCACATAAAGACTGCATGACACAAACTAAGACCCATCATGCACTTATTGCACTATGTACCAAAGGTATATCTACAATTATTGAAGGATTTGAACCAACTCATTACAAGAAGAGTTATAGCACAACCTCATCTCTGAATATTTGCACGTGTACATTGGTCCACAACTACATCGGTTACGTTTTTGGTTACTTTTTCATGAATAATAACATGGTGATGGATAAACCTATAGGTATGGTTTGTCTGCATGCATCCATGGGCTACTGTATACATAAAATCACAGCAGGATTTAGCAACACTGGTAAGGCCACGCAAACTACATTGTTAGTTTCTCGCCCACATCCTGATGAAAACGGATGCGTGAGGGAGGTCATTATTCATTATTTAACTGTACCAAGTACTTTATATGGGCGCCAAACATAGAACATACATCATTCACGACAAGTTTTTCATCCACAACACTCATGGACTCTTTCGAGTGGCCAACAAAAACTTTGTCCAGCGTTGAACGGGACAACTGTTCATCTACTTGGAGCCGTGGATGAGCACCCGCTAAAATCTTCTGGAAGAGCGTCACAAAAGTTAACCCATCCTCTACTTGAACAATCGTCCATGCAATGTGAGTTCGGCAGGGACTCACAAGGGTCAAGTTCACGAGTGGCATTCTGACAAGCCACCATGGCAGATGCTAGCTAGAAAGAAGGAAACTTTCAGGTGGCAGCTCACGTGATAGCCAATTTATATAATAAGAGGGTGGAGACTGCAAATTCGCCAATAATGAACCAGTACGCGGGTAGTTTTCACACGGTATTTACTTTGTTCACCGCGCTTCATGCCCGATGACGTCATGCTGACGTCTGTCGTCTGCCCTGTAGCGCTAGCTGTAGCGGTAATAATATTGGTAGGTGCATTAGCGCGGTACACATTAGGCGGCGGTGCAGTGCAGGGATTCGTCAGCAGTGCTTCGTAGCCGAATGGTTAGGGCTTAGTGTTACAGTTAGGGTTAGGGTTAGGGCTAGGGCCAGGGAATGGAATCCTTTCCTTCTTTTTTTTTTTCTTCTTTGTAAATGTGGTGGACATCATTTGTTGTGCTCTCCTGGCGCATGGCCTGCATTGTCGATGTCACACGTCAGTATGACGTCATCGGGCATGAAGCGCGGTGAACAAAGTGGATCCCGTTTTCACACACGCGGGCGGCGACGAGAAACTAACAATCTAGTTTGTGTGGCCTAATGTAGATAAAGCAAACTAGCTATGCATCATCTATATACATATTAAGTGTGGGTCATTCCATATCAAATCAACACAAAGACCCACACATATGTTACAGTGTCTGTGGAGATATTACACATTGTGAGCTTTGGCTTTATATAGTTAGAGCCAGACAAAAAGTTGGATTTTTCACCAAATTTTGGCTTAGCTACTGGTTGTTACTTGATCAACTATAACTTTGAATACAGTAACTTACTTGTAGCTCATAAACTTCCATTTCATCATTGAAAGTATATCTCATAAAGTACAGGTCAAAAGTCATCACTGGTATATGTTCACCTTTGCTGTTCCAAAATGGATGTTTTGATACAAACCAAAATTATTTGGATCCTTCCTTTTGAGTGCTGTAAAAAAAAAAAAGCTTCGGGACTGCCATGGGATTTGGAGATACTTGACAGAATGTAGGAGGAGTTAGGCCTGGGAGTTGTGCCACTAATTGCCCTATACTTACCTGATAGGGGTGCATTTAATTAGTACGACCTTCATTAACACGACATGACAAAATAGCCATGATTATGTGGTCAATGTGTGACAACCAAATGGTAGTTGCCATGGTTACTAAGTAATTTATTGTCTTTTATCTCTAGCAAGCAACTCGATGTTAAATATGCAGCAGTGACAGTAAATTTTGATGTTACAGCTTGCTGAGGCTCTCTCCACGATGACTGCATTTGCCTAGGTTTGGAAAATTTAACAGCATTAAAATGTTAAAATTAGCTCATTGGTACGTAGCATTAAAATTAGCTCATTGGTACGTAGCTACAGTGGTTTATAATAAAGTTGGTGTAGATCAATTCAGGAGTGCCTCGGTATGTGATAAAGTCATTGCTCTAGTAGTCGTATCAAAGACTGCAGCAGGAAGGTCCATACTGGTGATAGAAAGCTGTCAGAGGGTAAGACGCTGAATTGCATGGACACCGAGTCAATCTGAGGGAAGAATGGGCAAGATTGCAACTGCATGGCAAAGGTGCATGCACTAAACTGCATGTTTGACGCAAAGGTGAGTTAACATTCCTAGAAAGAATGACTGTGCTTGCCCACCGTTTTTTTGCTTGAGTTCTGTATTTAGGGATGCATGGGACTTCATTGCAAACACTGAGTGCTCTAATATGATGTAAGTGTACATGTTCTCAGGCCTTCACCACCATCTTTGATAGCTGAAACTCACTATATTATATAATTATATTATGTGACACTCCCATGCATGGTGTGACAATCTATAATGAGTATGTTACATAGTGATAGCCAACTTATACCCACAAAACCAGATGCCCATTTAATATATCACAGCCATAGTTAGTACAGTGCATGTTCACCATTGATATGCTATTGTTTGCAAATGGTGAAGTGAAACTTAGCAGTGTTAGAACTGAAAAACCAATTAAAATGTCAATGGATTATTAATTTTATCCTAAGAAAAGAAAACAGTAGAAATGCCTAGATGATTTCATGGAAACTTTTGAGTGCTCTTGTAGCTGTTGATACTCATACTATAATGGCAATCAATGCTGCACATGCTGATAGGCTTCATTCTCTTGTAATTCAATCTTCTGTGCAGGTCCATAGGCTACATTCTCTCTCAGTTCAATTTTCCTCTCCACTCTGGTGGCAGACACATCCTCATACTCCGGACCTGCCTGCTGTTGTTGGTGGGTGGAGGTCTCAGGCTTGGAACTCGGGGATTGGTGCTTGCTGATGCAGTGGTACAGGAAAATGCCAGCCAGGACTCCAACAGCAAGTGCAGTAGTAATTCCTACTGCAATCCCAATGGCAGCATCTACGCTGATGGTAGTCTGTGCATTATCTGGAACATGAGAGAGACTAGAGTTAAGGCTATGGCATGCTAGCCGATAATCTCTACTGATTTGAGTCATAACCAGCAAGCAATGTGCTCAGTTCAGTCTTCATCATTGAAGATAAGTATCTTGTTCATACCATATCAAAGCCCTTATTATTAATACTTGGCGAATGTAGAACATTGTGGGGTGAGCGTGAGCAAGCAGCATTGAACTTTGTGTAGTTAAAGGTTTACCAGACAGCACACAGGATGTGGCTGTCAGGGTAAAATGCCATACTGGCTAGTGGTTACCAGGCAATTCTATTACCTACAGTAAAATCTCCGAACAAAGGACACATTGGGGACGGGACATTTGTCCCTTGTAGAGAGGTTGTCCTCTTCTCGGAGGTTTTCTTTTAAACCTATTGGAAAGTCCTAAAAGACAAATAACTAACACTTAAAATGTATTATCAGAGAGTCGGTAGACTCTCTATGTAGGGATGGCGCCGACGCGCAATATATGCAATACTTAAGCAAAAGCCGTATAACTTCGCCACAAACACGCAAAAAGTTTATTTAAGCATCCAGGCTTCCTCTTTGAGTGCCTTTGTGATCAGCAAGACTCATATAAGTGGCCAAAAGCCACGCGGAAGACAGCTAAACGCAAAAGTGTGCGATAGCAAAAGTGCCATTTTTCGTATTCTTCTTTCTTTCTTTCTTTCTTTCTTCGTTACGACTTTTGTTCAAACAACAATAACTCAAAAACGGTTCAAGCACTCACCGTAATTTTAGCACGAAAGTGATGCTTATCACAGCGCGGAGCTCAACGACCACTCAGCGTCTTCATAGCTTCAAGTTCACCCTAGTCAACAAAAGCCCTTCACAACACTCTGAGGCTGCTGTGCGTTGCTTAGGACGCCATTTTCTAATTTTGTACGCATGCGCACACGAAGTCTCGTTCCCAGACCAAAGACCACGGTCATTAGTCTGGAAGCGAGACTAGTACACACGCGAAATCGCCAGCGGGCAGTATGCTTGGCTGTCACGGTCTTTTCCTCCCGCCGGCATTGGGCAAGGCTTATGAACACTACGTAGGTAAGGCGCTGCATTCAGCTGCCTACTTGTAGCTACACTAAAAATAGCCTTTGAACTGGAAAGCTAGGATGGTCAGTTGTCAGTAGGATAGTAGTTTCTGTGCTGCAGCTGGTCAGTCGTCACGTGATTGACAACCGAAATTGGTTTCACAAAGTTTGGTAGGAAGAGTGGTTGGCCCTTCATCAGGTTCTAGCTGGCTATATTACACATAGGCCTAATTGAGTGGTTGGCCCTTCATCAGGTTCTAGCTGGCTATATTACACATAGGCCTAATTATTTAATACATGCCTGGAACCACTACTAAACTGTCAATGCCGTTTCAAGTTCTGGTGTTGTGATTACACTTACGTGTAACTGTAACTGAGATTAACATCAAAAAAGTACAGAAACAAGACTTAAAAAACATTACAAATGTAAAAAGATGTAGGGATGGCATGCCAAAAAGTATGCAAACAAGGTAGGGATAATGCATGAAAACAAAGGTCAACATATTGGCAAAGCCCCATCCCTACATCTTTTTCACACTACAGTTGATGCAATGCTGCTAGATCATATTAGCCTCGTCCCTGAGCCAACATGTGGGAGAAGGAATGTGGCCTGGGGACGAGGTTAAAACCATGCAAATTTTGTAATGTTTTTTAAGTCTTTTATAATGTATTCTGTCCATAGCTATTGATGATTTTTCAATTGCAAAATGGCAAGAGCAATACTACTTCCATAAAAAAAGTAGAATGATTGCAATTATGACAACAATAACAAAATAAGCACTTGATTGTTATTTGTACGTACCACTCATTTGCGAGTACAGTTGAAAGGACGACCGCTGCGTATCCGGAATATACAGAGTATCCGCATTCGGTATACTTCCAATAGGCGTGGTAATGTTGCTCGGCCGTTGAGGTCGCATTTTCGGACCTCTCCGTTGCTGTACCATGGCAAGGAAGGCTAGCACAATAAGCAGCAGTGCTAATATAATGCCCGGTCTTTGAATCCAGCGATGGTGGCGCACAATCTTACGAAAGCCGTCGACAAGCGTTCGCATTATGTCACAAAACTGTTGGTGGATGTAGTTTCACTGTCCGTTTTCGGAGGTAATTTTGTATTGGCTAAGGTACGTCTGGGGCTCATCAGTGTCCGTTGTTCGGAGTTGAGAGGTGTCCGCTTCTCGGAGGTTCGAAATGTATTAGTTCTATGGTAAAATCAATCGGGGGCAAGTGATCTGTCCACTGTACAGAGGTTGTCCGCTTTTCGGAGGGTCCGTTATTACTGTATAGCGTTCTTGAAAGTAGCAATGTAAAAAGTATGCTTTGTCTGTGAGAGGCCTAGGAATAGACTATAGTGCCAATTGGCCAACAAAGCAGCTCCATATGCTATATTATAGGCTTTCAAGCTGTCGTTGGGCACAAACTCCCAAACGTTGCATGCTGTTGAGTGTTTCATGGTAATCTAGCTGCTAAGCGTCAAACATGCATGCGATCCAATTCACCACATCTGATGGAGGTCATGTGGTACACACAATGTAAGTTCAAAGGTCACCACCTCAGATCGCATCTATTTCATGTATACGTTATACTGGGAATGAGTGTACTGTGTAACTATAATGTACTTCAAAGTTCATCACAGGAACACAGGTAGAAAGTTGGAGGACAAAAATAAACGTGTATTGCTAGATTTATGTGCATAAGTAATTTTTGCAATGATAGCTAACAAAAGTAAAACAATAATTATGAAAAGTATCAATCACAGATCTAGTCAGGCATAAGCCACAGAGATTTCTACAAGCCAATCTGCTCACATCCTCCCTCCAGATTGCATCTTGGGAATGAAAACAGGTACATGTACTGTTACAACTTACAAAACTTCCACACTATAAAGAAATCTACATCTTGGAAGCCCTGCAGCTAGGAAGACAGCAGATAAAAAAGGTTTCGGTACACACAAAATAAAACATCTAATGCATGAGTTTGCTGTTTTTGAACCTGAGAGACTATCACGTTTTGATTGGATGCAGAGGTCATGATGACATGACAGAACATGATATAGTAATATAAATGCAGACTCATGACGGAAATCAATTATTATGGTGAATACCAGCTAGATAAAGAAAATTATGTAGCATCAAAAAGTATGACACCATATATGCATTGTTTTCATCGGTTCACAAAGAACGCAGAAAAAAATTATGCTCTCATGAAGACAATCAGCTGGTTATTCCTTGACAGGCTGTTCCTTGGACATTCTGAGACTCAACCAAGGTTCTCATTTTTTAATCATAACTGATTTTAATCTCAACCAAGTTACAATCATCAGAAGAAAGGTATTCTTTGGAGACAAAAAATCAGTTGCTTAAAAACACTCCAATGCATTCAAAACAGCAGTTAGCCACATTGTGCGACACTTTTCTGCCAAATTACTCAGCTACTGTAAAGAGTTCGCTCCTGAAATTTCTCTTGCACTACTACACAATATTTGCTAGGCTGACACTTAGAAATATCTGGTAATTTATGTAATATTCACCTGCTTCAGGTGTAAGAAATGTGCTATGGAGCGTAGAATCTTCAAGTCCAATTTTCGAGATTTCTGCTGCAAAATACACTGAGCTCCCTGTACAACACACTAGTTTATCGAAGAAATGCTTTTCTTTACCGCAAAGATAAGCAATCTACTCTTAAAATATGTATGTCTTGGCCTCGAGTATCGTATGGTGAGTTTGGGATTGTGTGTTCAACTATTACTTGCTAACAGAAACAACTGACATTTTATGAGTTTCCAACTAGCTACAATAACCTTAGAACCTGTAACTATGTACATGAAAAAGTATTGGTACATATGACAGGACTCACCCTTCCTATTGTGATGAACTACAATGATCATTACTATGGTACCCACTATGGCAGCCCCCAGGGTAACGGCACCCATCACAATCAGAGTGGTGGTCCATAGTACGGGTGGTAGTCTACACACTGTTGCAACAATGAAGAAAAGAGTACTGAGTGTCTAGACGTGTTGCTGAAGTTAACCCTTTAACTACTAATGACGACTATAGTCATCAAAATTTGGCCGCATGTTATCAGTTGGCGCAATCTGTTTTGAAGATAGGTTCTGCGCTAGCAGAAAGGGTGGGACGAGGGGAGGTGGGTGGGTGTCACCTGGAGGGTGACAGTGCATGGCGGCTGTGGCAGGTGGCTGTAGAAAAGCCCTGGTCAATGCCAGGTGGGCCATTGTTCTGCTTTCTTGCACAAACGGGCCTAGAAAACACTCCTTTAGCCTTGTAGGGGCTCCATTTCTGACATTTTAGGCAGCTTCCAGTCCGGAGGAGTGCTCTCCGGTTGGAGGGCCATGACTATTGAACGCTTGCTAATGAGTGGTTGTGGTCAAGGTCATGAACTTGTAAAGGACGTGTGAAGAAGCTGTGGCTCACATTTCCAGGGCTAACTCACAGCAGAAATGGAAATACAGGTGAAAAAAGGTGTGACTAGTCTAAATAAGACCTCTAGAAAATATAATTCAGTAGTTAAAGGGTTAATGCTAGTTGGTTGCAGCATTTACTTTGCATAGCATACCATATGAATGTAAATACTTCATGCATTCAAAACATACATAGCTACAACATGAAATATTGTTAGTCTATTGTCAACTTTGTAACATAGAGGGTATTAGTAAAACCTGAAATGGAATGAAAAGGGTGTGGTAGTGATTGCACACTGGCTAACAGGTCTTCTCCCTTCAATGTTGTCATACATCACCCGACTACCGTGAATATTATAATCAGTCTGGTGAGCTGAAGAAGACAAGACAACTGCAAAACACACACCAGCTATTCATTCTACAATGAGAACAAAGTCATACCTTTCTCAATGAACACGATTGTTCGTTCTGTTCGTTCCGTTCATTCTGTTCATTCCGTTTTGTTCCGTTCTGTTCTGGGTTTACTAATACCCTAACATAGACACCACATACAATGACTTACCACACATGATGAAATTTCCAGACCATAATCCATTTCTTTGGCAGACCCTATCAGAAGTGTTGGTTGTATACCCACTGCTCTCATCACAGACAAAACAGGCACTGGAACCAGCAGTGGTGCCAGTGTAGTATGCTACTGTGGCTGTGTTGAGTGTAGTGTTTCTGAGTACAACACTCCCAACACTTCTGGTATCACAACTTGGATACCGAGTTGAAGAATCGTCCAGTAAACTAACATCAGACAGGAAATTAGCATTAGCAGCTGGTAGGTTCCAAAGATCCACTGGGGAGCAATCTGTGAAGAGATTTAAAACAGGGATTTTGATAGTCACACAAGATTTGTACATCTATATAAGCTAACATTTATGTACATACTATATTGTGGTGTTGTTGTGAAGTTCCCTTGCAGTCTCACAGTGACATCTCCACTAACTGCAGACACAGTGTAGTAGTACACAGTTGAGGAGTTCAGTCGCTCCCTCAGTACCACACTGACAGTGTCTCCAGCTGTGCCAGTCTCAGTGGACTCAGCAGAGTATGGCAGGTTCACGTAGGTTGGGTCAGTCCCATACTGGACTGTACAGTGAGCAGAGCCAGTGAACTCAGACAGAAATGAGCAGTTAATTGTTGCATTGCTGGGTGAGCTCACATCTATCATTTCCCCAGTTAGAAGGTTGTTGGTCATACCTACATGGAAGGGATTGTGGTCCTTGTAAGTGCTCAACAGAGTAGTCATACCTAGACCTGATGTTAACACTAGCCACTGATATTAATTTTTATTTTCAACTTTCACATTTGCTTGTTAGCTATAGTCATTTACAACAAAAATGCATATAGAACACATACAATGTTTAGTTGAAGGTAGCATTATGGCTGGTGTCTTCTTAACATCCTCCTTTTGTGTTGTGCCTGCATGAGTCTTCATATTCCTCCAACGCAGCAATTAGCAGCCTATTGGTAGCTTGGTCCTCCAACTGCTCTATTGCAGCTAGTAGCACCGAGTCAATGGTGGCTTCATTCAAAAACGTCCACACTAAAGGAGGCAGCTGCAGAAACTGGCAGTTGTTCAGCTCCCACTCACTTCATGTGGACTACTATTGGGTTCACCGAAAAACTCTCTGCGGACTTCGTCCCCACAGAACTCACATACATGTAGTATTGAGTCGTAACACACCATTACAGCAACAATTTTACTATCGATTTGACACCACAGCGTTGGGATCTATGGGATCTATGGGATTTATAAGCCTGTGCACAATGCCTCATAAAACTCATGTGCTTGGCACTTGGGTTTCATGAGGCTTTGCTTGGGCATCTAAACCCTGTAGATAAACTTACAATTTCACTTGGAAGTATTTGAATTTATGATGATTGTTTGTTCTTTGTGAACACAGTTCTATGCTTTCATACTTTACAGACCATGCATCTTCCCCTCGCCTTCCTTTCCCACCTCTCTTCTCTCTTACTATTTCTAAAACACAATTGAAATAAAAACAGTCACAAAAAAGTTTTCCGAATGAAAACAAGCGCATGTAGGGATGGAACCCTCGAAAACCAGCCAAACAAGATGGGAACGACACCACAACACATTCACACCATCCCTACAGTGTGGCATTTTGCCAACTATGTTTTGTGTTTGTTACTTGTGTGCATAGAAGGGTTGTGGAAGGCAGTGGGGAGGGTATTGCTGGGTGTGTAGTGCATGTTGATGTGCATGGAGAGTGTGTTATGTTGTGGGTGGATGCAATGTAGTTGCTACTGAGCATGGCAGGTATAGTTTGTCTTGTATGCATAAACTGTGAGCTTTGCTGGGTCTGTATGGTATGTTGGGAGTTTTTAAGTTATGTTGTGAAATTTTATTGCTGCTGAATGTGGCAGGTACGGATCGTCTTTTATGTGGAAGGCTGTGGAGTGAGCAGTGCTGAGTACCGTGTTCATTTAGTGGGTGTGTAGAGAGTTTTTTGTTGTGCATAGTTGGCAAAATGGCACAAGATGTAGGGATGGTGTGAATGTGTTGTGGTGTCGTTCCCATCTTGTTTGGCTGGTTTTTGAGGGTTCCATCCCTACATGTGCTTGTTTTCATTCAGAAAACTTTTTTGTGACTTTATGGATGTCAGGGGAATGGCTAAAGGTGTGGCAAGAGCTTACACTCCCCCGAGGTGTTTTTCCCCAAACGTTGGCAGTGTAGTTGCCACTGCAGTAATACTAACTTGATGTACAGCAACTTATCAAAACATACATGGCTACTTTTGCTATTACATATTGTACAGCTTAGGGTTATCACTGGTTGCAAAGTAGGTATGTCTGACTTAAGTTACCGAAGGGATAAAATTGAGACTGACCACTGTGTATTTCTTGGAGCATGTGTGATGAGTGCTTATCATTGTGTAAGTTCTCAATATGGTATGTTGCCAGTATTATTAGTGACCTGTGTTGTAATTGCTAATTAGTGACCCAGACTCAGGATCACCAAAGGCTCCACTAAGGTTTGGTCTCTTGGGATTTTGGCCAAAGTACATGTGAAAGTAGTTACTGCTCAATTTCATAATGTCATTTCGATTACTGAAGTAAAAGTGTACATTTTGCGTTATCGTCTTCAAAACGGCATTCAGAGCTTTTTATGACGAACCAGGCCTGAAATTTCGTGTGTCAAATGCATAACTTACTACGCTAACTCTAAGAAGGCCACCTAACTCAAAATAGTCCTGAGAGGAAGTGTCATTTTGCCGCGAGTTTGTTTACCTGGTTATGTAATTAGTAGGCGTGGGAAATTTGGGGATCCAGAAATTCCTACCTGTAGAGCTCAGGTGCATTAAGGGCTGACTCCAGGAAATGGCTCAGATTTTTATACTGAATTTGTGCCACATTCATCTCGTTATAACTACTAAAGTACTGATGATATTAACCTGAAACCTTTAAAGATGATGTGTCCCAGTTGCCATTGAGATGTAGTTACTTCTGTTGTTGCTCTTGGCTATAGCAAAAGTAGAGACCCTAGCACGAGGGGTAACTGATCCGGGTTTTGCAATCTTTTCAACGGTTTTACTCTTCACTTATGAAAAGGTGTGGTCGATAATGACGTCATAATTAGATTTAGTTTGATGTCAAGTAAGCTATTACCAAGTATCAAGATCATAGTATCAATCTAGTGTGATTAATACTGCCTCAAAGTTTCAAGGAAAGCAGTCATTCCCTATGCACCCGAGTTAATGCATGCTTATACATAGTCTTCATTGGCTCTTCACCCTCTCCCCTGGCCCCCGTCTTGTCTCTCCTCTCTCCTTTCCCCTCTCTCCCCACCACCACTCTAAAAACGTTTCTACTGCTACTGCTGAATGTCATGAAGTTGAACTCACTGATGGTTTGTGTTGTACACGTTCTTGCAGCTCCCACTCCCACCACATTCTCAGCAGCCACTGACACACTGTCATAGCTTGAGGGAGGATTTGAGGGTGGCTCAAAGGTGTGGTTACACCTTTCAGTTGTGCAACTGGCAATGTTCACATTCTCAGTAACCACAATAGACCCAGTCTGGAATCTCATCTGGTACTGTGTGATTTTCCCACTTGGGCCTCGACATGCTTCCCCTAGGTCGACTGGATCCTGGGAAGAGAGATTCTAGTTATATACAAACTCTCATAACTTTATACCCTACTCAGACACCTTCTATATTTCATACAGGTAAAGAAATACATACACTACGTATATGCATAGGCAGATGCTTCATCATCATAGAACGAGCCTGAGAGAGCAGCTCACTGTTGGTTTTCATAGTTTTTCACAGCACACAGACCTATAGCTTGTTTTTGACACTGTGTACTGCCTTTGCTGTCTCCTCATGCACAACAGTGACACTCCTTACATATGGCAGCAATAAAAAATGTCCAGAATTTCCTTGCATGTAGGTATTTGTCCTCTTTGAGGAGCTACAATCAAGTATGGGTTACCTGCCTGCTGCGCACCTCTACTGTTTTGTGGCCATTGAAATATAAAATACGTAAGTGACCTGTCCAAGCAAGCAAGCATATACATGCACACGTAGTTATGCAAGTGTAAGGTGAGCCAGAACTTGTCACATGAATCATCTAATGCATCCATAATATATCACGGGCAATTTCGCCATGTTCAGCAGCTTGATAAGCCCTTGGTTTTGTCATGTGACTTACTGGTACAGAATTCCAAGTGCAGTCAATGTGCACAAGGCTCCCTGTTGACTTGTAGAGTAGAGCAACAGCACAGCTTGTAGAGACTACAGGGACTGTAGCAGTACATCATTGATACAAAATAATAATTTTAATGATAATCTAAATTATGCAAATGAAAGTAGTAGAGTTTTCATCAAATAAAGAATAGAATAAAAAAAGACACACAAAAAAGTGCGCTCTTGGGTACAGATAGTATTTGCATAAGCATCACACACATAGCAGCAGGTGGCAGTGTTTGTTTGTTTGTTCTACTAAAGACCAGCATTAGCCTCTATTCATATACGTCCTCCTATGTAAAACAACTTGTGTATACATACATGTAATGGCAAATCTGACTGAGCCCAACACTAGTGAGTTGATTTGTTGACCTTTCATACATTGCTACTTGTTGTACATCGTTCTATATGTATTTAATGCCCATTATCATGCAAATTGATTGCTAACACAACCAGCTAGCTCCCAGCTGATCTTGAATGATGACAGTTATGAATGAAAGCCAGGATGCAAGCTAAAATGTAAGCACTTACTGCACAAGGGTTAGCAGTTATGAGGACTGCTGACAGAAACCATGCAAAGGGCAGCATGCTTGCTTTGTTGTTTAAGTGTTCAAGTTCTTGCTGCGTATTTAGCTTGTCAGCATGGTGTCTTAGTTATTCTTCAAGTAAAGACGATGCATGGCTGCCCAGGCTGTGCACACAGACCGCAGGGACTAGCTTGATGATACTACTTAGTCTGTGTTTGGAACATCCAGCCATACTTGATAGTAGTTGCCCAGGGAGAATAAATGTCTGCATGATAAAATATTTTCTGTACCATTACGATCTGCTGATGGTCTGGTGATCAACATGTTGCTTTGCATTGCTTGACAGCCTTGCCCTACTATGTTCTATACAAACTCCCATACTTGTAAACATGCACTGTGATTTACTCATAGCCTTCCATAAAACCAATTAGTCTATATTGTGTAACACTGCCACTGGTGATGTTCATCTAGAAGTCCCCCAAATGGGGTCTGGGGAGCATTGGTGCTTATCTACATTCCACTTCATGTGTCTTTCAGAATGTATTCATTGAGAGCTAGCTATTATATAGCGAGTCAGTGCTTGTGTCTTAATAAGGTCATGTAATTACATGTACATATTCAAAGTGAATAATCATGAAATGAAGACAAACTAGATATGCAAATCTAAACTAATCGCTTTGTACTCATTGATCTTCATAATTGTTTTAGTATATATGCAACACTGTCAATATATTGCACCTCAGAAAGTTGAGGTAAAAATGTAGAAAGTGCACATACCTTGAGGAGTAATTGCCAGGGGCTCACTCTCATTCCCCTCCTGACTCCCACAGTTGACACCATGTACTGTGATGTTGTACTCATAGCCTGCTACGAATCCAGTTAGTTCATGTTGTGTGACACTGCCAGTGGTGATGTTCAGAAGTCCACCATATGGGGTCTGGGGAGCATTGGTGGTAATGTTGATGAGGTAGAAATCAGCACTATCTCCACCACTCAGTGTCCAGCTCACAGTGACGTTCACAGCTCCACTGACATCTCCAGAAAGGTCAACACAGGAGAGGGTGGGAACGGAAGGGGGACCTGAAGGAATGAAAATATTGTCACTAATATGGAGGGAGAATTTATTGACATAGATATATGCTTGCTAGAAAGCATGTACTGCAGTTGGAGTTTAGTAGAGCTGCTAAATCAGAATAGACATTCATCAGCTTATACTATATTTCCCTTTGTCCCCTGTAACTCTCAAGTTTGCTCATCACTTACTGTTTTGCCTTATGGGTCTGATCAATAAATCTCCTTTGCTGAATGTAGCCTATTTGCCAGAGTCAGACGTCTCCCTGGTCTAGAGTCAGGCTCTTCTCTAGTCTAAAGTCCCAGAGGCCCTTTCTGTATGGGCGGGGCTCAGTTGGGTCTTTCTGGTCTGGAGTGTCTACTACAAACCACTCCTTTCTCTGATCCAAGACACTCTTCCACAGTGGCAGATCATTAAAACTTTAGTGAAGCAATATAGTAAAGCAACTGTGCAAACGTACATTCAGATTTCAAATCTTTCACTCCACAAGTAGCGATTCTGGAAGTTTTTTTTTCTACTTCAGATTGTTCTAAGTGTATCAGAACGTTTGCCAGCAAATTCGTTGTTAAATTACGAGCTGAACGGTTCTTGTCCATGCAAATTGGCTGTGCAAAAGCTGAGGTTGGGGTATCGGGTGGGGGAGCGCCAACACTGCTACGCACATCGTAGCTCCCATTTGTTGAGGCAAGGCTCACATAGTTGTGTAAATTGTGTCTTCTCCTAATGCGTGGGGATCGTTGAGGGAGAGGGGGGGGTGATGGCCACTTGTTCTGGGTTATGCTGGGGGTGGGGCTGAATAGTTCGATGGATCCAGATAGGGATTCTTCATGCTGGGGACTAGTGCTATGGGAAGAGGTTAGACTGTTAGTGGGGCTAAGTGGAGGGGGAGGTGGTTGGTCCTGGGTGGAATCTGGGGTAGGGGCATGGACTGGGCTTGCGGTGGGTGTGGGGCTAAACAGTAAGGGGGAAGGGCTATGGTTAACAGATTCTATACTACTTATATGGGGCATGCACGGGGTTACCGAGAGTGCCAGCCTAAACTGGCTGTTCGGTGTTTCTTGTATGCTGCTGATGCTGTCATCCTGCGTCTGGGGGGGCTCTGATAGTATCTCCGGGGACGTAATCGGTTCCTCGGTATAGATCTCTCTGGATCGAAGTGCGTATCTCAGGCGGGTTGTATAGTGCAGTAGTTTCAAAAATGACGTCATACTGCGGCGCTGCGGTATAGGCTTATTGATGAGGACAGTAGGAGGGGGTTGGCAAAACTTTATTCTCTGCTTAGAGGCCCGACGTTTCGCTCATCTATGGAGAGCTTTTTCAAGGGTAAGTACAATGAAATGAAACAGCGCTTAAATATAGGTTTGCTTAGTAACAGCGTGTATGATAACTAGCAACGGCGTGTATCTAGTGATAGCGTGTTTGCCATGGCAACAGCATGCTATCGTAAACTGTGTAAGGCCTAAGGGATACAGCATGTGAAAGGCCTAAAGGGACTTCCAATACAAACAAAAAATAAAAAGGGAGGTATACTCCAGGGAACGAACCCTGGAAGGACAACAAAACGGGAGCAATGGCAGTAGGTGTAGGGAGGCTATGGGATGATATTTAGTCCGTAGGGTTCTATTGTTCTTAAGGCCTTGATCCAAGCACTTTCTCTCTTCTTCAGACTTCTTCATAACTTCAAAGAGAATTTGCACATGAAAATATTTCTGATCCTTTTTAATAGAAAAGTGGTAGCCTACAATAAATCATTTACGGTATGTTCACGTAGTCTTACAGTAGGTGCTGTATCTCAGGAACGGCTGGATGGATCTGAATGTAACTTGCACCAAATTAATCGTCACTAACTCAGTAATTCAACTATCGTGTTCTGTACCCGTAGAAGATGCTAGAAGCAGATACTGCAACCTGACTTCATTGGGAAAAAGTACTTTATGCAAACATATGTGGCAAAACCGGGGGTGGCAGTGGTGAAGCATCCTCTCACAAAATTTACAGTGGCAGAAGTATTAATTATTCAGGCATTCGTGATCGATCAATGAAGAGGTAACATGGTCTAGTCACCATCTTAAGTCCACACCGGCTAACAAGCAAACTGAATACAAGCAAGTGCCTTTATCCTTAGTCTAGATTCGGACAGTGACAATATTGCAAGTTGAGCAAGGACAAATGAAATGGTAGCCTAGGAACTAGTCCTACAACAGATACCTGGAACCATTCGACACCTAAAGCCCTCAAGTGCAGTAAGAACTAGTGCTACAAAGATATTCTTATCAGAGTAGTAGCAAGAAGCGGGGGGGGGGGGGGGGGGGGGGCATGGCTGGGTCACTACAACAAGACTTAGTACAAATGATGGTGTGCAAACAGGTAATACAAATTTAACAGTTGATTTCTAGTTTCATACAAATTATATCAATGTTTACCTACTATTTTACAATTATAAGTAGCACTAAGAATGTATTTAATAAGGATGGGGGAGGTAAAGGTATAGGTAAACAATTAAAATGGGAAGATTGTTTACATGGTCGAGGGCTGGAAACAGCATAATAAAAGTGGATTTCAGTTTCCACCACATTAGATGAACACAATGCACAGATCCAGATATGGTATAGTGTCTTTTGTTCTGTAGTGACTAGTCTCCACATGAAGTTGGAGACAACCCCCTCCAAGGGCTGCTATGACCCATCAGTGACCTCTTCACAGAATATCACTAATGTATCCCTCTGGTCTAGGTTGCTGTTTTATGACTCTTTCTAGCCCGTTACTATGTGGTTGCTATGTAATAGAGTGCATTATATTTCAGATAAAGCCTTGTAATTTGTATCCCGTGGGCATCAAGTACAGGTAACTTTATTTGCCTGGAGTTACGCAGAAATATATTTTTTTTATGTGCATTCTCAACCGCTCAGCATTGCGATAACACAGAATGGGTCGACGACAGCGATAGCCAGTCCGAGAACAAGCCGCGCGGACACGCCCTAACGGGCCAAAAGAGACGAAAATCAAACTGGTAACACTCTGTGCTCACGGTGGCTACGAAGCTAGCTTTGAGGCTTGTTTCATGGACATAGGATGCCTTGAGAAACATAATTTGTCAACAGCGCTGTTGGAAAACAGCAGAAAGCATCACGGCATAGCCGTCAATTCTCATAAGGCTTCGCCACTCGGGCCGTTTCCGGACTGGCTGTCGTCGCCCATCGCAGTGTTGAACGGTTTCAAATCGCAGCTACGACAAAACTGGTTGCTACTACAAGTAACTGAGTACTACCGTACCTGTAAGCTAGCAAGACTACTAGTGCAACCTTCGAAAAACAGCTGCGTTCACAAATAAACATACCGCTGACATAGCAACACATTGAAGCGCATGCGCAAACGGGCTAGAAGCCAGTTATTAACCGCACCCTCGGGCTTTAGTTGACATATAAGCAACACCGCCCTCGGGCGGTGTGCTTATATATCTACTAAAGCCCTCGTGAGCGGTTAATAACTATAACATAGATAAGTAGCCTACCCCCCTGAATTTGCAAAATTGGTATTGTTTTCCCAGATTCACACTCACCATTTTTGGTTGGCTTTTTTAGTTAATTTAGTAACGACTATGGCTGCAAACTCCTTAGGGCATAAGCTAATTACATTTTCTGGATTTAAGTGTCCTAAATTAATCTGAGTATAGCAATTTATTTGCATGAAAGCACCTGGTAGGGTTGCCCTTATTAGCTAGTTCTAGGTAAAAATCTTCTTAGTAAGACAGCTATCATCCATAGTAGTAAGAGGGAACCAGCTAGAGTTTGAGCATCTCAAACTGGTGGATGACGATAGCAACCTTCAAAAAGAGACCAGATCAAGCCTTACATCACATTTCCGTGTTCAGAGAGTTTGTAATCCACGTGTGAGGCGGTTCAATCACTTCAAATAACTTCACTAACTGCAGAAACTACAGGTGGGAGATTCTAGTAGCATTGTGTTCCTCAGAAGTGACCTCAGAGCACCTAATTTTAAAATTTTACGCTCATCAGTCATCACCATAGTCATACCAGTCCAAAACACCTGCCTCCGGCCCTGAGCAGTATGCAAAGATAATGAAAAATGGCCTGGAAAATCTACTGAGATGAATGACACATCACGCAGACAGAAGATAGCTGGACACATGGGAGGTGGTGCCTAATAAAGAATCTCAAGGCACTTTCTTCCAGCACCCACCCAGGGTTGGACATGAGAGCATTCACAAAGTAGTATGATTGTTAAGGATAAATATATAATATACAAGACTTAAAAAACAATTAAAATAAAAAATGTAGGGATGGCATGCCAAAAAGTATGCAAACAAGGTAGGGGTCCCTGCATCGTTTTCACACCAGTTTGCAACTGTAATGTGAAAAGATGTAGGGATAGGGTTTTGTATGTTTACTTTCATTTTTATATCATTCCTACCTTGTTTGGATACATTTTGCATGCCATCTTTTGACATTTTAATGGTTTTTTTTTTTTTAAGTCTTGTTTCTGTACTTTATTGATATTAATCTCAGACCTAAGCCTAAGAAAAATATTTCAAGGGTAACCACAACCCCAGAACTTGAAACAAGCATGTAATAACATTGCCATATGAAGGTCAACTACTCTCCAGAGCTCCGTACCAAACTTTTTGCCTGAACTTCGATCACATGATGACTGACCAGCTACAGCACAGAAAACTATATTGACAACTGACCATCATAGCATCACAGTTTACTAAAGCTGTGAGTGTAGATACTTTATTTAGTGTAGCTATAAGTTGGCAGCTGAATGCAGCGCCTTACCTATGTGATGTTCATAAACCTTGCCCACTACTACGGGAAGAGACCGTGCCAGCCATGCGCATGGTCAACTCGCGATTTCACTCACTCTAGTAAGAAAGCCTGTCCTACTTGTGGGAAGCTATTCACCAGACTTAATGCACACCTCAGGATCAGTGCTTCTTGTAAGGCTCCTGGTCTGTCTAATGACCTGAGCGGTGTAACTGAGCCAACAGATGCCCAGTCATCAGATATAGCTGAACCTGCACCTGCATCCCTGCCAGTTCACACCTACAGACAAACTACAGATAGCCCAGAATCTCCCTGGTCATTGCCCCCCTTTCAAGACCCCAAGAATGGACAGAGGTAGATTCAGAGCTTGCCCAAAGATTACTCCCTGATAAGAAGAACTCCATCTTGTGTCAGAGAACTTTCCATCAAGTTTTACAAACACCTGCGATTACACAGCAAGGCATCTCTCCAAGCCAAAGTGAACCCTGAGGCATTCAAAGCAAGAAAGGAGTGTGTGTGCAAGATCTTTTTGGCGATTTGCATCCAACCTCCTGGATGAAGAGAGAGTCATCTAGATCCCCATCCTTCAACCAGGAAACAGCTGAGACCTTCTTCACCAAGGTCTACACAGCCACCCTAAACAGTTCTCCTGGCCATCCTGGTTACCTGAGCCCCCAGCCGCAACCACCCCATTTGATGAGGGTCCTATCACCCAGAAAGAGATAGAGAAGTTATCAAGCATTCAAGGAAATCCTCCTCTCCCAGCCCCCTTGACCAGATTTCCTACACAGTCCTGAAGCACTGCCCCTCACTGCTTCCTACCCTGGATAACCTGTACAACTCCTGCTGGTCATCCAGTTTGATTCCAAGTTCCTGGAAAATTTGAGTTATTCGCTTAATCCCTAAGGGAACGGCCAAAGAAGCCCCGGATGATCCAGGGAACTTCAGACCCATCGCTCTCACATCTTGTGTAGGGAAAGTCTTCACTTCCACCCTGAAGCAGAGATGGCTTTCTTTCATGCTAGCCAATGGGTACATAGATACCTCTGTGCAGAAAGCCTTTATGACAGGAATCCCAGGATGTACAGAACAGTCCAGTAAGCTAGCTGCAGCCCTCTGAGAAGCCCACACCAAACACCGCTCCATCACAGTATGCTGGCTGGACCTCGCCAACACATACGGTAGTGTCCACCACAATATGATCCAGTTTTCCCTACAACACTACAATGCCACCAGCAAACTCACTGAGATTGTAACCAGCCTCTACTCAGATCTCCAGGCTCTCATTACCTCTCCAGACTGGATGACCAGACTAATCCCATTGAAGACTGGTGTCTACCAAGGTGACCCTTTCTCAGTTGTAATATTCAACACTGTAATGTGCACCATGGCAGACTCCATGAAAGATCTATAACATCTTGGCTACCAATTCTCACAGAGTCAGCGATCCATCCACCTGCTGGAATATGCAGACGACACCTGCAGGTTCCAAAAGACTCCTTGAACGTATAGAAAGGTGGCTCAACTGGAGTGGCATGATGGCCAAGGTGCCCAAATGCCACAGCCTGGCTCTTCAGGCCTCCACTGCGTTATTCAATCCCAACCTGCCCCTCTATGAACAGCCCATACACTTCATTGGAACCAAGCCATCAGGTTTCTGGGTTCTACCATTCAGAGTGCCTCTGAACTCCCACACCACCAAAAGCCAACTAGCCCTGAAACTAAAATCCATGCTTGAGAAGGTTGACAAAGTTCCTGTCACCACCCGCCAGAAGCTCTTGCTTTACCGTGCAGCCATATGTCCCAGACTGAACTGGGATTTCGTGGTCAACAACCTCCCAATATTATGCACTCTCGAAGCAGAAGTAACCTGGTTGCTGAAGAGATGGATGAAACTTGCGAGGCCTGCTGACCCATCTAGGGTCTATCTACCAATGAGCAAAGGAGGTCTGGCCTTGCCATCTATCAGTGCCCTCTACCAGAAGCAATGTGCCTCTCTAGCATGCCAGATCCTGACATCAACCGACCCCACTGTTCGGCACACAGCCACACTGGGGATCAGGCATGAGAAAGAGCTGGGCCAACCAAAAAGTTCAAGCCAATGACTGTAGCGAGAGACACCTGGCAGAATGACCAACAGGAAGGCCCTAACAAGAAGAACAATCATGGAGAATGATGCACAGAGAAGACTGCAGCATGCTAGAGGGCTAGAGCACCAGGGCCAACTCCTGCGTGCAACTGATGATAAGGCTGCTGATGTCTGGTCTTCTGCAGTCCAACAACTACCACCGCAAGTTCTCAGTTTCTCCCTGAATGTGGCACAAGACACATTCCCCCACAATGCCAACCCTGCGTTGCGGAGGAAGAAAGATTGCCTATCAGATGCTTGCAAGCTGTGTAAAAACAAAATCTGCCTCATGTTCTCAACCAATGCCCCACAGCTCTCAATCTGAGAGGCTACAACGCCAGACATGCCTGAAAGAAATCGAACAGGGTGTCAGACCACACCTTTCTGAAGGAGACTGCCTACTTGTAGATCTCCCTAACTACCAGCCATACCTTTCCCCCTTACATCATCCATACTGATCTCCGCCCGGACCTGGTTCTCTGGA
Source organism: Agelas oroides (assembly GCA_949130485.1). Classification (NCBI taxonomy): domain Eukaryota; kingdom Metazoa; phylum Porifera; class Demospongiae; order Agelasida; family Agelasidae; genus Agelas; species Agelas oroides. Next base: position 21,168,077 of record OX422183.1, read on the forward strand.
ACAAAGAGAAAACTGTATGCCTCATTGAACTTACCATCTGCTATGAGATCAGGTTTGAGGAAGCCCACATCCTCAAGAAAATAGTATGCAGACCTCATTGAAGTAATTGAGGCAACAGAATTCATCCCTGACCTCATCACTCTGGAATTGGGTAGTAAGAGGTCCCTACAACCCAGCTGGTTTTAACGACCTTAAGGCCCATATCACCATACCACAGAAAGCATGGAAACACATGCTAACAAACATCACCAAGACTGTGATCGTTGAATCACACAAAATCTGGACCAAGAGAAATTGGAAAGCCCCCCCCCACCTTCCCCTATTGACAGTCCCACCTACTTCATGTTTTTCTTGAAAGAAAGAAAGAAAGAAAGAAAGAAAGAAAGAAAGAAAGAAAGAAAGAAAGAAAGAAAGAAAGAAAGAAAGAAAGAAAGAAAGAAACAATAAGAAAAATGGCACTTTTGCTACCACACACTTTTGTGTTTAACTGTCTTTTGCGTTGCTTTTGGCCACTTATATGAGTCTTGCTGATCACAGAGGCACAGGCTCAAAGAGGAAGCCTGGGTGCTTAAGTAAGCTTTTAGCGTGTTTGTGGTGAAGTTATATGTCTTTTGCTTAAGTATTGCATATATTGCACGTAGAGTCTACCAACTCTCTGATATATACATACACAAGATGTTACTACAGTTGGTCACCACCCTATGTATGTGTATACACCCTCTGCCCACCTGATGTCACAGCATATGACCACACTTCAGGTTTGCACAGTGCATAAGAACCTAGAAACCGATGCAAGACTACACCACTACCTTATGCTCAAGGAGTTGTAATAACAAATACTAGAGTAAATTCATTTCTTGTAGTGTGAATATGCTGGTATAATTGGGTACTAGCCCACTAGGTTTACCTCCTTCTTGTAGCATTCAGCTACATATCAGACGTAAATTACAATAACTTACTTTGTAACTATGGAAACTACCACTTGGTTGTCATGCATTGGCCACATAATCATGGCTATTTTGTCATGTAATGTTTACAAAGGTCATACTAATCAAAATGCACTCCTATCAGGTAAGTATTGACTAGTTACACATCTCTTACATTCTGTCAAGCAGTCCCAAACTAAATTTTAAATAGAAGGCCCCAAGGAACAATTAGATTTGTATCAAAACATCCGCTTTTGAGATAGCAAAGGTCAAAGTACACTAGCAATGACATTAGACACAAACTTTATGGGATATACTTGATAATTATAGCAAATGCAAGGGAGTTTTATGAGCTACAAGTGGTTCAAATTGTAGGTAATAAAGTTAATCGTGCTCAAACTTATGGCTGATTAATTTTAAGTACCAAGGGGTAAGTAGAAATTTGGCCAAAAATGGACTTTTTGGCTGGCCCTAATTCTGAAGCCATACAACATATAACACTGTAAATGATTGTGGGTGAATGTCTCAACCGACACTATATATGTAAGAACCAAGCTTCTTCCAAATCCATGGAAGTCAGTTGTTTTGTATGGATTTGGCATGCTACTGTAACTCGCAAGCATGCACTGATTTCTCAAACAGAATAGCAAACTAACATGTTAATTGTAGGGTATTCCTTCCAACCATGTTTTCATCATTTCTTGAGAAGGCTGGTCCAAAGCACTCAACCAGTGTACCATTAAGTGAGGGGGATGCAGTGCCACTCAGTGTTGATGAGAAGGAAGGGCCACTTGCTCCAGTCACAGCCCTAGCTGTGAAGGCACTGTCAGGTCCACATGTAGATGAGGCATCTGCTGTGCTATGTCCCAGAATACACTCACTGCTTCCATTCACTCTCCAGATGGTGACTCCACTCCTGTCCCCAACAGTACAGTTGAAGGTGACGGCATCACCAGGGCAGGTGGGAGGAGCTGCAGCGAACTGCCCAGCAACATTATATACACCACCTGGGCGAGGAATGTACTTAATCTAACACATGATTATCCAACTATACAACAGCACTATACAGTTCATTAGTGCAAGTGTGTATGACCCACTATTGCTTGTGAGTCACTGATCCTCTCTTCTATTTTCTATCTGTACTGGCCAATTCAATGTGGTATTACACATACGTCAGTGATTCAACAAGGGTGTTGGATTGACAAACGTGTCGAAGCTAATTGGTAGGGTGACTGTAGTAGATGATGTTCCTCTTAGACCTCACTGTTGAAGCTATGCTACATCCCCTGAGCAATTCATGAAACAAAAAGTGAAGGCTGCCCCAGAATGAGGTTAACTGCTATTATCACAAGGATCTCACCTGGCTGTTGCAAAAGTACAGCAGCTAACAGCCACTGTGATACGAGTAGAACCTGTGCAAAATCAACGATAATAATTGTATTTAAGCATAACACTTAGTTAATGTGTAGTCTAATGCTCATTAGCTACATGTATGTATGTACAGTTGTGCAAGATACAATGTCATATTTAACCTTATTGCATGATGAATTTCACTGGTAGACTGTTCCCATTTCTAACTTTTGATTGTGTGAAAACAAAAGGAATTTGGGAGAGGGACCCTTGAAATTCATGCTGTCATCTAGCTGTATTCAGAAGTTGTCACTGAGCCTGTGCTCATTCAGTACAACAGTTGGAGGAGCCCACTATTATGTAATGTATATACCAGCTACTAACATGGAACAAAGTGTATCATCAATGCAATCCAAATTAGGCAGGAATGATAAACAGCCCATCCGTTTGTCTACACACTGACCTCACCTTGCCTAACTCCCCCCAGTAAATTAGATTAGCAATGAATCAAATTTTAATAAGTCCGTGGACTTCAGGCACACTACTGAACAATTCTCTGCATATAATTAGCTGGACTCTGATCATAGTCATAAGTCACACAATTTATTGTGTATTTAGAGTAGATGTAAGGAGCATGCCCAGAAATGTAAGAGTCCTTTGATTCTCTTTCCCTAGCCATAATTATGATAATCGGTCACAACTGAAAGCAATATGAATCGGCAGAGTTACTCACTTGTCTCACTGACAGTAAAATAACTAGCCTCGTTCCCAGGCCGTTCCCGGCTCCAGTTTTGATCGCTTGCAGTATAAAAACGGAGGGGAAGGCCTGGGAGAAAGAGTCACGTGCGTGACGTCAGGTAGACGTGAGGGTAGACGTGAGGGGGGCGGTGCCCGACGAAGAATCTCGAGGTCCTTCCTGTAATATCTTGTCCAAGAACTTGAGACTGTAACATTCGAAATACAGCGTCAATACAGCTCGTTGTTTGGTAGACTCGAGGCTGATCAACGCAAAGTTTGTGAGTTACTTCGTCGGGCACCGCCCCCCCTCACGTCTACCAGACGTCACGCACGTGACTCTTTCTCCCAGGCCGGGAACGGCCTGGGAACGAGGCTATAAAATAACCATGGAGGTTAGAGTCATGGTGTATTCCATGTACCATGTTTACATTTGACTCCATGAATCTATTATTTGAAGCTGCAAAAACGCATACGTATCTCAATAAACTTTGGCTAGCATGATTATAATATTATGTTATACTGTTGTAGTATAAATATGCATCACTGAAACAAACGATTGTGTTTCAGTTCGACATTGCACCAACCATCAAACACAACACACAATGAAACTGTGAGCAAACACAATCTCTACCACATGCAGCAGACAACAGGCATTGCGGCTATATATGAGGCATAGACACGTCACACAGGTCTGTGCTATCATCGAGCTCCATCTACATACTACATTTAGTCTGATTTTATGGCTTGAAAGTATTCTACACTTAACATCTTTCCAGTTTTATCCTTTCTCTTTCCTGTGTACTCAACTGCAATTATCATCAACACAAGATTAAGTGGTGGAGAGATAACAATGACCCTTGACTTTTTCAGCTACATGGATAATGAACAAGGTTTAGGGTACTGCTGAGAATGTAGTAGAATTGGTGATTAACTTGTGCAAAAAGTGATGTACATAAAAACTGCCATGTCTGCCATGTCTGCCATGTCTACAGATGTCCATGTATACTTTGCATGTACCTAATGTGATTCTTGTGTTTACATAACATATGTACATAATCGACCTTGTATGAACTATGAACAATTGACTGTGGACAGTTTGTTATTCTATAAACACACACTTTTCAACAACTAGGGGAATATAGGTGAGCCTGAGCAAGTAATGCAGAGCAGTATTGTTTGGCATACAAACTATGAATATCTGCAGCTAGCATGGTTGGTCACCCTACTGTCTGCAAGCAATCCATGCACAAACTTCACATAAGACAGCTTAGAGAAGCTGTCATGATTGCAGAGGATAGCTTGCCATGAAGAAATACAATGGACCCATTTGCTCCGCTTAGGCTTCAAACTGTCACAATTTAGCCGGCAGTCACCAAAATTCGAACCAAGGACTCACCAGTGAGCTATAACCACTAACCACCATAATTCTCTACATTTACTGCACAGATAGTACCAAATGATTCAGCAACACACCCAGCTGGCATGCATTACGTATGTGCCATCAGAATAATTAACTCTGTTAGAGGTAGTGAGTGCTGCTTACTATTGGTACCTTAGAGATTTCGCAAAGAGAAGTCACCATGCATGCTAAATACACAAGCTTTGTGATAGAGACAGAAGTAGTTCTGTTTTCTGCATTTCTGGTTCTTTCCTATTAAACGTCGGTATCTTTCACCAATTTTACACAAGTCAACAGCATGGAACTGAATATACATGGACTCTGGACATGTGTTCATAGTAAGAGTATACACAGGCAATGCACTAGTGCTCTACATCTCATGTAGATGCAAAGTGATTGTCTTGCATATCCAAAGTTGACGTCGAGACCCAATCCAAACAATGAAAGTAACTCTCCTGTTGAATACATTACGGGGACCAACATGTTTTGCAATTTTCAGTAGTATATTAATTAAATACAATATGAAGCTGCATGATTGAATCAGCTAGTTGTGTGTCTAACATTATGGTGTTAGTTCAATAGAGGATGTAATTGTCTTTTATTTGGCCTGAAGGTTATATGGTGTGGAACTTCAATGTTGTGGGTCTGCAACAACCACTTGCGTATGTATAAAAGTACAGTGCACAAGCACAACAATATGCCACATGGTATGGTATACCACTTGATACCGCTAGCACTAATAGAAAGCCTATAGCTTGTATCCAGGCTCATTTCCACAGAAAGAAGAAATGAGTCTGTGTACACCGTTAAAAATGGGGTTTTAACAGTGTACATGGCTAGTGGCAAGTTATGAGGAGAGATTGCATAGGCAAATAATTGTGCAGTTGTGGACGGTCTCAACCTGAGTATATATGTGCATGTATGAGTTTGTATCATGGGAAGCCATTAGATATAAGGCACTTGTGGAGGATGATTCCCACCCAGGAGAATCATCCAGCACTAGGGTAGAATGACTGGTGTCACTGAGCCGTAGGGTAGAATGACTGGGATGTCTCTGATCCCTAGGTTAGAATGACTGGGGTATCACTGATCCCTAGGTTAGAATGACTGGGGTGTCTCTGATCCCTAGGTTAGAATGACTGGGGTATCACTGATCCCTAGGTTAGAATGACTGGGGTGTCGCTGATCCCTAAGTTAGAATGACTGGGGTGTCGCTGATCCCTAGATTAGAATGACTGGGGTGTCGCTGATCCCTAGGTTAGAATGACTGGGGTGTCGCTGATCCCTAGGTTAGAATGACTGGGGTGTGACTGATCCTTAGGGTGGAATGACTGGGGTGTCTCTGATCCCTAGGTTAGAATGACTGGGGTGTGACTGATCCCTAGGTTAGAATGACTGGTATCACTGATCCCTAGGTTAGAATGACTGGGGTGTCGCTGATCCCTAGGTTAGAATGACTGGGGTGTCGCTGATCCCTAGGTTAGAACGACTGGGGTGTCGCTGATCCCTAGGTTAGAATGACTGGGGTGTCGCTGATCCCTAGGTTAGAACGACTGGGGTGTCGCTGATCCCTAGGTTAGAATGACTGGGGTGTCGCTGATCCCTAGGTTAGAATGACTGGGGTGTCGCTGATCCCTAGGTTAGAACGACTGGGGTGTGACTGATCCCTAGGTTAGAACGACTGGGGTGTGACTGATCCCTAGGTTAGAACGACTGGGGTGAGACTGATCCCTAGGTTAGAATGACTGGGGTGTGACTGATCCCTAGGTTAGAATGACTGGGGTGTCACTGATCCCTAGGTTAGAACGACTGGGGTGTCACTGATCCCTAGGTTAGAACGACTGGGGTGTGACTGATCCCTAGGTTAGAATGACTGGGGTGTGACTGATCCCTAGGTTAGAACGACTGGGGTGTGACTGATCCCTAGGTTAGAATGACTGGTGTGTGACTGATCCCTAGGTTAGAATGACTGGGGTGTGACTGATCCCTAGGTTAGAATGACTGGGGTGTGACTGATCCCTAGGTTAGAATGACTGGGGTGTGACTGATCCCTAGGTTAGAATGACTGGGGTGTGACTGATCCCTAGGTTAGAATGACTGGGGGGTCACTGATCCTTAGGTTAGAATGAATGGGGGTCACTGATCCTTAGGGTGGAATGACTGGGGGGTCACTGGAAGATTGAGTCACTCACTCCATGACACCGATAATATAAGCAGCACTTTCGTAAAGACTTACGTTCATCCAACTCCTGCGTACGTTCAGGACTGCGTTGCCGCAACACAGTGTTGGCGAACCTTTTGCTAATATAGGGATTTGTGAACTCTGAAATCACTACTGAGTATACTTCGGATAAGACTCAGACGCTCGTGTATAGGTCTGGCAATACCACGTGACTCCAGCGGTCTGAAAATGTGGTAGCACTTGAGACCCACAACAAGGCCAGCGCGAGCGGTATGGCTTTGGCCATACCCTTAAATTTTAACTTACCTTAAGAGTCATTTTCGCTAAAATAAGTACTCGCAATTATCATAAATTCCAATAATGATATCTTGAACTAATGTTGGTTTCTGTTAAAAAAAAAACGCTAAAATTAATACACGCTAAACGAGCTGTATTCAAAATCTCTAAATTAAGCATGCATAATTAAAAGTAACATTAAGGTACATGTATGCGTGCGCTTATGATGTAGCCTTCACCGACGTTTCGTTGTAGCTCTGGACGTCAAAAGTATGACGAGGCCTTCTACGGACTTTATTGAGGCACCGAGCGTTCAAAGTGACGACGACTGAATTGTCGATTTTCCGTACGACATCCAAGCGCGCAAAATGGGGGACGGCTAACGAGTGCGAAATGATTCATGCCAGCAAATCATGGCAATCTTCCAAAAAGACATGTCTTCCAGGCAACTCGCATCACCATTCAGCGTTGAAAAGTACTTACGTGAGATGGTCATTTCTGTCAGCTTTGTTTCAAGTGCATGGCTTCACTGGTTGCAGTAAGTAGCTAGGATGTTCTAGTAGCTACCATTTTGGACGATCTAGAGCTCAACAGGCAGTATCCACTGAGTGAGTTTCGTCCATAAAACAAACGAAAGCTGTTTGTGTTCACTACGGGCTTCTAGCGCAGTCTGTATGATTACGTCATCATGCAGCACTAATTGCTACCACGTGAGTATCGCTAATTACTACCGGTAGCTTCCGGTATTTGAGGGAGAAAAATGGCGTCACTTAATTGTAACTTACGCATGCGTTATTGAGTGGTCTCTCCCAGCGGTTCGTCGCAGCTTGGGACGTCTAAAGTTTCACGAGGCCTTCTCCGGACCCTTTCAAGGATCCAAAGCGCCGCGAGGGGATTGAACTTTCTTGATACTCTATACAATATTTGAGCGCGAGACGAGCGCGCAAAAAGGGGCGGGGGTTTAGTGCGCAAGGCAAGAGACCGATTCAATTTTTTAGGCAACTTGCATCACATTTTCGCGTTGAGTTTTTGGAAAAATGCTCATGTGAGGCGGTCATTTCTGGCGGCTTGGTTCAATCGCTTCAAAATTTAATGGCTTCACTAGCTGCAGAAACTATGTAGCTACAGATGCAGGGCCGTAGCAAGCAATTTCAAGGTGGTGGGGCGAAAGTCTACATACTGCATGTAGTATCTAGGGGAGTCTGGGGGCAGATCTCCCCGGAAAACTTCGTTAGATTAGACGCTAGGAGACCGCATTTTTAGGCCCCACATAGCAAATCTCATATCCAATTCGGCTTAGCAAACAGAATTTCAATAGTCGCTACAAGTACTCTCTGTGCGATAGTGATTGCAAATTACACGTAACTTAGTTCACGTAGTAGCTACATTTGGGAGGCTTGCTCCCGCAGAAAAAAAAAATTGCTCTGAGATCGCTTCGTAGCTGTGATCATAGGCAAGCAGGATTCTAATTCACATTGAGTACGTACTGAAAGAGTAGTCTTGTTCCAGGCTCCCTCCCAGCTTTTCAATCGCTGGCACTACATACTGCAATGGATGGAAAGCTGGACGGGGCCTGGGGAACGAGGCTAGTGATGTCAGATTCCGCGAATAAACTTAGCTGCGCACACGTGCCGCAGGCAGTACGGACTTCGTCGCAGTAAGGAATGACCATCGAGTAAACCAAAATGGCTGAAAATCCTTACCTTTTTGTCAGTGAAATTTGCACGATGTTGGGCAGCCGTTTTTCGAGACAGCTCGGCTTACTAGTCCTTGTACGTACGACTTCACGCGTGTATTCAAAGTGCGCACGTGCACGTTTAGTCTGCGAAAAAGTGACGGGGACCAAAACCCGACCAGCCCGACCGCTTTCTACGGCCATGACTGATGGGAGTATATATGGCATTTTGGCTCAAACATGGCAGAACATCTAATTTTAAAACTTTTCCTTGGGGAGCATTGCTCAGACCTACCAAGTCTCACGCCTCCGGCGTGAGTCTCACGCATTGCAGGTCATTCTCATGCTCTCACGCTCAGATGCGCAAATCTCAATCTTCTTCAAACGCGCGTGCTAGTGCCTACGCTAAACCACTACTACTAGTTCTACACTATCGTATAAGTCACTGCATGCAGCACTTGAGCCTTTCTGGTATACTTATTCGTAGTTTCGTCCCCATGCAGACCAAATATTTCGTGCGCGCTCTGCGGACTCGTCGGGCACGACGCGCGCTTTGGTCTCGGCATCCGGTTTCGGGGACGAGAGTACTGTTTGAGTTTGCAAATACCCGGCCGCTTGTGCGCTTGACGCTCGTGGTCTTGCACAGCAAAATGTAAAGATAGAGTGGCCCATTTTTTCGACCCTTAGGTAGTATTCGAGATTATATACATTTCGTGTGATTCGGTTATTCCAGGCCAGTGTAACCATGCCAGTCGCCAGATGCGAATCAAGTTTGCAAGCAGTATTGCCAAGATGCAACGAGAGAGCTTCCTAGCAACTGGAAGTTATAATGCATAGAAAATCTGTCACGCTTAGCTGATCGTCTAATTTTGCTGAATCTCATAACTGTTATAAGGTTTGCGAACTTAGTGAGCAGTATTGCCAGGATGCAACGAGAGGGCTTCCTGGCCACAGGAAAACTAGAAATTTTTCCGCGCTTCGAGCAGATATTTATCTTCGTTAGGTAAAGAATGTGGATTGGGTACAGTGATAGTAGTCTCCAGAAGCATGTTCATGCAAAGGTCTAAATTTTAAACCTTTTCTGGGGGAGCATGCTCCAAGACCCTCCTACAATGCAGTCCACTACGCGCACAGCTAAGACCCCACTATCACTGAGATAGCTGGGCTAGTCTCATAAGCATACAAGCTGTGCCCCACTGACTCAGTTAATCCACTTCATTTTTAAAGTTTATAAAATTTGTTTGATGTGTATAGTAGCTCAATAGAAGCACTTGTCAAAATAATACATGCTGGAGAGTAGGGTAAGCATGTTCGTATCTCAATGTGATATGATTCAATGGCCAGAAAGTTATCCCCAGGCTCCTGAGCATTTTAATGCTTGCATTACAGAAAAGTGGAGAGAACCTGGTGCATTATTTGACGTATGTGATGTCAGGATCGAAAGGATGGTAGAAAGGGTTTAACTGTGCATGATCATACCTGAGTTCAGAACAGCAAGATCGAGGAGCCAGGCACCTTATAGTTGAACTTACCACATGTATCTAGCTAGTCAGACCAGTAACTATACCTGAACATGGATGTATTTGCTTGAACAATTTGCTGAAAATTTGGCAGTTTGTCAGTTTGTCAATTATATCATGGTTTCACGGCATAAGCTGTCACTGTCCCTATTTACCTAATCATTGGACTCACATGACTTCCATCCAATCAAATGTCGTAAATTTGGTTAGAGTAACTGCCTTATTATAAGCTGCATGCTAGTGAATGTACATACATGAGTGCACAAGCTACATGGACAGATGTGTATACAATGAGTTCATGGTGTCTACGCAGTGAGCTCAAAGCACCCACTGGCTATAGCAAGTATCTAAAAGAGGACCAAAGTACTGACAAAGCATGCACTAAAAAATTTGCTGTGCCACGGAGAACGCTTGTATAAAATACTATACTGGTTAGTAGTCACCAGGCTATTACCCTTAGTCCTGAATGTAGCCATGTAAAAACTATGCTTGGTCAGTGAGAGGCTTTAGAATAAACTATAGGAACTGGAAATGCAGGGAATGGGGAAACGGGATGAGAATGGGAAACGGGATTTATACAAAAAGTTACAGTGGCATAGAGGGGACAGTTTGGGGTTCACAGAGATCCTACTTACTCATTACCAGGGATTACTCAGGGCTCACGGCGATCTTGTTTACGAACTAAGAAGCGCAACAATTGACTGAGGTGCCTTCAAGTTTCATCTACCTTTTGGTCCTGTGACCCAGCAGTCCACATTCTCTGGGGTTCTCTGGGATCATGCAGCTAATAGGAATGGGTACATATCAGTGAACTATGCCATAATTTTATGACATGCCCACTTTAGCTAAACTGATGCTGTAATCATTCATCATTGGCCCTATGACTCTTGCTAATTCAAGCCCTACAAATACTAGAGGGACACTTCCTGTGAAGTTTGGCATGTCCCTAGCTTTTACTGTGAGAGATATTGTGAATGGGAAGATATACCGTTGCAAAGGCCTCTTAGTTGTTGTGAGTATGGTGAATCTCTTCCTGCTCCCAAAGCAGTGTACATCATTTAGCATGCTCACCACTGCCCTGGGAGCTGGAAGAGATTCACCATACTCACTCACAAGCCAGACCAATGCAACCAACCCCAGCGCAGATCGCTTTCAGTATCACTCACAGGGAAGGAAGGGTCGACGCTCAGTAGGTTTTGTGTGCAAGTTGAATGCATTAAAGGCTGGAAGTCACGAGAAAAATGTTTGATTTGGGGCGAGTGTGAGCAAGCCCCACACTTGTGGTGAACACGGAAATTTGTCTATTTGTTTTCCAAGCCTAACTGCACCCCAAAATGGAAAGAAACATCATGTTGCAACAGAGTATAGTCGTGTGGAGAGTGGACAGCCCAATACAAGAGGATGTCGTCCACATATAAGACGAGTTTGGATCCATTAGAATTTCCTGCATCACAGATGTCATTGATGTATGCAAGGAACAATAGGGGACCCAAGACAGAACCTTGTGCAACTCCGGACAGTACTGGTAGTGGCTGAGATGAGGCTCCATTCAGTACCACAGACTGCATCTATGAATATGGTAATTTTTAATCCAGTTAATAAGGTAAGCATTCAAACCAATTAATTGCTTCAAGTTTAGCATGTAATAAATTGTCGATGTGGCACTGAGTCGAAAGCTTTAGTCAGGTCAAAAAATAAGCACCTATTTCCTTGCTTTCTTCCAAAGGAGTAAACCAGTCATGGGTTGCAGAGAGAATAGCACTTGTGGTCGATTTCCCAGGTAGGAAACCCCATTGATTCTGCATTGGTGGATAAGTACATTCCAGGTGGTCAGTAACTCTATCGTGTATGATTCTTTTGTTAATAATAATGAAAGTGCTCTGTAGTTGCATGGTTGATCACTAATTGACCATTTGGGAATTGGCACAATGTTTGATGCCTTCCAAGCCGAGGGTAGTTTTAGAATGTTTGTTGTTTTAGATTTAGAACCTCTCCATCTGAGTCAATCCAAGAATTCTAACACTCATTTTGATTACTGATATTTGCCCATAGATTGTCCTTTGATCTCAGAAGTATTACAATATTTTTTGAATATTGTAAGTATTGCGCACCCACACATGCATGTTACTCCAACAGCATCCAGTCTCAAAAACAGCCTGTTTAGCAAACGTCTCTGCTTTTACAAGTAAGCACACACTTTCTGGTGTTTTCAGGTTTCCTAGTTCCACTCTTCTGAGTATAAGCAGTCTAGCTTGAACCCTTTTTCATTGCAGTGAAAATGGATTCAAGACTGTTCATTTATTAATAAACTCAGCATTAACTGATGGTACAGTGTTCAGTTGAGTAGAAGCATATTGCTAGCTGTTTTGAAACTGACAATCCACTAGCAGCCTGAGATAGATTTCTCTAACCATATATATATGCCTGTGTAGGATGTCTGTTAGAGTTAGGGCTGGGGGTTGGGGGCTGGGTTGAGGGATTTTCACTTGCCACTGGAGGACTCTTCCCTTTGCTTGTTTGGTTTCAGTTTCTCAATCTTCTGTAAATATGGAAAACACAACATTCAAAACCACAAAATGAACCAACTGGAACACACAGACATGAGTGCTGGCCTCAAATTCAGGAATATTCCTATAGTACTTTACTCTTTTGTAAGGGTAAAGAGTTCATATATCCAGAAGTGTGCTATATGCAACTCATTGAAAATACATGTAGTCTTGTTTACACAAAGAAGCTAAGCTGGTTTACACAACAATATTACTGTTTATAACCTGTTACCTAGGCAACATATACTCTTCTACAGAGATGTTGCCTAGGTAACAGGTGTTATATCCCTCCCTGGGGGTGTGGTCCTGGACATTGATGTCGGGCTACACCCGACACAAATGTGTAAAACAACCACTCCCCAGGGAGGGATATAACTGTTAGACACTCCTAATAAGATGTATTCCCAGCTGTTTAATATCTATGGCTTCAAAGGTCAAAGGGCATACAACCTTGTACATATGTTGAAGGGCTTCAGCAGAAACCATAAATATTATGAAAAGCAGAACCACACAAAAGTTCTGATGTGGGGGAACAATTGTCTCGCTGCAATAACAACTTGTAGCTATGCGTGTGAGTGTTATTGCTATTGCATGTATCCCCATTCACCCAGGATCATGTGACTACTAGTTTGTGATATGAGCCATTCTCTCGGGGTTCATGACCTTGACCACACCCACTCATTGGTGAGCTTTCAATGGTCAGGGAACTCTGACCAGTAAATGCTCCTTCTGACTGAAAACTGGCTACAGTACCTGAAACGGTGCCCCTATAAGGGGAGGAGTGATTTCTATACCAGTCTGTGCTAACAAGGTGAGAAATGGTCCAGCCAGTGCCGACCAAGGCCATTCTACATCCAGCCAACGCGACACCCATGCATATAGCATCCTGTGCTTAAACCCGCCCACCTCCCCCTACCCCAACTATTTTTTGTTAGCACAAAACCTATCTTCAAAACAGATTGCACCAAATGATAACATGCAGCCTGATGGCTTCATCAGTGGTTAAATGGACATCCAAAACTGATAAAACTGGCAAGTTTGTGTAGTAGACTGATGCAATATATATATGCAGGAATACAGGATCTTTTCTCGGATGCCGGCCTGGGAATGAGTCACCCTTACTATTCTACTGTCAGTATACCATCATACTTCCCATCTTTGTCTTTGATATTGATGTCAGCTCGTTTTTCAACAAGGAATTTTACTGTGTATATATAGTCATGGTTTTTTCTAGCTTCAAGATGCAGGGGAGTTCAATAATAGAGAATAGTAGTTATAGCTTAAGTTGGTGTATAGCTACTGATTTCAGTTGAAACTACGTATATGTACGACTCATCCCACTCAATTGAAGGTACTACCTGAAGCTAATGAGCTTAAAGTCCAGTACATGTCATTTCTTTTCAGGCTTGAGGGTAATGACTAAGTTACAAACCAACAATTTGGGAATCACTTTGAATATATGGATAGGGTACCCTCTCTCATATAGTATGGTAATTAGGGGTCCCGACAAAAAATCCAAGAACAAATGAACTTGACTCAAGTATGCTAAATCCAAGAACCAAGTGACCTTGCTTATAAACTACAGTTACAATAGTTTCTATGACTTTCATACTTCCGAAAATATATAAAGCAAACAGAGGGTTATGTGCCAAAATATGGCCATTATGGAATTTTTGATTTTATATGGGGGATTATATATGAACATACCTTTAACAGATATCCACGCGAGTGGTCCAGCTATTTTGATACTCTACCAATGGTAAATAATCAGTTGTACTGGTGCTTACGAAATTTACTTGTCAAAAGTCACTTGAAACTATCAATTATTCTTCTATGGGAGAAATGTATTGCAACATAAAATAACAGCTAATATAGTCTCTTGACAGCTATAAACTTGAGTGGTCCAGACATTTTTGCACAAGATACATCAAGTGAAATCCATCAGTACTACTAGTTTCATACATCAAAAATCACTTGAACTGAATTGCGCCCAATTTTTGGCACCTAACCCTTTCAAGTCCAAGACAAATTAACTGAAAATAGCTTTGCAGCACCAACTTTATAGTCCTGTTTTTATATATCTCAGATAGATACTTAGTTCTAGTACAACAGATTTGAAATCAGAGCACCTTCGATTTTTTCGTTGGGAGCCCTATGGTAATTCATACGTTATTCTAAAAGAATTCTTAATTCAGAAGGAATTCTGCCATAGTGTCAGGTGTCTGTGAAAGAGGCTAACTAGACAGTAAATGCAGCATGCATGGTGTGACAATCTAATGAGTATGTTACATACTGATAGCCAACTTGCACAACCAGATGCACATTATATCACAGTCATAATCAGTAGAGTGCATGTTCACCATTGACATACCATTGTTTGCAAATGGTGAAGTGAAACTAAACAGTGTTAGAACTGAAAAACTAAGATCATTTTCCTAAGAAAAGAAAACGTAGAAATGCCTAGATGATTTTATAGAGTGCTCTTGTAGCAGTTGATACTCATACTATAATGGCAATCAATGCTGCACATGCTGGTAGGCTTCATTCACTTTTAATTCAATCTTCTGTGCAGGTCCATAGGCTACATTTTCTCTCAGTTCAATTTTCCTCTCCACTCTGGTGGCAGACACATCCTCGTACTCCGGACCTGCCTGCTGTTGTTGACAGGTGGAGATCTCAGGCTTGGAACTCTGTGATTGGTACTTGATGATGCAGTGGTACAGGAAAATGCCAGCCAGGACTCCAACAGCAAGTGCGGTAGTAACTCCTACTGCAATCCCAATGGCAGCATCTATGCTGATGGTAGTCCGTGCATTATCTGGAATGTGAGAGAAAGAAACTAGACTTAAGGCTAATGGCATGCTAGCTGATAGTCTCTACTGATTGTGTCATAACCAGCAAGCAATGTGCTCAGTTCAATCTTCATCATTGAAGATAAGCATCTTGTTCATACCATATTATGCCCTAATAATAAAGGTTTCAGTTCAGAGTAATATATACAATGCAGAGTTTACTATTCCAACTGGGAAGCATACACTCACTCTAACTTCTCTGTTGCTAACTGTCTTAGCCATGGAGCATATATATTATGTCAATACTATCAACTAAGCTGGTAATGGTTGTATTTAACTGCTGGACTGGATTGTGAACTGGATTACTGGACTGCTGGACTTGATTACTGGATAATTTTTTTTATATCACATGATTTCCACCCAATCATTGTACTGAATTTGGCTACATTAAACCGACTTATGTTGTTATAAGCTGCACTTCATCATCCCACAGCTGTACTAGGATTCATGGTGTATTCACAGTAAGCTTGAAGCACCATCTGGCTATAGCAAGCAACAAAAAAAAAGCACCAAAAGTGCTGACAAAGGCCATTTCACCCCCAAAAAATTACGTATTGTGCAATGGTTTAGAACACCGGTTTCAGGCTAAGATGCAATACTGGTTAGTGGTTACCAATTACCCATAGTGTTGTTGAAAGTAGCCGACAAAACCAACCCACTTCAGATCACTTTTATATGATACTGGGAATGAGTGTACTGTGTAACTGATGTACTATGCAGTACTGCAAAAAGTAGCAGGACAAAGATAAACTTGTATTGCTAGATTTATGTGCATAAGTAATTTTGCAATGATAGTTAACAAAAATAATCACGAAGAGTATCAATTACAGATCTAACTGGCATAAGCCACAGATATTGCTACAAGCCAATCTGCTCACATCCTCGCTCCAGATTGCATCTTGGGGATGAAAGCAGGTACTGTTACAACGTACAAAACTCCCATGCATTTCTTCCACACTATAAAGAAATATACATCTTGGAAGCCCTGGTTCAAGTAACCAAACACATACCATAAAATGGGATACAGAAGCAAACTTTCAAAACACACATGACAGAGCCTGCAAAGAAAAGCTGACATGAAGATACAAGCCTAAATGTAAATGCAACTTATATGCTACGAAAATTGGTTGTAACTGTAATCAAGGATATTCTTGGTAACACACACTGGCACAAAACTAACAAACTATAGGTAATTTGCTAACACGAGGTTGCTACCTGCATGCATGTGAGGGAGTATAGGTTGCCTACAAGCCCGCATTAGCTGGGAAACGCAAAAGCTTACTGCCATCCAGAGGGTTGGACACCACCACTCCAACAACAATCCAGAGTACAATCCCAATTATGCAGAGAATAGCAGCAATCACAATCAGAACAATTTGCCGCCATTTCATCTTGCCTGCAAGGGACAAGAATAAAGAAACCTGCATGCTTATTAGGGTTCCAGTTAGCAAATCATGAACAGTTGCAACTGAAAATAAACTGAACGCTATACAAGTTGTATACAAGTTGTATAGCGTTCAGTTAATTTTGCCAGACCACACAAGTACCGTAGTGTCCCGCTAATACGCCCCCTTCGAAAATACGCCCCCCCCCCCCTCTTTTCCGCCAAAGTTCCTGCACAGGGTAGTTTGACTCGTTATAAGGCCCCCGGTGAGCGTCTTCTGGAACATCAAAACTACACGTGCTTACTATACGTTGCAAGTGCGTTCAGTAAGACTATAGTAGTCAGTGAATCTCATGTAAGTTTTGTGGCTTTTAGAAAAGCCAGTTAGATGTTCCAAGTTTTAAGCTGCTAGTTTAGCAAACAGGTTTATCAGTCTGTCAAGGTGTTTTTGTACACGCACGGAACCACGAGTCCTTTCCCATCAACTTCAGAACGTCTTCTGTCACCATTGACGATGCAAGTCATCTCGCTGCCACTCTTGTGCAAGAAATACCAGCAGACTCTGGAAATTTCCCGTGATACATGACCGACAGTGTTGCCGTTCTTGAGGACAGCTACAGCGAAGTCGTCGTGAATGTTATTGACCTCGCGTTGAACTGGCAGCTCTTCTCCGATGTAGGGAGACCACGCAGCTTTGTAAACGTGATGTCCGCGAACAGTACTCTCGATCCTGAAAGTCGTCGCCATAGTTAGTTGGAAGTGTCCTAATTGCGTACATAGCACTTGCGTAAAATCTTTTGGGGGGGGGGGGGGCTTATAGTCGAGACTAATTGCATCCTCGAATATAAGCCCCCCCCCCCCCACTTTAGGCGGGATGTAGTGTACAAAATGGGGGGGCGTATTAACGGGACACTACGGTATGTACAACAAAATATTGAAGGCACAACTAAAAAAAAGTGAGATGATAGCAAAATAGCCTGCATGTCTACTCTAGTCAAGATTGATATTGCTTGCTGGTTGCATGCTAACACACAAATATGCTCAAGATGAGACTCATTACAAAACTTACTCTAAGCACTGGCATTGACATCAGCTTAAGCAGATACCATGGCCATGAAATTGGATTTGAAATGATTCTGGAATACTACACTTACAAGAGTGAATGATATGGATGAGGGAGAATGGAAAAGAACAATAGTGGAGTCCTTGTTGGAATTCCAGAATTCTGTACCAATTCTACCACTTGGCAAAATCAAGCTTGCATGCATACATTTGCATAACATCTAGGTCTGCTTTTTGTCCAGGAAGATGTGGTTCATTGATTGGTTATGCATGTATCTAACCAGCCAATAAGAACTCAGTATAACAGACTTCCAATTATAGAGACATCAGGAATTATTTTGAAATGAAATTGATGCAGAATTGTGGAATTAAGTGGAATGGAACGGAATTATGTCGACTTGACATAGAATGGGAAAGTTGCTTGGAATTATTGTGAATTGAATCCCAGTTATATATAAGGATTTGAATTGGAATGTGACCTAGTGTGAGTTGAATAGGAATCAAATTTAGGCTTTAGCTGAATAGACTCAATTCTAATGCCCTGGCAGAAACTGTAATAATAAATAATATTATAGTAACTGTTTGTTATGTCCCTTGTAACTCCACCCATGGAGTTAGAAACCATGCTACAAAGCACTCTGATGATCCCCTCTGACATTGAAGCTTTTCACCTAGAAGCTGGATGGATGTTGAGTCCTGTTGCAGATATACTAGAAAACAAAACGAATGTTGTGCCAAGAACTTGAAAGAGACACTGCAATGATCAACAAGTTCATTCAGTATGCAGCTGCATGTACCACAATACACTTACTGAGCTACCACATTGTCCATTGTCCAACTATCTGGTCAAGAAAAGTTGCAATTTGCCGACTGGCCATCATCTTTGGGGAACTGTGAAAATTCTTATGGTCGTTCTACACTAAATTCGGGTAATCCTCAGATCGACTTCTATTAGAAAAATTAATGTAGCTTGTCAACACATGTACACTACAAATGCACAAATAAAACACTATTATTTATAATGAGAGTAGAATTGAAGGTGCTGGATTTACAAATATAGCATGGACATGTACTACGTGAACACATTTTGGAGAAGCTTACATAACTTCTTGTAGAAAATAACCACGATCCCAACGATAATGATTATACCAGACACCACTGCAAGAGTACCAATCACGATTAGAGCAATGTGCCACAATTTCGAGTTGCCTGGAAGTGGAATTGTACAGTAACAAAACTTTTAAAACTCCAGTCATGTAACCAAAAACACTCATGTATTAAGTAGATGTATGTAACCACACTCCACCCATAAATGTGGCAAAAAGGAAAGCTTGCGTTTGCTTTTGATCATATTTAAGGGAGCTATACCTGCTAATATGCCCCATGTTTTCTACACAATAGTTTGTAAGCTTAAAGTTGACAGGAGGTTTTCAATTGCTTCTCAATTAGGTATACACCGTCACAGAACTGCTCACTTAACACAAAGTTGACAATATTCAATTTGCTATTATCTTGAGGAACAGCAACATAATCACAGAAAATCTCAAAGTCTGCAGGGGCATAGCAGTCAGTATGTGAGTGGTCCAAAATGGTGTCAGAAGCAATGACCACACTGTTAAAAAACTGTTGTTACCTTAACACCAAATGTTGTGTAAGTGCTATGTTCCTAAAGTGACACCATGTGGAGGTGCTAATAACCCAGCCCCTTGTGTTGTTATCACCACACTTACTGTACTTGTTGTTTTGACTAGCAAAGTGTAATTGTAGCACTCACAGTAAGCTACATTGTCACATGTAGTGTATATGTGTTAGAGGGCCAATACACTCAGCTGTCTAATCTGGGCTTCCCTGTCTCCCTTATAATGGAGTTGCAGCAAGGTGACTTTTGCCTAGACAACACTAAGTGGTCGTCTTGCCTCTCTGAAGCAGGCTTTCTGGTGTCCTTCTTCTGGCCCGTTGTCTAGCCAACTCAACGTCGTCAGGAGAAGGAGAAGAAAACCAAGAGCCAACCCCGAATCTGGGAACTTTACTGCTACTACTACTACTACTGTGACTAACTAACAATGTAAAAGTCCTCCTGTTCCTTCATTTTCATGGGCAAGCATACCAGCATCTCTTCAACCTGTTCTAACTGATCATCAGTGCCCAACCATCTAGATCTTCCTTTGGGTCCTGTTGTTCTCGGAGCCATTTCTGATGGTGAAGTTGCTTTGCATTTTCCCAGCTCCCAATTAAGATCCCCCCTCAGATTCTCCACAGAGACTACTATCTCAGATTCTCCACTGAGCAACAGCCCAGCACAACCTACCCTGCCTCCTCCCAGCTCCCAAAATTCTCTGCAACTATAGATTCTGATTTCAGTGAGAGTTCTGATTGAATTTGAGATCAGGGAATATGAACCTGTTGTGAAATACACTACTGATAGTCAAGCTGGCTGGACACCTAAAAATCACTTTTCAAGTAGGAGTGATGAGTATGATGTGAAATTCTTGAGGCGATGAAAACAGACCAGAATATACAACCTTAAAAAGGAAGGTTGCTTGGTATGGCCCTCTCTCAGAGCATCTAATTACCACTTCAGGTTGGAGAGCTAGCATTCAATCTGGATCCACCTTAATTATTCTCAATACCAATTGTACCTCAAACCCATTCTAGAACTTGTATAGTATAATGACTTAGTGTTCACTTCCGATTATTTCATTTGTATGTATTTGATGTATGAGGTAAACCCTATAGCTAGCATGTAGCTACCTCTTATTAGCCACTGGCTACTGGGTCCTCCTGTAGCATTGCTACAAATTATTATAGACAAAAAAATTGCATCCATATATTTCTAAGCAAGTCTGCACGTGAAGTGGAAATTAGATGCTCTGAGACAGGACCATACCAAGCCACACTACCAAACAAAGGTTGACAAGGTGTAGGAGGATGGTTAGTACGTCAAAGAGCAAAGGTTGCCACAGCTTCACAACCACAGCAATGGTATTAGACAAAGTCATATCATGCAAGCTTAACACACTGTTTTTCTCCATTTCTGCCAAACAAGCATGCAGGGAAGGATGAGTCAAGTATTCCCACTTGCTATCATTTCAGTAGTGCATGGATATGACAAAATATTGGTATGGAGACTGCAGGCCTGCCAGACATTGTGCTATGCTTGTAAGTCTGCATGTTATTACTTCCTATAGAATGGATGCATTGTGATAACTAATTTTATTGTGACAGGAGCCAATCGATGTTAAAAGGAAATGATTGGTAGTTCTGTGTGTTTACGTGTTCAGAAGAAAGTTAAAAAAAACACTTCAAAATATGTTCACTAAGCTAACTCAAAGTCTCTTCTAAAAGGTAGCTACAACACTAGCAAAAATTAACTGTGCACTCTATGCATACAAAGCATGCATAGTTGAGATAAGGTGCTCATCATTGGATGTTAAAACAAGTGGAAATTGCAATGTAATTGGTGAGTGTCTACTGGATGTGTAAGCAATGCACATAAATTATGTGCACTATAGAGCTTATACAAGCTATGCTATGAAATATTGCAAACTGATGCTTTAAATTTGTAGTAAACACAAATGCTTCAAAGAGGAATGTATTTCAGTTTGGATTTTTCAATCAGAGTAGAGATGATAGAGAAAATTTGGGTATGCACAAACTATCAGTGCTTCCTGATTTCACTTAACATACATCACTACAATGCACGCAAAAGCTGCTTCCAGAACTAAAAACAGTAACTGATACATGTTAATCACAACATACCACATATGATGGGACTTCCAGACCATATTCCATCACTTTGGCAGACCCTCGCAGCAGTGGTGGTTGTATTTGGTGCATACCCATTACTCTCATCACAGGCAAAACAAGCACTGGAACCAGCAGTGATTCCAGTATAATAAGCCACTGTAACTGTGTTGAGTTGAGTGTTCACCAGTGCAACACTTCCAACACTTCCAATATCACAACTTCCATACTGAATAACATCATCTAGTAAATTAATATCAGTCAGGAATGTTGAACCAGTAGCTGGTAGGTTCCAAAGCTCCATCAGGATACAGCCTGTGAATTGAGGAGTCTCGGTAAACGTGCAAGTTTTGGCAACAATGCTACAAGCTATGCATTTCTCTCATAACATGCACATACTATATTCTGGTGTTGTGAAGGTCCCTTGCACTATCACGGTCACATCTCCACTAACTGCTGACACAGTGTAGTAGTACACAGTTGAGGAGTTCAGTCGTTCCCTCAGTAACACACTGACAGTGTCCCCTGCTGTACCAGTCTCAGTGGACTCAGCAGAGTATGGCAGGTTCATGTAGGTTGGGTCAGTCCCATACTGGACTGTATAGCGAGCAGAGCCAATGAACCCAGACAGAAATGTGCAGTTAATTGTTGCATCACTAGGTGAGCTCACGCCCATTATTTTTCCAGTTAGGAGGATGTTGATCATGGCTGCATGGTGAAACAAAAGTATCTCAGTGCAGTTAAGGCTGGCTCGGTTTTTTAGAACGAGTTTGTACAAGTGGTGAATCTGGCGCACACTTCTACATGCACCTCTGTGTTTATCTAATTGCCTAACTCCTTGATCCTATTACATTTGCGTTATTGTAGAAGCCTTGGGTGTGGTTGTGTTTACAAGCTAGCTTGTGCAAACTAGGCTTTGTAACTTACCAGTGTAAGCTGTGGTTTCACCACAGCTAGCCTCAGTGAGTGTATCATGTGTAAGTCTAAATGCCTGGAGCACAGTAGAAATGATTCCATGCATGTAGCAGTAATTTCAGTGCTACTATCTATGCTATCCTATAGAAGTGTCTGACAACCTGAAGATCACAGAGCTGACCTTATACCTTCACACTCGGCTTGCTCTGGCACAGGATTTCCAACAGTAGACCTCGAGGCTCACTAATAGTGCACTATTGGCATGCCTGTATTCATAATTAAATTCATACATAAGCTGCACAAAGCTGGCTATTGGTGAACTATATAACTTTGTGCCATTTTGTGGAAGGTAGAATAAGGCTGTTTGGGGCTGAAATTTTCGACAATTTCTCTGCAGCAATGGTTGTACTAGAGCCCGGGTGCAAACAGTGCATACATACAAAGTACCATCCACACCAAACGGCTTTTACTTAGTTCATGAAAGATGCTATACCCAGTTTCCAGTCATATTTGTGTTGTTCAGATGGTATATAAACTTTCCAAATTGCTGTAATTTACTTGGTGTTCACCATCCAGATTTTGAGAAATAGCTCAAGTATTGTGCATTAATTATTGTTTTATTTACAATGGGCAGACCATTACCATGGAAATAGAGAATTTGTGGTTAATCTTTGAAGTACAAAATAATACATTTACTAGACCCCAAGAAATAGCTGTTAGTAATCAGAATGGATTCAAACCACCATGCATGTAGACTTCTTGAACTAGAAACAAAAGTTAAGCCTGTCTTAACTGCACTGAGATATAAATTCCTATCTCTGACTAACTACTCCACTGTCATAATTCTTAGTAGCAAGTTCACACAAATACACAGCACTTGTAGGCACTTGCCTATCACAAAACTATAGTGGACATTCCCATTTACACAAGAAATAATTTAAATCATGATAGGTCTGTCATCATGGAATACTAGAATGCTAGCTACTGGTAGCTATTTATCTGAGCTTGAATGCTTTAGTTTGCTTATGCTACAGACCACAAATAGTTGATCTTTATTTTGCTGCTGTCAAGTTACTCATTTGTAATACAACATGCTGATCTTACAAAGTTATTAGCTCACTGATGGTTTGTGCAGTACAAGTTCGTGCAGCTCCCACTCCCACCACATTCTCAGCAGCCACTGACACACTGTCATAGCTTGAGGGAAGATTTGAGGATGGCTCAAAGATGTAGCTACACCTCCCAGCTGTGCACTCAGCAATGTTCACATTCTCAGTAGCCACAACAGACCCAGTCTGGAAACTGATCTGGTACTGTGTAATGTTTCCAACTACACCTGGACATGGGTTCACTGGGTCCTGGAGGGAGTCATAAAAAACAGGTCCTAATACTTAAATTTTTGTGTTCCCTTCAAGTTCCACACACATGCTTATGACAGCAGCTAAAATTTATAGCCACTAACAAGATCTCAGCTTGATAAATGGAAGCTAGGGTGCTACTGGAAGTAAGGTTTGCCATTCTCCATGGGCTAAGTTGCTCCATCTCTGTCCATTTGAGTACACTATGTATAACCTTGAAGTTGTACTGCATTGTCTGCAGGGCCACAAACCATATGATGAATTGAAACATAGTTATTGTAAACATTTGCAGTTATGAGATCACTGGCTTTGCTGGGCTTATCAATTGTTCCCAATCCTAGCATTGTTTTTTCTTCAGTTGATGTTGACACGTTAACGATGTTATTGTATGTTGGGCCTGCTTCAGAATGGTTCTTGTGGTACCATGTGTATAGCTGTGTATCAGTCTTAGGTTCAACAGAAAGAGACAGTGCTTAAAACTTTAATACTGCTACGAGCTATGATACGAGTCAGAAAATCAGTGAATAATCTCCCTACTAAGATAGTATTGTAACTTGCAATCCTGTTAACCGGTATTAACATGCTAAAGTACAATTTCCTCCCCACTCACATCAATCCCCATTAACATTCCACATTCAAAAAAAATATAGGGTTTGCCATTCAAATGCAAACTAATAGTGCTGTCTACCTGTACATCCAATGATGCACTACAATCAGCAGATGTGTTGGCTGGATGTTACAGTCACAGATAGTTGTTAGTGTTGTTTGTCGTTTTTTTTTTGGACTCTAGATACAACATTTTTGGCAGCTAATACATCAAATGAGATGTGTGGGATGTCTATGAAGTAAAAGTTCATTGGTGTAGTCAAAGCACATGTATCCCTATCAGGCACACTTTTTAAGTGTTATAGCCTAGTATTGAACCGACATTGCCATTCAGGAGATTTGAGGCTGGCCTATAGGTGTACTCACAAATCCCAACTATGCACTCAGTAGGACTCCCGGTGTTGGCCATTCGAACGGCCAGTAACTGCTGGCTTCTGGCTTTGAACGTAGCTGTGGTGCATGGATTGCTGCATATCACGGGGAAGGTGCATGGTTGTTTCGTCCTTGTGAAATAACAGTAGCATGTGGATTTGCGTGTGCTTGCTTCACACTTGCAAACTAGCCAAGCCAGTACTGCAGGGCACCCAGGCGTGCACAATTTAATGCCAGAAGCACAGAATGAAAAATAAACTGTACACTGTACACACCTTCCCCATGGTAGCTACGCAGCAGATCCGTGTTAATTGGCTATGTTCACACACGCAAAACGACCACGCCCATTCCTGGTGTGTGGCTAGGCAAAGTTTCCGGAGTAATTCGCTAAGAAAATGTGGCATAGTATACGGAAATACTTTCATATTTATGCCAATTGCCGACCTACTGACAGCATTTCATTGTTCAGAAAATCTGTTAAACAACTAATTTAATTGGAATGGCCTTACCTACCTTCCTTCTCTGCTGGTAGAGGAACTATTTGTACTACACTGCGTGGGTGGATTAAAGGCACCACCCCACTGAGTTTATACACTGCAAACCACAAGGAGTACTTACAAGTACCAATTAGGGTAATTAGATGCCATCGTGTCCAATTAAGGACAGTTAGAAGGCAGTGAAGCCATGTTTAGTACAAGCTAGGTATATATACCTCGGCAGATATTTTAGAAGCCTCGGCTGTGCCTCGGCTTTTAATTGAATAACTGCCTCGTGTATATCCTGTAACCACTGCTAGCCTGTAATACATCTACAATTGGCCAGGAAATTGAAGGTTGACTACAAACATCACATTTGACTTACTGATACAGAATCCCAGGTACAGTCAATATGCATAAGCCTTCCTGTTGACTTGTACAATAGGATGATGTTACAGCTGCTAGAAACCACAGGGACTGTAAGAGCACATTAATATTATGTGAGATGGGAGTAATAAAGTAATATAAGTGCAATATAGAATCAAAGAAACAGTAAATTTACATGTTATATGAGGCAAGTGAAAGGCCGGCTGATTGAATTGAACACCTAGCTTGAGCTGCCAGTGCTCTCAGGCTGTCACTGTGCTACAACAACTGGACAACCACAAGCCCTCACAATCCTCTATATGTATTGCCAGTATACATATAGATCGAGGGTTGTGATCTCTTCTTTATTTCTAATGTGAGGCAAGATGTTCTAAGCCCACAGTGAAGTTTGTAATGTTTGGCTGCAGACAGTTGTGATGAAGTGCTTTATTAACTACATTAGGCCACGCAAAGTTATATATCATGTCACTGGTCCTACAAGTCACTTGAAAATGATCAGGCAACCATGTTTTTATTTTTATTTCTTATGTTTCGAGGCTAATCACACCCCATGTGGAAAGAAATCGGTGACTTGAATACAGGTGGACAAACCAGTTTGTCCTGTCTATATGGCGACTTGAATGCAGGTGGACAAAGTAGCTTGTTCTGTCTACTTACAAATTATTAAGGACCTTGTGTGGAATCCTAGCTATACAATAGAAAAATCGTGAAACAGGGAATCAAATACAGTTGAACAGCTGGTGTGTGTGTGTGGCTATAACTACATTTGGGAACAGCATATCGGATCTTAGGTGCACAATCCAGCTCTTATCAAAAAGGATAGCCATTGCATGTAGAGTACGTACGTGATGTGGAAAAAAAACGTGACCTTAAAGGTGGACAACCCAGCTTGTCCTGTCCATAAACAAATCATTAAGCTAACCCACTACATAGCATTAAACTAATCCAATAGCTACACATAGTGTGAAAGCCTAACTAGGCTAGGGCAAAAGTGGAAGAAATCGTGCATAATTCAGCTCCTAATAATAAACATAGCCATTGCATGTAGAGTGAAGTAAAGCTAACTTGACTTGCCATATTGTATCTACACTGTATGTGTAAGTATCGTAAACTCTGGTTAATAAGTGAATGCACTTATAAGTGTAAAGTGCAAGCAAATCTGCACCTAATAGAGGATATGCGCTACATAAGGGATGCAATGAAAATCACACCCTACAGGCGGGCATGAGTACACAGTAGATCGTTAGACGCGTTTGCCTGGCAATTATCAGTGTAAAATCAGAAGGCTCCATCCTCAGTCCTCAAAGAGACCGTGATTTGCAGCCATTGTAGATTGAAGGATGTGGCTTGTGACTTTATGTTAGCCAGAAGTGTAGCTCTTCTTTCTTTGACTTCAGGATGACCATCAAGTTTGCTGCATGTTCTTGATGCCATGGTTTTCACTTGATCTCTTGCCGCTATTGTGTACTCTATTTAATGCACATGCACTAATTAAATGATGCCATGTACCAGGAAGGAAGCATGTGCCTAATAAACAATATGCGCCTAACAGCAAGGTGCACTTAATAACCAGAGTTTACCAATTTCTATACACTATATATGGCTGCAGTGCAGGCCCCGTTTAGTGTTGACCAGCTGGGCAGAAGATGGCCACACTGCTATTGTGCATATTTATGTGAGACGTCGGTCAGTGTTGTAGAGAAGTGCCATTGCCATCAAAAGTACTGTGGATTCACGGGATGTGCTGTAGTGCAGCAAGCCAGTCGCTAAGCGCACAGTTCACTAAAGTATCAAAGTGACTTGTACCTCAGCGTGTCTGTGCTGTATCTGTAGTCTGCTACCATAAAGTTGTAGCTTTTGTCAACAATGTACCTACCTTAGCCTTTATACGTACAAGGCCCCAGAGATGAAGTTTGTGTGGTCACTGAAGTGTCAACATTTTAGATCGTAACTCAGGTTAGCAGTGATTTTAAAAAGTGCATATTCTCATTTTTAGCAAATGTAAGTACCTTCATGCTAAGATAGGTAGTTTGGGCACTGTAAAATCCTGTGTCACCATAGGTCCCATTTTGTGATGGCAAATGTTTGGCCCTACATAGTCTCCGTGGATTACCTCTCAGGCTTAGTACTTTAACCAAAGATACTTCAACGACAACTATATATCCAGCTGTGGTGTCAAACTTCAGTAAGTCCTCTCAGGCTTGGAAAGAAAGCTGGACATACATGTGCACTTTTCTCAACATTCATTACTACCTTAGTCTCATGAAAGAGCGCACATGGGTGGAGCACCTTACAAGTCCGTCAAAGAGGGGGGGTGGGCATTCAATCGAGTGTTCCCATATTAGAGCGCCTATTTCATGTTTACAGCGGCTTGATACCCTCGGAGCAAATAATTGGACAAACAGCAATGTACAACGGAGCCACCAGTGACTTCGAAGTCAAGGCCTGACGCCATACAACACTCTCAACGGCACTATGTCACCATGAGCTACAGCGCACCACAATAGTTATGTCTGTCTACGCAAGGGCTGCCTTGTAATAACCTTCAATGAAGTTTCTTACTGCAGATAAAAAATTATGCATGGCGCTTGTGGGTATGCTTCTCAAACTACACAAGTATACTGCAATAGCCACGCGAAGCTCGCTCCAGGTTGGGCACTTATTCCAGTAAACTTTGACCCTATACAGGGAATTGAGCCAAAAGTAGGGGGTGGGCGCTCTTTCACGAGACTATGGTACATTCTTTTTTTTTCCACTTGGGATGTAATTTGGAAACCGAACAGCAAAATTCATCACAGAGGGTCTGGGCACAAGACTACCAAATGCAGCATCTAAAATGCTTGGATATGGTGGAGCCACTGTGTCTACAGGCTGAATACTGATTAGTCTGACAGGTAACTCAGGAGAAATTGACCATCTAGCAGAAACAGGAAATTAACTTTGTGTGGCCATATTAGTGTGGTTTATCGCCTTTAACCCTTTAACAACCGATGACGCCTTTTGGCGTCGTCAGTTTTTGTCCGCATGTTATCAGTTGGCACAATCTGTTTTGAAGATAGGTTCTGAGCTAGCAGAAAGGGTGGGACAGGGGGAGGTGCACCGCTCTGGCTGACAGTGCATGGCGGCCGTTGCAGCTACCTGTAGAAAAGCCCTGGTCAATGCCAGGTGGGCCATTTGTCTGCCTTCTTGCACAAACGGGCGTAGAAAATGCTCCTTTCACCTTCTATGGACTCCATTTCTGGCATTTTAGGCAGCTTTTAGTCCGGAGGAGCTTTCTCTGGTCGGAGGGCCCTGATTATTGAACGCTCGCTAATGAGTGGGTGTGGCCAAGGTCATGACCCCACAGAGAATGTGTCAATAAAGCTTTGACTCAAGTTTCCAGTGCTAGCTCTAAGCAGAAGTGGAAATACGGACCAAGGAAGGTATCCATAGCCTAATAAAGACTTCCAGTAAATAGGCTACGGTTGTTAAAGAGTTAATGAGCGCTGTGTTTTTTCTCTTTTGGTTATTGCTGTAGGTTAGGATGCTATGGTGTTCATGGTTTTGGTCAACACTTCTATTGCTGTATAGAATAAGTCATCTGTCAGTTTCTTTTATTTGTGTTTACCTTCAGATTATGTCTTTTGGTTCAATATCTATTGGTTTTCTGTTAGGTCAGTTGTGCAAGGCTGTTGATTAGATCATTCAGATTTTGTGACTATAAGTTCAATTGTGAGTGTATATTGAGTTGTGTTTGATTCTATTTGCTGTTAAGCTTAATTACCTTGTGACTGTCTTGCATTAATTGACTGACTCTATCACACAGCTTTTGGGTTGGCAGACACTAAAATTGAGAAGGCATGCATGCATGAGCTGGTGCATTCACTTGCTTTCTTGGCTGTCACTATTCAGTGGACTGGACTATTGGACTGGACTACTGGAATGGACTACTGGACTGGACTACTAGTCTAAGACTGGATTATTGGACTCGTGGAAACTGCCTCTAAAATTTATAATGAAGAATGAACAGGACTGTAGAGCTATAAAAACACTGATTATAGCCATGCAGGTTGCACAATTCATGCAAGGCCAGCTTACAGGTCTAACACATGAGCATGCAAGCATGACTGTTGTTTTGCTATAGTTGTGCAATCTTCGTCCCAGGACACCCAGAATGTACCACACCCAGGTACCACACCCATCAGCAGACAGTGAGACTGGATCTTGCTATATATACCAGGAATTTACAGCCTGCCTTGGACTCCCCAAAGCTGGGCTTGATCAGGCTTGCCACAATCACTTTCGCATATCAGAATTTGTTTTACATGATTGCCTCTAGTCCAGACTCAAGTTCCACCATACATAAAACTGAGAACAAGTCTAAAGCAATTTGTGTTCTTTCTACTCACTGTTACATACCTTGAGCAGTAATTGTCAGGGGTTTACTCTCCCTTCCTTCCAGACTCCCACAGTTGACACCACGTACTGTGATGGTGTACTCAAAGCCTGCCATGAAACCAGTTAGTTCATACTGTGTGACACTGGCAGTGTTGATGTTCAGAAGTCCCCCATATGGGGTCTGGGGAGCACTGGTGGTTATGTTGATGAGGTAGAAATCAGCACTGTCTCCACCACTCAGCGTCCAGCTGACAGTAACATTCACAGCTCCACTGACATCTTCAGACAGATCAACACAGGAGAGGGTGGGGACAGAGGGGGGACCTGAAGAATGAATCATAATTAATTTTACATCATCAACACCAAATGTAGCGCCTGTTTGGAGAACAGTGCATAACAACAGTAAAGAGACCGGAAATAGCTGAGCTACTAGTGATAAAATATATACATAGAATTTGAACCAGACAATCATACACAATTAATTAATTTCCAATGAGAAAAGATACTGACCTAATATCAAGAGCGTACTGTTTCCAACCATGTTATCGGCATCTCTAAAAAAGGCTGGTCCAAAGCACTCAACTAGTGTGCCATTCAGCGTGGGGGTTGCAGTGCCACTCAGTGTTGATGAGAAGGAAGAAGCACTTGTTCCGAACCCAGACCCTGATGTAGCTGTGAAGGTATTGCTTGGTCCACAAGGACCAGGGGCACTCACAGTATTATGTACCAGAGAACACTCAATGCTCCCATTCACTCTCCAGATGGTGATTCCACTCATGTCCCCACCAACAGCACAGCTGAACTTGAAAGCATCACCAGGACAGGTGGGGGGAGCTGCAGTTACCTGGCCAGCAACATCACCTGGAGAGAAATAAAATTACCACACAGTCTACACTGTATGAACTTTATATATAATCTGAGTATTCTATGTATACCATAGCATATGTAGCAAGCGCTCATGTTTTGGGGACATTAAAATGTCGTGAAAGAGAGGGATGGGTGCTAGCTATGTAAACCAGAGGATTAGGTATGTAGTATCCACCTATCTACAATGTGCATGCTGTGCAGGCTATGATATGTTTGTAGAATCTTTTTCCCCGCAAATCTTTGTCTCATGTTCAGTTTCCATAGCTTTTCAAGAACCAGAAACAGCGATACAGTCGGAATTGATCGATCATTGCTGTGACCCCACCTACCAACCTATAGCACTTGGAAATAACAGATCCCGGGGAAGTTTTTGCTGATTCATGGGTATGTATTATCGAGAGGCCTTAGCTACATGCTGGTCTATATTTTGCGCTCACAGGCTATTCAAATTATGAGATAAATACTGGCAAATTTAGCTATTACGTACACAGAACAAATTGCTGTGTCAGTAATCGTATGTCAGCGTACGTGGGCCCTTACTACATTTCTTTTTTACCCTGTGCAGGAACTTGAGCAAAAAGGCACTTGCTCCGTGCTGAGCACTTGATACATATTTTACGGTATCTGCACTTCTCCAAAAAATGAGGCCCAGCTGATAGGGTCATCTTTGTATTAAGCAGACAGTTATACCACAACACAAGCGATAAGGTCACACAGTCAGCAATTGGGTATGATCACAAACAACACAAGTAAGCAACCACGGCTGTCGGCAATCACTAACTGGTCTAGATTAGTAGAATAGACTAGCAGATTTATTCACAAAAAAGACATATAGCCCATGCTGCTTTAGTATTGCAGTGACACTATATACTCTGCCATGAACCAGAGTCTGCATGTACGTATGCCCAGTCTTTGCCATATTTAAGTTGGTGGTCCTAGTGAAATGGTGGAGTATGAAATGGATAGTAAATAGGAAAGAGCTGGATATGCAGAGGATAGGAGCTCATTGGTCCCCTTCAAGTACACACACACTGAGTTTTTTTACATCAATATCATGGTGTATCTTATCATGGCATATGGTATCATGGCATACGATAGTACGCCATATGTAGGGACGGCCCCCCAAAAAGAGTCGTATAAGTCATTATCGAGTGCTCCCATGAGCAACAGGACGTAAACTTTGTTGGAAAGCATCGCTAAAGTCCCAGACCAGCAAGTCGCTAACACGGGCAAATCGTCTATCTTCTGAAATCTACCAGTCTAACTCTAATTACTCTCTTCAAACCTCTAGCAGCCTGTAACCAACCAAATCTGCAATAATGTGTACCATGCTGCTGCTGGACAGACAGCTTGTGTAGTTTCAGGACAGACACACCAGTAACTGGTTGATAAATTTGAAGGAGAGTATCTTCATGAACAATCCCAAGCTATCAAGCTGGAAGTGTGCCTGGCAAGCAATGTAGAGGATGTGAGCTTCAAGCAGAACAAGATGTGAAGTCATTTGAATGACTGTCTAAATAAGCCATCATGAGCCCCTTTCCAAAGAAACATTCAAGTCAAGAGTGTTTGCTGCGTCCTACTTCTATGGTTTGCATGATTAAGGTCTACTGTTACTGCAAAATGCCAAAAAAACACGATGATTTCATGTGACAATTGCAATTGTTAGTACCACTAATCTTGTGCGAATTTGCAATTGAATCAGAGTCCCAGGTACTGAGAATGTCTATCATGCCTTCAGTGATAGCATGACTATACACTGTATGAGTATTCATAGTTGTGTTATGGCGCGGTAATTACCGGTCGCTGCATAGTCTCATACCCAGGATGGGAAGGAGCCTGGGTACAAGGCTAACTGCTGCATAAATTCTGTCACATGTGTCCAAACATTGATTACCCAATAGCCTGCGAATGACGTCTTGCTATTACATCGGCAAAGTGCAGCAGAACCTGAAATTTGGAACTTTGTGAGAGAAAGGATAGAAGTACCTGCCTACCAAATTTGGTAGCTCCACGCTTCTCTCCAGCTTCTGTATAAGCAAAGTCTGAAAATTGATCATATCATCTGAAATCTGCAGTTTTCAGATGCTAATTTCATTAGCCTGTAGTACTGCGAAGCGATACCGCAGCAAGTACATCTTTGGAGTGTAAATAGTATGTAAGGGTCTACATACTGGAGCAAGATCAAAATGCAGTAAAATCTTTCGTTTGCCTGAAACAAGGGTCCGAATATTAGTCTGTCCGACAATAGGTTGCTTACTCTAGTATCCTTTTGTCTTGTGCCTGAGTTTTCATATCCCTCCCAATGCAAAGAGTAGCAGCCTATCGGTAGCTTGGTTCTCGAACTGCCCTAGTGCAGCTAGTAGCAGTGAGTTAACATCAAAACTCCTGCACCAGAGGAGGCAGCTGCTGAAATGGGTGGTTGCTCAGCTGCTCTCAGTTCATGTGGACTACTATTGGGTTCACCGAAAAACTCTCTGTAGACTTCATCCACACATAATACCGAGTTGTAAGACATCATTGCAGTAACAGTTTGATGGTCTAAATCAGTTTGACACCGCAGTGTAGGGATCTACGGGATTTATAAAGCCTGCACAAAGCCTCGGACGCTTCACACTTGGGTTTTATGTAAGGCTTTTCTTGGGCTTCTAAATCCCATAGATTCCTATGTTTTAGTGTCTAACCTAAATAAAGAAGTTTGATTTTCAGATGTACATTTTCACTTGAAAGTGTTTGAATTTACTTGCAGTTCCTTGTGAACAACAAAGTTCTATACTTTGTACTTTACAGACCATGCATTTTCCCCTTGGCCTCCCCTCCCA
Source organism: Agelas oroides (assembly GCA_949130485.1). Lineage (NCBI taxonomy): Eukaryota > Metazoa > Porifera > Demospongiae > Agelasida > Agelasidae > Agelas > Agelas oroides. The sequence goes on from OX422183.1 coordinate 21,201,908, forward strand.
CCTCTCTTCTCTCTTACTATTCCTACAAAAAATAAACAAACCAAAAAACAACAGGAATAAGTCACAAAAAAGTTTACTGAACAAAAACAAGCACATGCAGGGATGGAACCCTCAAAAACCAGCCAAACAAGATGGGAACGACACCACAACACTTTCACACCATCCCTATACATCTTGTGCCATTTTGCCACTACAAAACTTGTACAGCCTATTCAAACCCACTAAATAAACCAACAAGACACTCACTACTGCTCACTCACCAGCCTCCCTGCATACAAGATATCTGCCCTGTTCAACAGCATTACAATTTCACAACATAACTTACACTCTAACATGCCATACAGACTCAGCACTGCTTGTGCGGTCTCTGCCATGCTCAGTAGCGTTGCAGCAACGCATTAACCCGCAACACAACTTACTCTCCATGCACACTACACACCCAGAATTACCCAACCCACTGCCTTCCACCACCCTCCTACGCCAAAAAACTAATGGCACAAGAAGTAGAGATGGTGTGAGAATGTTGTGGTGTTGTTCCTATCTTGTTTGGCTGGTTTTTGAGGGTTCCATCCCTACATGTGCTTGTTTTCTTTGTGGCTTTTATTGTCAGGTTTAGCAACTACTTCACAAACAGACAAACGGACAAAAGGAATTGCTTAACTCCACTTTGTGCAGGCATTAGTCTATCAAGCCAGACCCAATCTCACCCTCCAGAAAAGTGAGAGATGGTCAAGCAGATAATATTAGTATGCATGAGATACTGACCAATCAGATCCTACTGTTCCATTTTGAGACAGTAGCAACACCTTGGCTTCAGTATGTAAAACTAATACTGGTGCAGTTTTAAGGTTGAAGATTAAACAAGCTGTGAACAATGAATACTAATAACATCTGCTAGACCCTCTCTCACTTTTCTGAAGGGTAGGAGAGGGTCTGGCTTGATGGACTATGCAGGCATGTGCAGGATAAAAGTTAATCAGAAGTGGCAGAGGTTCCTTGGATAGTGTTGATCCACTTTTTTTCCAAAAAAAGCAGACATGCTCGCATGCATCTTACATATAACTCAATTTCAGCCATTATCATCACAAGTGTGGGCTAACTTCCACTTGAACTCACACTCTGCTAACTACCACTGTGCAGCATTGTCTGGCATCCGCTACAGAGAAACTAGTATATATGTGACCCACTGAGCAAAAACCCGGCACATCCTCCATGTTATGAAAATCAAGATAAGACTGGAAATCAGTATATCGATGTGTGATTATGCAGAAGCAAAAAAATGAAATGGATTGGTTGTTTGGTTCCCGAATTGAGGAGCAAAAAGCATCACGGATGTGGAACACAACTGTATGAGAAAACACAATGTTTTTACGTTGCTACGGTAAATTTTAATGTACCCGTATATTATCGTGTAAAGTAAAATTGACGTGTACTTGTACAAAGGCAGCTTGAAAGTCGGCAAAGACAGTTAGGAAAGACAGCGGTTGTGAAAGTAGGGGCTTACATTGTGTCTATAGACAGAAAGACAACTGTATACAGACTGGAAGCTGGTGAAATTGCTTTTTTTTAAAAACGCACATGAACCAAGCTGTCCATAGTAACGCGTTCCTGTATTTCGCTGACCTACCTGTGAGTTCGAGCTTATATCGTCTTTATAGTAGCAGTGCAAACCCCCTGTAACACGTTGGTGTAATAATCTGAGTTTAGCTGGCAGACAACCTGTCTGGATAAAATCGCTTCAAACTCAAAACAGATTCATGAAATACAGAGTCAAGGCACGGGAGTGAGGCTGCATACAGCCATGTCTACACACAAAGATCTCACCTGGATACTGCAAAAGTTTAGTAGCAAGCAATAACAGTAGAACCTGTGAGGAATATGCACAGAGACTGTCACATACAGTGAATACGTACAATATGTTACATAGAAAAGCTGAGTAGATGCAATGGTTGGTCAACCACATGTTGCCATAACTTTATTCTTAGAATCCTCACCAGCTTTTGTCATGTAATGTATGAAAAACTGTATGCAACAAAAGCTGTGGAGAAAGTGTTGGTTATGTCTACATGCAAAGCCAATAAACAACAGGTAATTTAATTTGGACATTGTGCAAAACAGGCAGGGGGAGTGGGGTTGGAGGCACAGGCCTTGTGATTTTCACCATGTGATCTGTACTACATGTAGACATCACAAGCTGTCACAACTTTTCAACAGTCAAGTCATAGAGGATGCAATACATGTATTGTGTTATGCACTAGCTCTACTTAATGATGCTGTTGGCAAAAGGAGTGGTGGTTTGTAGACTACACACAGATGTTAAGCTTCCCAGTAAATAAAAGTAATAACTACAAGTCGTCAATACAGACTACAACTTATGAGTCCTTTGACTTCTTCCACGCATAGCTACTGAATATCTCAATTCTGGTAGTTATACACCAGTAGCAAGTAGTTGAAGTAGGAAGAGAATGTTCACCGAAACTTGATGTTTTCTGTACAAATCAGTCGCAACTTCAAGTGGTCACAAGACCACATAGAAAAGTGCTATTAATATTAGTACGTAAGTTAAAGCAAAAAGCCAGGATCAAGTGTGATGTTAAACTGTGAGCAAACACTATCATCTTACTAGACTCAGAAGCAGCCATCAGGTAGTGGCATAGTGTTGTTTCCAGGGCCTAATGAAGAGAACAATGCTAACAGTAGTACTAATACAATGAACTTCTGCAAACATACCATTAGCATCATCTCTATCAGTACTAGTAATTACATCATGAAATTACTTGGCTGGACTATTCCACACATCAGGCCAGCTTTCTTGAACACAGACAGGATAACATTAGAACAAGGCTAAATTGAAAGAGGTGTGAGCATGTGGTCTAGGCTAGACTTGTGCCTAAAGAAGTTGACTTTCTTGGCCCTATTTTCCTGGATGTACTAAGAACCAATGAGATTGTGTGTCACTATGACATTGTAGCACTTAACTCTGGAATCATGGCTACACTAGAACAGTGATTTATAAATTTCTTAGCAGAAATTTATGAGCTATCAAATGCAGCGGAGAAACATCTAACTTGCATTTTGAAGGAACTGCTAGAAAACTGACCAGACTCCGGGCCTCTGTTCTTGTGTGAAGACTCTCTAAGTGGCTGACACGCAAAAAGCATGTATACATAATGTGCATGAGTTTACATAACAATATGTATTTAATGTGAAATCCCTCTTGCAAGAATATAGTCTTTGTTGTTTTATGTTAACCAAACATTTCAATAAAAGCAGTAAACTGCATTAACAATAACAGCATTATGTACTCTGGTTCTCCACTTTGGTTTAGTTGGCTTAGCTACTGCGCTTTGCAGGTAGGTTGTCGGAAGGAAACGGACAGCGTGTATCTGTGGTTGATTAAAGTCCTTTGAAGAAACCATAAAATGTGAGTCAGCCTATGAAGCCATTGATTGACCTGGTAAACCACAAGTTTACTTGACTCTTGTAACTGCTGACAACCTACCTGCAAAGTGCAGTACTTGGGTAGTACAGTAAGGCATGACTTACTTTGATTACAGCTATGATAATCTGTTCATGAAAGCTATACCTCAAACTTATGAAGTACGTAGGTAAGACTTGCTTTATGGGCAGTTAGTTAAAAAAATAGCCTTAGTGCTTTTTTAAATCTTGCGCTAGAATATGATGGCAATACTGGCTTGCAGATCTTTCTATGGTCCTCTGGTGGATCAGCATAATAAGGTAGAACAGTCAATCCTTAGATTGCTTAGGCTAGCTTGGAAAACAGGCCAAAAAAGGAAAATAAAAATTACCATGCTCATCAAATTCAATTAAGAGCCACTATTCAAGAGCTGAAGAACCACAGGGACTGTCAGATGTAGTACATACAATAGTAAACACACACTATAGGCTATGTCCTCACATACAAAAGGGCTTCTTGCGCGCCACTTCTACACGAACAGGTGCAACAACTATATAGCTTTCACACAGTTTTTTGATCTATTCATCTTCGACTAATGATGAGGCAGTCACACGTAGGAATCAGTGAGTATTCCGTTGCGTGTTTTCTTCTCATTGCCATGTTGAAAGCACTGTATTGATGGCCCCTCAGACTCCATTTCCTTGAGCTTTTGCTCTTTGCTCAAGTCTGTCTAGTTCTCTGCCTTTGCTTGTTGGTGCTGGCATGTGCTGGTCGTGCTCTGCTGACCCTGGTTTAAAACAATGAGACCGACCTCTGCTGCAGTGCTGGGTACAAATTGCATTCCTAAGCATGATGAATGTTTGCATTCCTAAGCGGGACGGATATTTGCGTGACAGATTTTAGCATGTAATTATGTAAGGCAAACACACCCTGCCAACCAAGAACAGATTAGTAGCCTTGTGCTAAGGCGCTTGGCAATTGAGGAAGGGAGGGAAGGAGGGGGGGAGGGAGGGAGGGAGGGAGGGAGGGAGGGAGGGAGGGAGGGAGGGAGGGAGGGAGGGAGGGAGGGAGGGAGGGAGGGAGGGAGGGAGGGAGGGAGGGAGGGAGAAGGGAAGGGAGAAGGGAAGGGAGAAGGCAGTGAGGGAGGGAGGGAGGGACTCCTACTAATGGCCGGCTGCGAGATAAAATCTGGGAGGGGCCTGAGAACAAGGCTAAAGTTTGTATATAAGGAAATAGTAGTTTCTTTGGTTATCTTGGCAAATCGAAACGGACACATATAAATGGTTTTAGTATGTATGAGCATTTAACTGTGAGATTTCAATGAAAATACGGCCAATGACACACTGTACCATGGATACATCAAGTCACATTCAGTGACTTGAGGCACCCTTGACTGTGTACACTACAATGGTGGCTCAAGTTTGCATGCGATGAAAAGGCTCCATACTGAGCAGGTAACACTAATAAAAGCAATATATGGGGCTGGGAAATAGCTATTCACTCCCTGCATGTGGATGAAATGATTTCAGTCCCTCCCTTGGGCAAAAAATTAGGCCTCCATTTGTTTCATAATCATCCCCCATCCACATGCACTCTTTTAGGGACTACCATTGTGGCCATTACAATGCATAATTGCTTTATCTATCTCAAGCTCTGATCAGTAGTGTAGATATTTACATGTTGATATGTAAACATACCATACTGCAAAACATTTATGAGTCCAGGAGTCAAACATTTACTGGGGAAAGCCTGAGCGAGCCCCACACTAGTGGGACTGCATTCCGCACGTGTGTGTTTGCTTGCTTGATTGCTTGCTTGTGGCCATATACCGTAATAAGCAGATTTAAATATTTTATGAAGACAGAACGTCCTCAGGTGGCCTTCTGCCCAGCCCACTGTCAGTAAAGGGCTACTGCCAGAGCACAGCATCGAAGTGAAAGAAACCCAGAGCTAAGACAACTCAAGTTAATACACACATGGCAACTGCAGACCATGACAGACAAGGGCAGGCTGCTCACAGATGGTACAAATTACGCACAGTGGCTGAGGTCGCTTCAGGTGAGCCCCATGCATAATTGACGCTCATAAGCGCCAGAGATTCAGTTCATAACTTCAGTGTGAAGTTTAGTCCAAGAGTGAGTGTAGCCATAGTAGTTTCCTTGACCGGAGAAATGGCTGCAATTTGTAAGCCTGTATGATTATCTATATCTGGTGAGAACTATACTTCTTGGCTACATGAAGTTTTGCTTACCATGCTCATGGAACAGCAGACAGTGACAAACCCTGCTGTCATGCGTTTGTGTGCCATGATGAAACATTAAATCAGCAATACATTGCTCGCTCAGGTTCGCCCCACGATGACGAATCATCTTACTAGATTTATGTTGTAAGGTAAGTTGCTATCTGTCCACATGAAGTTAGGGAAAGTCACTGATGAGAAACTGACAATAGTAACCTTAGTATAGCATAATGCACCTTGGAGACAATCAAAGTATGCTATTAAATTCCCTGGATGCATTAATGAGGCATTTTTATGCCCAGGACACTATTCTGTTTGTCTTTTACTTCTTTGTACCGTCCTTTCATTAGACATAATTAAGGGGGGATGTACATCTGGTAGAGCAACTTGCTAAGGAAGTCAAGATGTAAGCGACCATCTTTGAGCATCAGGAACGAGAGTGATACAAACATATCAAAAGAAAACATTGTAATAAAGACTTACATTCATCATGACTCATGAAAGTTTATCACGACACAGGGCACCTAGCTGCAACGTACGAACGACCCTCGGAATACCAACAGCGCAGGTGATATTCTATCCAGCGATACGGTTCGCTTAGCGGGGGAGCAGGAGTGCACTCCGACGTCTGGACGGCAGTTGCTCCGCATTTTCTCCGCACTGTTCCCGTAGTCTTTCCGCACGGCGCACCGTTTCCGCAGCATCTCCGCAGTGTTACAGTCAGGCTTTCCGCGTCCTTCCGCATGCAGTTTTTCCGCACTGTTTCCGCAGTCTTTCTGCAGTTTTTTTTTTTTTTGCGTCTTTTTTCGAGCCTAACCACCGCACCCCAAGCGGAAAGAAAACGGTGACTGGGGTGCAGGTGGTAAATGCATCCCAAGTGCAAAAAGACACATCGGGTGTAGGTGGCAGGCCATTTCGTCTTCCCTGGTGAAATCAGCCGTTGAGCTGGTACAGTACGTTAGCTGTTATCTAGTAACATCTATTGCGATACACACTAGGTGGGTATTAAAACTGCACCATGAAACTTAGGTGTACACAGAGCACGTGACAGGTCCCTTGCACAGTAGTATGTACACACACACACCTATGCTTGTCAATCCTGATGTATGGATACAATCCAGCACCAATGAAAACAGTGACTTGAATGCAAGTGGCTTGAATACAGGCAAACAAATCAGCTTGTCCTATCATAAATGAGTCATTAAGCTAACACACGACGTACACGTAATGTGGAAGCCTAGCTAAATTAGGGCAAAAGTGGAACAGGGAATCAGAATGAGCCTGCTTGGGGTTAGTTTTCCACTTCATGTCTACAAAAGTGATGAGAATTAGCAAGTGTGAGTATGACTGAGTAGCTATGGAATAGTGTGGGGTTGAGAGAAGAGCAAGATTGATGGTATAGCTACTACCTGTTCCAGGGAAAATGAATACAAAATGTCAGATAATTCGTGAAAAGGGGGGATGATGAGAAACACTGAACAATAGAAAAGTAGAAAACTGTGAAGGACTGAGTGACTGCAAAAAGGGTAAAAAGATGAATGAAAATATGAAGATCAGAACTTGGAGGGTGATAAAATACAGCAATACAAAACTTGTGACTACTGCCAGGTGAGTTTACAGAAATAGCTAAAATTCCAAGTTGGAAGGCCTCTCAAACAATAATCAAAAACAAGTGAATTGTTTACATAATGCCTCCACCATGTCTGTTACGGTCTAATCTAGCCAGCTGGTAATTATTGATTATAAGTACATTGTCCTGAATCTCATTAGAAAGCCATGTCTATTGAGCAGCCTAACAAGTTATGTTCCAACATTGTAGGTTGTGAAATAACTTAAATATACAGTGCATTTTGTTGAAATGTGAATTTTAGGACTTGACATTTTGGGACTTGACATTTTGAGAGTTGACATTTTGGGAAGAACCCTTCCAAGTGTCCTAGCAGAAAGTAGGTGGTTGAAGTCTTTAAGAGTGCCTTTTCTCATCTGAAACGAGTGGTGAAGAGTTGTGTGAGATTTTTAGCCTTAGAGATAAGGTCTCAGTGATGGATTAGAGTTTGATAGAGGGGAGTAAGGAGTGGTGAATCTGGGGGTGATGCCGTTGGGAGGGTTACATGTGATGTTATGACTAGATGAGAGATTGAGGTTAGGGGTAGGAAGAGGTTGGATGTATTTGTTCCTCAGTGAGTATGGAACTGTGGAGAGGAGTGGGTCAACAAAACTTTTAGGGTACCCCTACAGAATAGGTGGTAGCTAGCTGAAAGTTGAGAAGGTTCTTTCATAGTTAAGGGGGGGATCAAGCATGAAACACAGAGGTTTACTGTGCATTTAGCTAGCTACTCCGATGCAGCGCACATCTCTATAAAATTATGAATCACTGCTTCAATCTTCTTAATTGTTGCCACATGGTGTCAGAGTACTCAATCACGTGAACAAAACTGACATAGACCCACTGGATCACAAAACACATGATCAATTTGGGCTGTCCTAGCACAAACTGTAATCAAATGTGACTTCTTAGAGCTTTTTTATTTGACCTAATCACCTTGAAAAAAACAAACAGAAACAGCCATGGTATACAAGGAAATAGGAGCTTCTTTGGCTATTGAATTGAAAGAGACATTTGCATAAAATGCTTCTGAATGCCACTGCTATGTAACTTATAACAGCTATTCAAACACTTAAGAGGTTCAATCAATATTGGAAATGACATATACTGTACACTAAGACTCAAGTCTAATATATGGAATCAGATCACATGATGAAAACTGTACTCTAACCGGTTAACGCTAATACAAGCACCATGTGGATGATGTGGGCCTTCACCCACTGCAGATGAACATGAGTCTCTCCCTTGGACAACTCTTTGTTGCATAAAACTTCCCACCCCCAGCCACACACTTTTAGCCCTATAAACCCTGAATTTTTTTCACTTGAGATTAGATTTAGCCTAAACATGCCTTTAACGCACCATATCTCCATTTCTGTCCGAGCTCTGCCTCCAAAGCTGAACCCAACTCCACTTCCAGCCTTAACAAGCAGACTCGTGACCTTAACCACGCCCACTCATTAACGAACATGCAATGGTCAGCACTCTTGATTGGCAAACACCCGCTTAGAGCCCAAGAAGCCTTCCCTGCCAGAAATGAACCCCCTGAAAGGTGAGAGTAGCGTTTTCTAAGCCTACTCATGCAGCCAGGCCGAGAATTGGCCCACCGGGTGCCAACCATGGTCCTTTTACAGCCAAGCCTAGCAGCTGCCATGTGCACAGCACCCACTTCCCCCTGTCCCACCCTTTTCTGTGCAGTATGATGTTATCAAAAGTGTACTACAGGGTTTAAAGGGTTAAGGACCTACCACTGTGTCCATTATTGTGCAAACACAATTAGTTTATCAATCTCACGGTTTGAATAGAGTTGGTATTTGAAGATTTACGTGTTGATTTGTAAACATTATTGCCTTCACTAAAATGTTTACCCCCAGATGGTACATTTGTGCTTCTTTGCAGGGAACATGGTTTTATGAGTTTAAGAATACCATAATCAGGGGCGGACCCAAGGGGGGGGGGGCATGGGGGCCCATGCCACCCCCTTCAAGACGGAGCAAGTGCGGGAGGTTTACTGCACGCTTAGAGTACGTAGCTACTCCGACGCAGCGCACATCTCCATATGAATCACTGCTTCATGTTCTGCAAAATAAACACTTAAATCTGCACCTCCCAAGAGACAGTTCTTTGCCGTCAGTGCCTCAAATACAAAAGCTGATTCTGAACAAAAGGGACTCTGAGAAACGACCATACGATGAATTGCCTGAGCTACATGTACTCCAGTTGTCTCCAAAGGCCTCAGAATTTTCTTGGGGGAGCATGCCCCCAGACCCCCTACATCACAGTGCGCTATATGCGCACAGACAACTACGTGCTACATGTACCACACCAAACCCCACTCTATATGTTTGCCCCCCCCCCCCCCCCCCCTCTTCTTCAATCTCTCGATCCGCCCCTGGTAATGGTCTGTCAGAAAATGATATGCAACAAATAGTGGCCTGAGTAGCATAACCTTTGGATGCAATCGAAGTAAGCCTTTGTAACTCCTGGACACCTTAATTTGGGTATTTCACCCCTAGGACACTAGCTATTTTACCTCCCTGAACAATAACAACTCCACCCCCCATAGATGCAATTAAGGTTTACTTGTAGGGGATTGTAAACCATTTTAATAGAACAGTTCAATTTGATGAAGGTAAAGCTGTGATCGTATCAGGTCATAACTCTCATGACCAACCATATCAGCATCAGTAACGGTACAATGAAACCCCACTATTCTGAACCTCTGAAATGCAGACACCTCGTTTTAACGAGATTACGCTATTCGGTTTTTCGGTTCCTTTAGTACCTGGCTGTACAAAATTTACTGGATAATGTGGACGCTCGATTGCCTCTCATGCAAGGTTGTCTGCCACTGCTGATCGATCCAACAACTGAACATTATAACAGCACTGGTACACACAGCACTAGCCTCTGGTCAGCCTTTCTCGCCAGCATACAGCACGACAGAGCTTGAGAAAGCACCTTTGCAACGCCTACCGGAAATATACCTGAAGACTTCCAAAATGCTGACGCCAATTCATTCCAGATACGCAGCGGTGGTCTCATGGGGAGAGGTTAAGTTCACCATGATCCGGTTACATCATCAAAGACAAAGATTCACCACATTTGTAAGACCTGAGGAAAAAAAGTGTAGCTAGTGCACTCCCTGGCCCCAGCCCTAACCCTAACCCTTCCCCCTTTTGGCCAATAAGCCACTTCAGACGACCAGCACACTGAACGGTCTACCAACGGCAGCGCAACGGATTATCATGGCGTACGGTAGTACGCCATATGTAGGGATGACCCCGAACACAAATGGCGGCCACATTCAAAGTGCACAAATGACACGCTCGAAATGTCCGCGTTAGATAAGTCAACGGCCTCCATGAGCCATATCAGACATTATCGAGTGCTTCCATGGGCAACAGGATCGTTAAATTTGCTGGAAAGCATCGCTAAGTATACCTGACATCAAGTCGCTAAAAAAGGCAAATCGTCTATCTTCTGACTTCTTCTTCTTCTTCTTCTTCTTCTTTTGCTCACCACGATAGCACGACAACGGCTGAAGCTATTACAACGATTCAAACGCGAAAGATCAGCATAAATTACTGGGTATTGTACCCACCACTCATCGTTCTCAAAGAAAGAAGTCGAATTAATCGGCGATTCTCAGGTAACCCCACGCTTATGCTTGCTGCTATACGCCATTTTGTTAGAATAGAATATTCATAGCGATTACGTCAACAGAAGTTCAACAGCTACAGCACGTGAAGTTGGCATGCAGCTGCGGTTATTCTACTTCCGTAGAGAACTTGACGATCGATTGATTCCCAAACGATTGCATATGTTGCTACTTTCATACAGCAGTTGACGTACTTGTGCTGGATTTGACAAGGAACGCAGTATGCGTAACGTCCACAAGAAACGGGCGCGGGATAAGCAGAACTATCTGCGAAACAAAGAAAGCAAAAGGCAAGCGTCCCGTAACAAGTACTGGAAGAACCCGGAAAAACAAAGGGCATCTTCCCGGGCGTACTCTCTTACTAGTTATTGGAAGAACCCTGAAAAGAAAAGGGCATCTTCCCATACCCGTTATTGGGAGGACCCCGAGACCAAGAGGGCGTCCTCCCATACCCGTTATTGGAACAACAGAACAGGTAGACAGTCATGTATATACCACAGTGCCTTAGAACAACCACTCACACACACATGCACATACCCAATTAGACAACAGTTACACCCATGATTCCGTTGTCAAGTGGATAAGTGCAAACAGCTAACATCCTCCAGAAATCCATCAACATCAACAATAAACTACATAACAAGTCATTTCACTTGGGGTGTGGTTACACAACAACAACAACAAAAAAAAACAGAAACAAGTCACAAAAAAGTTTGCCAAACACAAACAAGCACATGTAGGGATGAAATCCTCAAAAACCAACCAAACAAGACGGGAACGACACCACAATACTTTTACACCATCCCTACATCTTGTGCCATTTTGCCACCTGTACACAACACAAAACCCTCTACATTTGTAATTACTAGCCCACACCAACCACAAACAAACATAGTACTTCACTCCATTCAACTATCTCACAAAATAACCCATCCTTCACAAAGCATTACAAAATTACCACTACTCACTTCACAGCCACCTGTATACAAGACAACCCATATCTATCATGCTAAACAGGCATAAAACTTAACAACATAATGCACATTCCAACATACCACACACACTCACCACTCCTCACTTACTCCACACCTTCTACACACAACTTGGACCATACCTGCTACACTCAGTAGCAACCACCAACAACACAACATACTCACTATGCACAACACACCCACGCCACACCCTTCCATCTACAAGACAACCCTCTTCTACACACAACTAAAAAACAAATACAAACACACAGTTTTGGCAAAATGGCACAAGATGTAGGGATGGTGTAAAAGTATTGTGGTGTCGTTCCCGTCTTGTTTGGTTGGTTTTTGAGGGTTTCATCCCTACATGTGCTTGTTTGCGTTTGGCAAACTTTTTTGTGACTTGTAATAACTTGCGTGACGGATTATATAATAAGATGACGTAACCGTAACATGGATCGTTGTGAACTTTTAGCCTCTCCCTGGTCCCATGGTGTCCGGTTCCCACTGCATACCATTGTATATGCCATCAGTGACACAAACGTATCAACAGACAACACTGTAAAAAAGACTTACATTCATGACAGCTAACCAGTAACCACGACAGGACACCTACAAACGATCCTCAATCCTCGTCGAGCCTCGTCGATTCCTCGATCAGAGAGCGCAGGCGATCTCTGACTCAATCCCGCAATACGCATGCGCCAGATTTTAGCTTGACTGGGGGACCGTGCATGACGCATTGTTTTAGGTCCCTGCGCGGGGTTTACTTGCTGTGAAAAAAAATCGATTAAAATTAATATGGATGGTGGATACCCCCTGGTTGTACGTCAGCCACTGCGGAGAATATTAATTTTTAGGAGCGGATCTAAAGTCCAAACGAAGAACTGTGTTGATAAAGAGCTGGCTGTTCCAAATCATGCCGAGTAGGTGTCGGTCGTCTGCGTGAACAGGTATGTTACAATATGCATGGGCATGTCAAGCTTGGCCATGAGTGTTCCTCTGCCGAGGGTTTAATAGAATGAGTCTGGCTGCATCGCCCATCTACCGGCGTACTTCATTGAGCACACTTCTGAATCAATGGCGTCGTTGACACTAAAGCCAGGGGGAATGATAAATCCAGCTAGTATAAGTGTCCCTTTGCCAGGGTTGAGGTCTCTTTGGAATAATTTATACTCTAGCTACTCCAAAGCGGCTGACATGGCTATTGGGGTAGTCTCTCTGGTTTTAACTTTATCAGGTCAATCAGTCTCCCTGCTGCCTTTACTTCCATCTGAATATATATGAAGTGACTAGCCAAGGACGACAGCACATAAATTTGCTGTTAGCAGATGTATGGTTGTGACGTTGAATATATATATATATACCTTATTATACGAGTTAGCGAGCAATATCGCGAGTTATTGCACGAGTGGGCGTGGTATTTTCACGAGCCGAAGGCAAGTGAAAATGCAGCCTATGCATTTGCATTCCGGAGCGGAGAAGCCTGGGAACGAGGCTAGAAACCTATGATTTTCAGAGTGGCACAATGGGTCAGTTATGAGCGTATTGTGTAGTTGGTTATCTCAGGAAATCATAGATTCCTGGGTGTGGAGTAGGCCTACACTAAAAAAACACAGCAATGTACAAATTCATGAAGCCAACACAATAAAATTTAAACCACAGACTCTGGCTTCACTCTGGCTTGTTTAATGTTGCAAGATGAACAAAGGGAAATGTTGGTAGCCTCCCAGCCCTCAGAATTCTCTAACCGGGCCCTGGGTCCAGTTCTCGGTGAGGGCGGCGCCGGTTCATTTTAATCACGCTAACGAGTGTATTTATTATCCATTACCACAACAGCGTCGTGTCTCTTCCCGCACAAAGTGCAGAGTAACTCGCCGTACGAACGCACTGGTTCTAATTAAAGCACATCGTGGTTGCTAGGATTCCGCATAGCCAAGCAATAACACCCGTGCAATAACACCCATGCAATATCGTGTAATCATAGATAATAGACCTATGGAGAAGGGATTGGAAACGCCTCAAATTTATCCGGGAATTGACGTCACTACCCGGAACTAGAGCGTGTTACGGTTGTACGGTGAAATTGCCCTACCAGCACAGCATATACTGAAGTCCTGCGAACTCGTGAAGCAACGTACCAAGCTAGTAAGGCTCCCAAGGCATTATTTTAGTCGTGGAATTTAATTACAAGGATGCAGCAGCGGAGCTCATGAGAGTTGCTTCGTTTTCGAAGGCAAATAATGTCGTTTTTAGTGGTTTTGTAGTTTTTCCAAGTTTTCTGTTAATGCAACAACAATTCCAATTATTCTGTATGTTACCTGTGTACATGGTAAATGTCTAGATTAAACTAAGAAACTTTGAATAGCGCTTTACATAAAAATATTATACAGATTTAGCCTTCACGACCAGTACTTGAGTTTGTAGTTTTTCCAGCAAAGTTCCAGCTACAAGCTGCACATACCCCACACAGATCGAACATATACTTACTGCTGTATGTCTACATTACAGTAATGTTTCGATTGTAGGTAACAGCTGAGAGAATGGAAGGGGTAAAAGTACTGGTACCATGCATAGAATGTACTGTTTTTCTCACAGTTACGGGTGTTTACCAGGTACTGTACATGCTTTAGCGGCGAAGAACTGTAGAATCGCACGAATCCGCTAGATAATCGGCAGTTGTAGGTATGTCTACGCTGCACTAGCTACAAGACGCTAGAGCGCCATTTGTAGATCACGTGACCGTAGCGCGCACCGGAATGGGAAATTGCAAAAAAAAATTGCGCGTTTCCAATCCTTCTCCGTAGGTCTATTATCTATGGTGTGATATTGCACGGCACGTGAATGGGAAAATACTGTTGTAGAAATATCAACTGGATAATAAATATATATATATACTCCACTTCACCCTTGTTTCTGTGACAACAGGTGGGTATTATTTTCCATATACTGACAGGAAGTTGTAGATTCTGTTCCATATACCACAGAAGTTGTAAGATGATGTTTCCTATAAGCTACCTTGTTTACAGCGTAAACTACTTTACATGTTTACTAATAACATACCTTGTTTACAGTGAAAACTACCACATGTGTTTACTAATAACAACATGGACCAATCAGAGTGGAGGATAAACCACAGTACACAGGGATTTATGGCCATAAACACCCTCGCCCTCGGGCTCGGGTGGTTTAAATCCCTGTCTACTGTGGTTTATCTATTACATACCGGTATATCTGAAAAAAAAAGATTGGTTGTTTTAACCATGAGTGGTTACCCTGGTTGCAGACAATCTGAGAAGACAGTTTATTGTGGTACTAGCTATAGAGGCTAATTGCACAAGCAACCTGCATGAAGCCAAATCATACCTTACCGACTAACAACCCTCAGAACATCTGTGGGAGAGTAACACCTATAAATGCACTACATATTTGGATAAAAGCTGGTGACCCTCTCATCATGTAGCTTCGTTCCCAGGCCCTGTCCAAAAAATCCGACGGGCCTGGGAACGAGGCTACTCATCATGTTTGAATGTTCTCTGGTTACTATATCTGCAAGATCATGGTTGTTATTGCATGCACTTTGATACAAGCAGGTGTGGCCCCTTCACAGATGTTCAGTGGTTACTAACTGTAAGATCCTGGTTGTAAGTTGGTCTGGGAAGCTTCCTCTCTGGTTGTCTTATGCAATTATCTAAACATACAATACATAACCACTGCTTCTGCATCTTGTCTGCAATCAGGGTAACCACTCTGTGGTTCAAAAAACCAATTTGTTTTTGCAGTAACAATTCTGAATGCTTCCCGTGACCAGTGAAACCTGCATCTGGGTGTGTTGCAAGGAAGACGACATGCACATGTGGGACTTGAGAGGTGAAATGATTGATGTCCCACCGTGTGGCAATGGGGGTTGGCATGATGGTTGGTACGAGTGGGGGTAAATGAGGGGTACAAATGACCTGATAAATGCGAATAGTAGTAATCAGTTGGTTGGGTAAGCTAGCTAAATCAGGATATAAAAGGGTTGCATAAATCAAGGTAAAGTCAAGGTCTGTCACATTGAAGTCTTTACAGTCACTGTTGGACTTGATTGGGATGTATAGATGAGTGCATTGTCATGCAGAGTCATGCAGAGAGTTATGTGGCTTAGTAGAGATTGGAGTCCTGCTGGCAACGAAAGGCCTGCTTCCCGGCCATTCCTTTCCTTCATCCCAGGGGTTGGCTTTGGGATATGGCTTATTGATGGAGCATTGGACTATGCAACAGTTTTCCCTGCATTCTAAGCACAGGTTGCGGACAAACAGCATCTATAGTCCAGCCCTTGCAGGTTGGTTGGAAGACATGAGGTTTGTACCCAGCTTGTCGAGGCCTCTGCATCCTGTTTGATCACTTTTTTGTTCTCTTCAGACTCTTGTGGCACTCCTGTGACATGTGATCCACACTGTGGCAATGAGTACAGTGGTGGAAGGCTTCAACAGTGCTGAATACAGTTGTCCAAAGTGAGGAATTGGTTTCTGCCTAGACCATGAGATTGTTTGCAGCTGCTTGGCTGCGTGAGTTGGTATCATACACCTGCCAACCGTGCCCTTAAAGCATCTGCATTGATGATAAGGCTAGCATAAGCCAGCAGGTCAGGGACGCAGGGTGGGTCACGCTTGGTATACATATGCCAGAAAATGCTCTGTCCACGTAAGGATAAACTTCATTTCCCATTTGTTCCTCTTGTTCCGTTCTTTTTTTTTTTTTGCACTTTGTTCTGAGATTTGGTATGTGCTTTGGGCAGGAGGTCCGCTATGTCGACATATTTGCTTTTCAAGATTTGTTCGCATATCTCAAGTGGCATTGGCGGGGCATTTGGGATATGAGTGCTGGCAGTTGGTTAGTTGCCTCTATTGCTAAACTAGGGGCATTCATCATGGTCATAAGTGGGGTTAGCAGTGACATAAATGAGTGGCTGCTAGCCTGGTACAAATAGTGCTATACTTCAAAGTGAGCTTGTGGGTGGCTTCGCACCAATACCTGAGTGGGCATGGCTAATGATGCTATTATTGTAAAGCTTGGTGTGAAATCGCTTTGCTGTAAACTGAAACTAACTGTACACACTTTCTGAGCCTTGTAGGATTTATGCCTAACAGTGCTGTCCCCCTTTACCCCACATGCCACACTCACCCGATACGTTTTGATTCAGGAGTAGTCGGAGCAGGCTTGTTTCCTGGCTCTCCTCTATGCCCCAAAGGAAAGCCTTGAAATGAGGTTACTCTTATTGAGCTTTTGTAAGCCATACTGTGCAACAGTCTAAGTCTTCAGAAAGGTTGAATCACAGATGTCAAATGCAATTATGACATTCTTTACACAGCCCCATGCGACAAGAAATGTTGCTCAGAATACCATACCCTCTTTCTGGTTTTTGGGAGGGTGTAGAAACAATAGCAGGTTGGACCATCACTTTCCCTTCCTCTTTCTGTGTCAGCAAACACCTCTGTACAGTTTGGGTGGGCAATTGTTTTAGATAACCTACTTGTTCATCGCCAGATTTGTCAAGATGATCTTGTAGCTGGTTCATTCAATTGCAAGTGGAAGCAATCATTAATGGCATCTAAATAATATTACCTGATGACTGGGCTAGTTATAAAAAAAGGGTGTTTGACAATCTCATTCTATGATATGACCTGTTTGTCCTCAAGTACAAGCCCATTAAATTATAGAGCATTGAAGTTTAACATGTGGTACTTATAATATCATGATAATCCAGTACAGCTAATGAGACCTGGTATGGGCCAAAGCATGTCCTGTGCTGTGGGTGACTCTGCATAAACATCTAGGCCTGTCTTTTTCCAGGGAGATGTCATTCATTGATATTTTAGATACTAGTAGCTAGTGTAGCTACATACACATTCTTTACCATTTATGTTGTGATTCCCATGCAACTTTTCATTCTATAACATTCCTGTAATCATTACAATTACAATTACTTGTGCAATATACTTAAAATTCTGACATCTGTATAGTTGTAGTTGTAATTTTTATGATTTGTAGTTGGCAAATGTAATAAATACATCCTCAATATATCATTACTGTCACACATATACTATATGCACTCACTAAGTATATCTGTTAAAGCATGTACTTAAGTCCAACAGGTCAGTCAGATGCACTCCACATTAGTGTGCTCAGTAAAACAGAACAGAAATTTACATTAGTGGATTAGGGGTATGCTAAACAACTACAGGATATTTAAAAACTAGTCAAAGTAACGAAATTACAATCTCTTACACAAATAATTAAACAAGTCAAGAATTAATAAGCATACTGAAGTAGATAGCACAAGTATTATAGCTTGCATAAACAGTTTTACTATATGGTATATACACAAGGTTCTGTTGTAGCTATTACTGCTGCTGGAATAAGAATTGAACTGCTGTCAAGTATTGTCAGGAAACAAATTTACATGAAACTACCATTCAAGCAACAACAAAGTTACATTGCATCATACATATGTATACATGGATGCTTTTGCTTTTCTACATTATGATGTGAATGGCAAGCAAAACAGAGCATTGAAACTCAGTTAACCATCATTCATGATATTGTAGTGTGTCCATTCAACACTTTAGCAGTGTGTAACAGATCACCTTGACATGAGTGGCAAACTACCTGGCACATTTTTCCCTCTTCCTATTCAAAGTTCTGTGTACTATACTAGGTTTATTAGTATACGCATGCTCAGACTAAGGACACAAGGAATATAGATAGGTGTGGTCAAAGACCAAGGAGCAAGAACATAAGGCATGAACAAAGGGTGACAAAGCATGCTTGTGAGGAGTTTGCAGATATTAGGTGTTGTAGCCTTCACCTAGTGCCAAAATGGCATGGTGAATATTGCTATCTTTTCATCTCTGCCTAAATTTTCGCCGTTCTTGCTTCCTTAGTGTTGCAAGGCATTGACTGCACTCTCCTCCAGAATGAAACAATGAGACCACTAGCACTGCTAAAGCACACTGGGAACCACAATCTTGTTTGCAACTGGATAATTAAATTGCATTCCTAAGCATAAATGTTTGCATCTCTAAGCATGATGGTGTGGTATATCCATATCCCACCAACCGAGAACAGACACTGCAAGATTAGTAACCTTTTGCTAAGGCGCTTGGCAATAGCTCTTTACTCTTTTCTATCCTGCATTTGTCTTTTGGTATTGCAAGTAAGCTAAGAATGAGACTAGCATTCTCAGTTGTTTATTATGCTCCTTCTGCTTTTGAGCTCATATCTTTATCTATGTGTGTGCAGCATGCTGGGGACCCCAAACTTATGTAAGTTGTATTACTGGATGTTTAAATTGCAGTCCTAAGCATGACAGATGCTTGCATTTCTAAGCATGACGGATGTCATATAGCCTCCAACTGAGAATGGACACTGCAAGATTAGTAGCCTTGCACTAAGGCACTCAGCAAGAAATTATTTCTCCTTTCTATCTCTTGCCATCAGCAACATGAAGAAATGTTTAAGTCCCCTGGATTTCCTCCCACAAACCTCTCAACCAGTGATAAAGGCCATATGCATCCACAGTCATACATGTGTTACATGTAAGAGCATGCGATTGAAGCCCATTCACTACCTGCACCAGCAACCAGCTCTGACTCACCACAGTGCAGTGCACCCACTACACAAGTAAAATTGGTTGGTTTGATTCATCAGAAGGTGAGCCACATACATACACAGGTGCAAAATACCAAAGACATACAAGATACAAAGGCCTTACCCAGAACATCACTGGAGGTATGGAGTGCACTTTACTTCATTCAGAGTTCTGAGCCTAAGGAGAGGGTACATGTACGTACGGTTCTATGTTTTGGTTTTCATAACAGGTAAAAACAAAGTGATGTGGTCACCACAGTGGATGCAAAGCTAAGGATTGTGGCACATGCAAGTACTGCATTGATGATCCTTGCTTTGGAGGTCCAGGTATATAGAAAGAAGCAATGCTGTGTTGCGAGGAAGTGTACAAATATGAAGCAGCCATCACCTGACCAAGCCTCAGAAATGTACCAATGGAGTGCGAGCACGTGGCTCACCTTCCTCCAGGTACAAACTGTAGCCTTTCATCTGTGCACATTACTCCACCTCCACCACAGAGGGTTACAAAGCAATTCTTACCAGCCTGGAACAACAGAATCGCACCATTGATAATACAAGGTGATGGAAATTGTATGTTTCGATCATTGTCAAAGGAGTACCACATAGATCGACCTCAGGAAGCTTGTAACTGACTTTAACCTTCAACTATGTGGTACACACAATTTAAGTACAAAGATCATCCAGAAATCCAGTCCAGCCATCCAGTCCAGTGATCCAGTCCACAACCCAGTCCAGCAATTAGACACAACCTTTCCTGGCTTTGTGTATTAGCTTAGTCTCGATCTATTTGTCCTGACACCTCTTTCATAAAGTTGTAATTATTGTCAGTTAGGTCATGTGCATGCTAGCCTCCTACCCAGGCCATGTATGCCTGCTCAGTTCTGTTCACACTTAGGTCATTCCTTTTGCCTTGAATATACCATATTTCCTGTCATACTTTTCCTTTAGGAGATCATTTTGACTTTTGTGTATTTAAGGTGGCAGGGAACCCTGTCTTTTCAAGGTCAACAAACCTGGAATCCAAGCTTATAGAATTCTTTGTCTTTGTAAACTTTTAGTGCACAGTCCATTTTGGCCGGAGTCTTCATCCGTTCACTGTCCGTAAAATTGGGGATTTTCCCCATTTCCTGTCGGCATTGGCATCCAATAATCAGTTTATAATTAAGTTAGTTAAGATGTGGCCTGGCGGAACCTGGTCGGAACTTTGAAGATAAGCTTAGATCGACTTAAAAAAAAAAAAAAAAAAAAAAAAAAGGAGTTTAGTAG
The DNA here is from genome assembly GCA_949130485.1 of Agelas oroides. NCBI lineage: Eukaryota > Metazoa > Porifera > Demospongiae > Agelasida > Agelasidae > Agelas > Agelas oroides. The sequence goes on from OX422183.1 coordinate 21,222,701, forward strand.
AGTTCTGTAGTGTCAGTAGCTGTGAGTAGTGCGTAATGCTTGCTTGTGAAAGCAAACTTGTGTCTAGAAGCAGCAGAAAGACCACAGTGGCCAAGACTGTATTTGTTGAGTAGGCCCATGTCTCGTGGCCGTATGCCTAGCCTAGTTGGTGACCGTGGCCAGGTGCTTCAAGTGCTGGGCTGGGCTTTAAACTAGAATACGCAATTTGTTGTTGACTCGTTGGTGCTACGCTCTGGTACCCAAGGGACCTGAACGGTGGTTGTGTGTGGAACAGAGCCGTGAGTTGTTTAGCGACATAAGGGGGAGAGGTGGGGCTAGTAATGCTTGCTTGCACTCATAAATGAGCCCCTCCCGTAGACAAGCTGTGATTTTTTTGAAATGTGCATTCATTTTGGTGCAGTCAAAGTTGTCCATTCCAAGAGTAGTGACAAACATGATGACTTTGAGAGTAGCTCTGAACAAAAGCTGGCACCGACTGATTTGAGATACATTGGTGGTTTGGACGCTACCTACAGTGAGTGTGTAGATGCGTCCATCGAGTGGCAATTTGGGGGTCATGAATATATTTATGAGCCACTAAAACCCTAAAATTAGGCAAAGCAAGATTGCCCTAAAGCAAACCCTAACCCTGAAACTAGGAGTAACCCTGGTCCTGACTGTAACCCAAGTTTATGTTTTCGTTAACCTCCGCCGAACATCCAGACATATAGAGTTCCTTCATTGACTCACAGCTACTGACACTACAGCACTCTACTAAACTCCTTTTTTTTTTTTTTTTACGTTGATCTAAGCTTATCTTCAAAGTTCCGACCACCACATGAGGGGTTCCGCCAGGCCACATCTTGACTAACTTAATTATAAACTGATTATTGGATGCCAATGCCGACAGGAAATGGGGAAAATCCCCAATTTTACGGACAGTGAACGGATGAAGACTCCCAAAATGGACTGTGTGCTAAAAGTTTACAGAGACAAAGAATTCTATCAGCTTGCCAGGTTTGTTGACCTTGAAAACACAGGGTACCCTGCACATAACTGAACCTATGAATATTCCACATGTTACATTTGTCAAGTCAACCCAATCCAGTGCTACCACAGAACAAACATGACACCACTATTCTTGAGGACCAATGAAAGGAATGTTGCCTAGGGGTGCCACAAAGAGCTAGCTAAATTCAACCTGTATGAGGGGAGGGATTGCCTGACTTCCAGCCTGAATTACATGCCTTTGATGAGATTCATTGATCTCAATTTGGACATTGACAGTCACAAGTATCCAAGGAGGGTTAATTGGATTCATAGCCCGGTTCTGTTCGGGTTTGAGTCCATGAAAGTCTTAGGGCATACTCATAAATATTCAACATCATTTACCCATTCCTTTCAACCCCAAGCCAAGCTGCTAATGCTTCAACAGAAGGTCAATAATGAGGTTCATGAGAGTCAACATATTCTAACCCTCCCATTGACAGCTGATTGAACCCAGGGTTGTTCATGGGTAATGCTGAGGTCTAGTTAAAGCCAGCTCATTAATATTCATAAGGTGAACAGAAACCCTCCAGATTTTAGAGCTTGGTTGGGTTTTAATTAGATTCATGGGCTCAATTAGGGTTAGGGAGATTAGGGTTAATGAGATTAGGGTTAGGGCTAGGGCTAGACTTAGGGTCTTAAGTTGGCAGAGAACCCTGTTACTTTCAAGGTCGACAAACCTGGAATCCAAGCTTATAGAATTCTTTGTCTTTGTAAACTTATAGTGCACAGTCCGTTTTGGGAGTCTTCATCCGTTCACTGTCCGTAAAATCCCCAATTTCCCCCATTTCCTGTCGGCATTGACATCCAATAATCAGTTTATAATTAAGTTAGTGGCCTGGCGGAACCCCTCATGTGGTGGTCGGAACTTTGAAGACAAGCTTAGATCGACTTAAAAAAGGAAACTAAAAAAAGGAGGAGTTTAATAGAGTGCTATAGTGTCAGTAGCTGTGAGTAGTGCGTAATGCCTGCTTGTGAAAGCAAGCTTGTGTCTAGAAGCAGCAGAAAGGCTACAGTGGGCAAGACTGTATTTGATGAGTAGGCCCAGGTCTCGCGGCCGTATGCCTAGCCTAGTTGGTGACCGTGGCCAGGTGCTTCGAGTGCTCGGCTGGGCTTTAACTAGAATACGCAATTTATCGTTGGTGCTACGCTCTGGTACCCAAGGGAGCTGAACGGTGGTTGTGTGTGGAACAGAGCCGTGAGTTGTTTAGCGACCTAAGGGGTGAGAGGTGGGGCTAGTAATGCTTGCTTCCACTCGTGAATGAGCCCCTCCCGTAGACAAGCTGTGAATTTTTGGAAATGTGCATTAATTTTGGTGCAGTCAAAGTTGTCCATTCCAAAAGTAGTGACAAACATGAGTCTAGCCTGACTTTGAGAGTAGCTCTGAACAAAAGCTGGCATAGATTGATTTGAGATACATTGGTGGTTAGGACGCTACCTACAGTGAGTGTGTAGATGGCATCGAGTGGCAATTTTGGGTTCATGAATATATTAATGAGCCGCTAAAACCCTTTTTAAAATTCGGCAAAGCATGATTGCCCTAAAGCAAACCCTAACCCTGAAACTAGGAGTAACCCTGGTCCTGACTGTAACCCAAGTTTATGTTTTCGTCAACCTCAGCCGAAAGACTTCACCGCCACCTTAAAGTTTCGGCAAACAGTGAGATCTGTTGTCAGCGCACTGCAATTATGCGCTCTAGCAGAGTGGTACACTCTTACAGTGCACACTTGGCTAGGAAAAATAAGGACACTGGTACTATTGTGGGTGGGTGGGTGGATGAAAGATGCTGCCTAAAAGTGCACAGTATAGCAGGTTTCGTTGTGGGAGAAAACTTTCATCGATTTCTGGTTTCATCAGCAACTTGCAACAAGTTAAAAAATCTACCAGAATCACACCCAAACACCAAAACATTGCTATGACCAGTTATGCTCTATTCTCCGGTCAACACTATAAAAAACCTTGGTTCACTTACAAATTTGTTCTGCACACTTCTGTTGCACTAAAATTCTTTTCTTGTGAACTCAACCTCAAAATCATTTAAAAAGCCCTTGGGAAGTTGGGATAAGCAAATACCTTCTTTGTTGTGATTAGCTTAGTGAAGGCATTCACAAACAGCCACCAAATGGGCCAAAGACCAAACATAGTAGACAAACCAAACTGATTAGCTGGAGCAACACAATATGAAACCTAATGTTATTTACCAGCAATAGGGAACTCAGGAACGTGAATGGTTAGGAAAAGAACATTCAGGCTACTATCAAGCTGGCTGCTCTTCTACTTACTTGTAGTCTTGTAAAAGAGCACCCTTAAAAGTCTGCCAAAGAGTGGGGGGGGGGGTGGGTGGGTGCTGTTTCAAGTGTTTCCACATTTAACTACAATAGAATGCCCATGTCACATTTACAGCGACCTAATTGGACAAATAGTAATGTACAATGGAGCCACTAGTGACTTCGAAGACAAGTCCCGATGGCACACAACACTTAGTCTCACAAGGCAGACCCAACCAATACTGGTGCTGAGCGATTTCAGTTCTCTTCATCTTCCTCCCTTGATCCCTCTTTGCCATTTCCAGGCTTTCCATTGACAACCATAAGCTAACACTCATAGCAGCCGATGGATATCTGATCAAGCCACTAACCAACCTTGACTACATCATCATCCATGCTGGAGAGCGCTATGACTTTATAGTAGATGCCAACCAGAATTCCTTTCACAACTACTGGATCAGGGCAGAGACCCTTGAGATCAATGTTACCAGCAATGTGGCAGCTCCTTATGTTAACTTCAACCATCAGGCACTGGCTGTGTTACGCCCCAGAACCCAGTGGTCTAACATACAGTGATATTTTATATATAATTATATAGCTAGCTAGCTAGCTATATATATATACAGTGATATATACTAGCACTTGAGGCTGTGCTACTCAAACTCCACGAATATACTACATTAACTGCTGAAGGGTGGGCATTCTTTTGAGGGTGGGCACTCTTTTGTGAGACTATTTGCTAGTGTACATACTTTAACTGCATGTGGTTTCACAGCCTCAGTGTTTTTCAAAGCCATGTCACTCATACACTTAAGACCATGTGGTCAATTTGGATCCAAGGTAGTCCCATTTGATGAAGGCTTTTCTGATGATATGAGTCAGCTGTACCATGGGCTTATGTGGGCTTATATGGTTATACCAATATACTCTAAAAGCCCATCATACAAATTATGCCTCAATTTCTAATTGAATAACTGCTGAGTGTATATCCCCGTACCACACCTAGCCTGTTGCTTGTACTACACTAAGCTTCACTGCCTTCTAATTAGAAGCTATACAAAACTAGAGGTCTTCAGAGAAGACATACCCTGCACAAAATTCAAACTGAACTGTTTGTTACCCATGTGTGCCCATAACTGTTGCATATTACACAGATTAAACATTTGTGGTATGCAGTGTCATAGGCGTGCACAGCAGTATAGAGGGTTGGGGGGGCGAAGCATGCACAAAATTTATGATGTGCGGCACCACCACTCAGAGTAGAAGCTGAACGTCCGCTTGACGAAGGGACTGAGTGGGTTGTTGGTTGTTCGACGTGGATTCCTGGGCTGTTGCTCCTTCAACTGAATCAATGAACTCCTGGGCTGCTGCTCCTTCGACTTGAGTGGACTTCTATCTTGAGTTACAAAGAATGTCTGATCTACGTACCTTGCAAGCCAGCTGTGGCCGTGTAGATAAGTTACGTGAGCATAGCATGGCGTCCGCCCCACCCCTCAGCTCCCCAGGCGGTTTGGGGGGGCGTACGCCCCCCTCCGCCCCCCCCCCTGTAGTACCGCCAGTGAGTGTACATCATATTACATAGGGTATCTACACTATAATATTAAAGCTGGTTGTAGGGATGAGGATTTTTATACTTTCCAACTGAAGGTCTACTCTTGTGCCCAGCCTGCCACACCCCCCAACCCCCTGATGGCTGTCAGCAAATATTTGTTGACCAACTTCATAGAGTAACTTACCGACCTCATCAAGCCCACATAGGAGCGTTCGGCACTAATAACACGCCATATTTGACTCACCTGTCAAATGGCAGTCTTGTGCCCAGTCGTAGCCTCGTACCCAGGCTCTTCCCTAGTCTCGTGCCCCGCCCGCGCGCGCCTCCCGGCGATAAACGGTCTGGTGAACGAAGTCGAATTTCTTGGGCTTATTACCCAAAACGGGTAATGACCAATGAGATCGCGAGATCGGTAATTATTACGTAGCACTTCCCTTACAACAGTAAAATTTGTTAATCTCCATTCGAGTATCCGTACCTTTTTTGAGCGGGTTGGCCGCAAAATGTTTTGATCGTTGCTAGGTTACAATGTTGCAAAAGTGTGCGCTAGCCCAAGAAATTCGACTTGGTTCACCAGACCGTTTCTCCTCGGGAGAGGGTGGGGTCTGGGGACGAGACTAGCTCTTCCCTTACAACAGTAAAATTTGTTCATCTCCATTCGAGTATCCGTACCTTTTTTGAGCGGGTTGGCCGCAAAATGTTTTGATCGTTGCTAGGTTACATTGTCGCAAAAGCGTGCGCTAGCCCAAGAAATTCGACTTGGTTCACCAGACCGTTTCTCCTCGTTAGAGGGTGGGGTCTGGGGACGAGACTAGCTCCTCCCCGTGCAGAAAAACGGTGCACGGGGAGGAGCCTGGGTACGAGGCTACCCAGTCGTTCACGAGATCGAGGTGAATGTGTATAGCCTTGTTCCCAGCCCCCCGCACAGCTTTTCGCAATCCTGGGAATGAGGAGGCTGGTGAAGGCAAACACGTGCTTGGAGTCCGCATACTGTGCCCGGTCTCCACCGTATCCAAGAGGTTGACCGTATCAAAATGGTGGACAATACCAATGTTAAATAGAAAATAGCTGGAAATGCAGAGGAGTGAACTGCTTTGGTCCTATCAGGTACACATACAGTATTTTTTTTAGATTTCCATGTCATTGCCGTGTACAGCAATTGTTTAACCCAGTAAATGTGCTGATTTCAAAATTTTTCAATGGACTGACAGACTGACAGACAGACAAAACCGATTGCTTAACCTCTCCGCGCATGCGCGCGGGGTAACTACCAGTATTTGTAAGTACTCTTTGTGGTTTGCAGTACATAAACTCAGCTGGATGCCTTAATCCTATCCACCTGCACAGTAAAGTACAACAACTAAGTAACTCATAACTTACTGGTATTGATGATTTCAATAAATTAATAGAAGCCTGATGACTGGTGTATGGCAGAGTGATGTTACAGCTGCTGGGAATTGCAGGGACTGCTACAGGAATGCATGTAGAAATGAAATTACGTAGCTTTGCTCTGGCCTGCATCTTCATTGATAAATACCACTGTGTGCATGATTTGAGGCTTATGTGAACTATTGGCACTAACTATAATATCCTTTTGTTTAGGTGAAGCACAACTCCGCGAAAACATTTTAGTTACTTTCAAAATTGTTTTAGATTATTTCAGTTCCATCAGTGTGTAATACCTAATTCCTTTTTATTTATTATTATTTTTTAGTACACAATTACTCAAATCCCCCACCCCTAGCATGTACAGGTAGGGCATGCTACATGACACCCAAGGGGTGTTATAGAGTACTAGTTGAGTGCTGCAGGTGTGAATCACAGCGACAGCAAGTGCTACTCTCTAAAAGTGGTAAAATCACAACCATACCTAGACTAATTTCAGAACACTTACTCCAAAATGAAAACAAACATCAGATTATGAATGTACACACCAAATGGAACTGTTTGATGCCCATTTTGTGTAGTTTGGTCGTTACTACTTGTTTCAGGGATGAAACTGTTAGTATTAGATACTGATACGTATAAGTGGTAAAATCACAACCGCACCTAGACCATTTTCAGAACATTTACTCCAAAATGAAAACAAACATCGGATCATGAATCTACATACCAAATGGAACTGTTTGATGCCTATTTTGTCTATATAGTATATTACTTGTTTCAGGGATGAAAATGTTAGTTATAAGTGAGCGTTACATTATTATAAGTAAATTTGTTTTCGGAACACTTACTCCAAAATGAAAACAAACATCAAATCATCAACGTATACACCAAATGGAACTGTTTGATATCCATTTTGTCTAGTTTGGTTAAATATTACCTGTTTCAGCGATGAAACTGCTAGTATAAGTGACCATTACATGTAAGTGGTAAAATCACAACCATATTCAGAACACTCACTCCAAAATGAAAACAAACATCAAATCATCAACGTATACACCAAATGGAACTGTTTGATGCCCATTTTGTCTAGTTTGGTCAAATATTACCTGTTTCAAGGATGAAAACGTTACTGACTGCATATAAGAGCTTTATTTTCAGTTTCAGAGTCTCTTCTTTCAGAAGACCTATTTGGCTACATTCCTAGCATTACTAGAATAACAATGTTACCAAGGCAATTCTCCAGGACAAGATGTGTAAAATTCAAAGCAATGCTAAATCTCCCTGATTTATTGGTCTACTGAAAGGAGGGACAAAAAGAGAAGCTTCTCATGAAAACTTCTGTGCTCTTGTTAAGTTTGAATCCAAGATTTTTGGAAACATTTCTGGAACTTTATGGTATGTCAAGCACAATACTGGCATGCAACTGAGATGACCAAATTGGTTGAAGCAACCCAAATGTTAATTGGAGTCTGGCAGGCCACCAGACCAATATTTTCTCAATATAACCACATCTACTATACATATCTGCAGATGGTGGTCGAGTGCGGAGACTGTGCTCACAAACCAAAGAGCATTGCTTTCCTGCTTGCTCTTTGGCAGTTTAAGAGCAAAAATTAATTATAAACCAACATGCTTATCTAGTACCATGGCCATACTGTTGCACTTTGACATACCAGAACTTCCTCAACACCTTCACCAACCTTGGTGGTGGTCAGGTCCCAGAATGGCCTTAGTAATAATTTTGGAACATCTAATATCAAAACCTTTTCTGAATAGGGTTTAAAGGTTAATTAAGGATGCATTATTCTCATATTAACTAACTTTGATTTGCCTCACCCTTCTAGTATTACAGGGGGTATAGCAACCTGTATTAGAGTTATCCAGCAATAATGTCTCTGAAATTTATGAGAAAGGTTGTGCAATTTTTGCACATGCATTACTAGGGAACGTTATGGTGGCAGTGCACTTTTGGTTACATCATAATGCGCACTGCACAGAAAAGATAGTTGGATGGGATGGGTGGAGGTGGGTGGGGTTACCCGCAGAGTGCTGTGCACATGGCAGCTGCTAGGCTTGGCCTTAAAAGGGCCATGGTTGGCACCTGGTGAGCCAATTCTCGCCCTGGCTGCATGAACAGGCTTAGAAAATGCCACTCTCACCTTGTAGGGGTTCGTTTCTGGTAGAGAAGGCTTCTTGAGCTCTGAGCGGGTGTTTGCCAACTGACAATGCTGACTATTGCATGCTTGTTAATGAGTGGGCATGGTCAAGGTCACAAGTCTAATGCTGGAAGTGGACTTTGATTCAGTTTTGGAGTCACTTAAATAATAATCACTCAACCTGCCCATCTTCCATTACTCTACTGTATCATTTTCTACATCATTGGGTATTCAACATTGTTGAGCATTCTCCCATGAAATTTATTAATGTTCTGGAAAGTTTAATAAGTTATGTAATGTTCAAAATGTAGTAGGACTCCACTGTGCTTAATGATCTATTGCATACATTGCAACAACTCATAGTTTGAGTACGTCCTTTGCTGTCTACATTGGACTTCTTCCAAACACATACTAAACATAAAAACACACAAGTGTTAAGGCTGAAAGTAGTCTCAAGAGTTTTAATAGATGATGCAAGCTTAAATTAGTTTCGTCTTTCAGAAGACCTATTAGGCTACATTCCTGGCATCTCTACGATAGCCATATGTAACCAAGGCTTCTCCAGGGCGTGATGTGCAAGATAAAAGCAATGTCCAGAATGCTTATTGTAGGTCTTCTAAAGGGACTTTGCTATTTGCAATGAAGTACTGACATGCAATGGAAGATGACCATATACGGCTTTTACTAACATGAATGTTTGGACAGTGCTGTACAACAACAACAACAAAGAGTTCCCACCTCCAACGTCTGGCTCAATTTCTTGTATAGGGTAAAAATTCACTTAAATAATAATCACCCAACCTGCCCATCTTCCATTACTCTACTGTATCATTTTCTACATCATTGGGTATTCAACATTGTTGAGCATTCTCCCATGAAATTTATTAATGTTCTGGAAAGTTTAATAAGTTATGTAATGTTCAAAATGTAGTAGGACTCCACTGTGCTTAATGATCTATTGCATACATTGCAACAACTCATAGTTTGAGTACGTCCTTTGCTGTCTACATTGGACTTCTTCCAAGCACATACTAAACATAAAAACACACAAGTGCACAACCCTCAGCACATTGGAATGTTATCAGTGTGCAGTATATGCTATGTGATTTAATGTTGTTAACCAGTAGCTATAGAGGTGGATAGGTATACTACAGTCTGAGCTGACCTACCATGGATGTTTCCTTATTTCGGAGACTATCATGATTTTCGAATGTGTACCCTCTAGGTTGACCACTGCTAAGCCAATTTCCATAACTCACACTCACTATAATTATGTTAACGAGAAAGACCAGAGTAGTATGAGTACCAGTGCTAGCTATTATACTCTCTTGTAGCTGAATCAAGCAACAGTGGCTGGTAATTGTGCGTGAGAGGCATGTGAGTATCTGCATGCACAGTTCAGGTACTATTGAGACCAAAAAAACTGTCTGTTGTATAGAAAAGCAGAGTGTCCGCATTTCAAGGACAGTAAGTTATGGAATGCAACTCTTACCTGAGCAAAACGTCTGTTTAAATGAGGTGTCCGCATTTTAGATGCTCGGAATAGCGGGATTCCACAATGATTCTTTCATGGAGGGTTAGCTCTAACCTGTACAGTCCACTTCCCCTCTATAGCTACCATGCATGAACAATCAACGAACCACATCTCCCTTATAAAACAGGCCTAGATGTTATGCAAAGTCACCCACTGCGCATGAACACCTTCCACCCTGACTACTTTTATACCTTACTGTTATTATGCTTGCTTGTTCCTTTCAAGTCTAAACTGCATCCCAAGAGCCAGAACCTAGAAAATGACACACACACACAACAATTGCATGAGCATCAGTATAATCGCGGAATAAGCATCAATACAAATAGAACGTACACCTGCTACTCAGTAACAATAGCGATGAGGCTTTCGTCGGATAGATCACCACGCCCCATTACGTAACCGTGTTAAAGCACACGGAACTCCGTATAAAAGTTTACGTCAGCGCTTCGCCCCACATTCACCGACATCGGAAGACAAGCGGTTCGCAATTTTACAGACAGGCTAACTACCAGCGACTCAGTTTCTTGAGAAATATTGAAACCAGCAGCGAGATCCGAGGGCCGATTTAAAGCTACATCGACGGGTTGGAGCGCTTCTTGCAGGTCAGTCTTGTGTGTTTAGCTAGTATAATGAACGGATAGCAGTTCAGTTTGAACGTCGCGTATTTCGAGGGTTTTCGCAGAAAGAGTTCTGCGGGGGAGGACGAACAAACCATGTTTGTGTAGTTCAATAGCTATTGCGTAATCCAGTCGTGCCAGTTTGCGTGAATCCGAAATCGAATTCAACATAAGCAAAATGGCGTGCCCTGCGTTTAGCTGTCGCAAGCGACTGGCTAAAACCTCCATAAGAGACTCGGATCACTGCCAGCAAGGAAAAGCTGAGACCAGCCCGACAATGATATAACGGCCTAGCTGTCGGGGTGAAAATTTTGATTATTATTATTATTTTTTTTTGAAAAGAGCATGAAACAAAGATTCCTGCGGTACCGATATCAATGAGATTGAATGAATACAGCAAGCAGTACGGTCTTCGAAATGAAACAGTTTTGGCAAAAAAAATTCTGTCATTTTAGCAGAAAATCGGTTACTACTTTTCCGCGAGCGACTGTAAGCCCGGTCAGAATGAAACTCGCTGTGAAGGATAGTCTGCACCAGTTCAGTCCAATGAAGGTTGTTCCCAGTGCCGCCGACAGGGGGGGCAACAGGAGCAGTTTGCCCCGGGCCCCCAGTTCTAAGGGGGCCCCAAACAGTGCTAAACTCGTTCAAATATATAAGATCCGGTTCATCATTCACATCCCAGTCTATAGCTTTTCTAAGGAGTTCGTTTCGCTGTATCCAGTCGCTGGCCAGCGGCCCAGATAATTGGATTTTAACTTCAGTAGCGGAAGTCTATGGAGTGTGGAATTTGGCCACTAATTATCATGGCGCTTACTTCCTGTCTTTTCTACAGACCAGCTCTCTCCTCCAGGTTCCGATTCAAGCCGGACTTGCGCCAGATTGTGTAGAAGAGACTTTGTACTTCACAAATATCTACTTTTTATAAGCGATATACGCGAACGACTGGCGTACGAGCGGCATCTGTCGACCGACCTACCCGCCGAGCGATCGCGATAGGCGGTACTACTCTAAGCGGTTACAATTTGTTTCGCCCCATGCAACCAGGCCGACCTCTACATCGCCGGATAGCCCGCAGAAAATGCTACAAAATATGCAAAAATCAGCCGTTTCTACCGGGCAGTTTTTGCGCTATAGACGCTTTTATTTGTAGGTAATTGCCACCTATTTTAGCTAAGCGGGAGCTCAGATCAATGGAAATTTCGAGGCAAACAGAGACAGAGCAGCCCGTGTTGCGACTTGTGAACCAGCAAACTTCTGTCTGTGCTTTAATTAGAACGATAGCGTGGCTGACTCGACTTGCCACTACAACAGCTTAGTTTTGTTTGAGAATTTTCCAGGTGCGTTGAGGGTTACCTAGGCTTACCTTCGTTGATTTGCTGTCGCTTTATATTCTCTTGTTTGAGAAAAAGGAATGAGCGTCTTCAACCCGGACCGATTTTTCAAGGGGCGGCTGGACCATATTTTCCAGCGAAAATTTTGGTCCGGGGGACCAAAATTTCCAGGACCAAAATTTCCAGGACCAAAATTCCCGTGACAGTCCATTGGGGTCTTTCTAAAACATACCACTCACAACCTTTACTGGCAGTTCATGGCTGTAGACTCATTCTCAGGCCACTTCCTCCTGGGAACGAGGCTACTATAGCCCTCTTGGTAGGATTATGTTATACGAAACCTGGTCAACAACTTAAGCAGTGAGTTGGAGTAGACTGCAGACTTATGATAGTGTTGTTAAAGTATATGGCATGGTTTTAGCCTCAATCCCCAGGCTACTTTCCTTCTCACACATGCCGGCTCAGGAACAAAGTTAATATTATCTATAGAAGCAATGCATCAGCTGTAGTGTGAAAAAGATGTAGCTAGGGATGGGGCTTTGCCAATATGTTGGACCTTTGCTTTCATGGATTATCCCTACCTTGTTTGCATACTTTTTGGCGTGCCATCCCTACATCTTTTTTTTTAACATTTTTAATGTTTTTTAAGTCCTGTTTCTGTACTTTTTTGATGTTAATCTCAGTTACAGTTAGACCTAAGCCTAAGAAGAATATTTCAAGTGTAACCACAAAACCAGAACTTGAAACAGCGTTGACAGGTAGTTGTTCCAGGCATGGCGGAAAAATTATGCATTATATAGCCAGCTAGAACCTGATGAAGGGCCAACCACTCTCCGTACCAAACTTTGTAAAACCAATTTCATGATTCAGTTGTCAATCACATGACGACTGACCAGTTGCAGCACAGAAAAGTGTCATACTGACAACTGACCATCCTAGCTCACTAAAGCTGTGAATAGACTTTTTTTTTTTGTGTAGCTACAAGTAGGCAGCTGAATGTAGCGCCTTACCTACGTGGTGTTCATAAGCCATGCCTAATGCCTAATGACCGTGTCAGCCGTGCGTGCTGCCCGCTCGCTTGTGTTCTAGTCTCGCTTCGTGTACGCATGAGTACAAAATTAGAAAATGGTGTCCTAAGCAACAGACAGCAGCCTCAGAGTGTTGTGAATGGCATTTCTTGACCAGGGTGAATTTGAAGCTATGAAGATGCTGAGTGGTCGTAGAGCTCTGCCCTGTGATAAGCATCAGTTTTGTACTGAAATGATGGTGAGTACTTAAACCTTTTATGAGATATTGTTGTTTGAATGAAGTGGTCGTAACGAAGAAAGAAAAATAGCACTTTTGCTATCGCACACTTCTGAGTTTAGCTGTCTTCCGCGTGGCTTTTGACCACTTATATGGGTCTTGCTGATCATAATAGCACTCAAATAGGAGGCCTGGGAGCTTTTAGCGTATTTATGGTGAAGTTATACGGCTTTTGCTTTTAAAACCCTAAGTCTAGCCCTAGCCCTAACCCTGGTTTGCCTTAACCCTAAAATCCCTAACCCTAATCTCATTAACCCTACTCTCCCTAACCCTAATTGAGTCCATGAATCTAATTAAAGCCCAACAGAGCTGTAAAATCTGGAGTGTTTCCGTTCATCTCATGAATATTAATGAGTTGGCTTTAACTAGGCCTCAGCATTACCCATGAACAACTCTGGGTTCAGTCAGCTGTCCAATGGGAGGGTTAGAGTATGTTGACTCTCATGAACTTTCATTATTGACCTTCTGTTGAAACATTGGCAGCTTGGCTTGGGGTTGAAAGGAATGTGTAAATGATGATGAATATTTATGAGTATGCCCTAACCCTTTCATGGACTCAAACCTGAACAGAACAGGGCTATAAATATCATTAACCCTCCTTGGATACTTGTGAATGTTGTTAATGTCCCAATTGAGGTCAATGAATCTCATTAAAGGCATGTATAATTCCGGCTGGAAGTCGGGCAATCTCTCCCCTCATGCATACTAATACTTGAATTTAGCTAGTTCTGTGTGGCACCCCTTGGCAACATTCCGTTCATTGGTGCTCAAGAATATGATTAGTGGTGTCATGTTTGTTCTGTGGTAGCACTGGATTGGGTTGACTTGACAAATGTAGCATGTGAAATATTCATAGGTTCAGTTATGTGCTGCATCTTAAGTATTGCATATATTGCGCGTCGGCGCCGTCCCTACATAGAGAGTCTACCGACTCCCTGATTTAGCCAATATTCCGATAATGAGGGTGATATAGGCTGATACTGATAAACAATCCAATATGATACAAAGTTGGTAGCATAGAACCCTCTTTTCATCTTCGCACGAGCCAACTTGGTATACTCTGAATACAGCTCCATGTGCATTCATATACAAGATCTGTTGTGTTGAACATGTTCGTGGTTTTACCTCGACTGGCCATACACATTGCAAATAGCAAACTTTGTGTCTCAGGGCCGTAGCAAGCACCTGGAAACTGCTCTGGCCACAGGAGTGGTTAAGCCACACACATATTTGATGATTTAATTGGAATAGTTGAACCCGTAAGGGCCATCACAGTACATGTACATTGCAGATTTATACTTATACAACTGAGTGATATGATAAATAAATAAATACAGCCACCATGACATGTAGTTTATTAGTGTCAGTTCACTGAGAGAGAAAGAGAGGAGGGGGCACCGGTACCCAGGTAATCAGGGGGAGTAAGAGCTAGTTAACCCAACCTAACAACACCTTACGCCTCTGCCACCACGTCACCATCTCTTTCATTATGCACCTGTCTATGTCATCCATCACCTCACTATTCACATCTACCTTCTCCCTAGCAGTAAACTCACTCGACTGTCATCATCACCTTCTTCATATCCCTTCACCCATTCCTCTGCTCCCACAATTCCCTTGATCCTTTCCAGAAGCCGGCATCTGTCCTGGTCAAACTCCTCACACTCCAATACAAAATGCTTAACATTTCCACCTTCCCTCCATTACACAGCACACATCTGTCCTCTTCCACCATCCCGCATCTCTTTTTATCTTCAAACAACCCTGCAGACCCTGACCTCAACCGGAACTTCAACCGTACTGCCACATGTCCCTCTCATGAACCTATGTATTTCTCCGGCCTATACTCTTCTTTAACCTTCTTATACCATTTCAACCTACTTTTCCTGTCCACCTCTTCTTGCCAGTGTTCCCAGTTCTGTTTTTCTATTTTCCTCTTCCAGGCTGCTGCTGACCCTGACTCTTCCTCTTCGGCTTCCTCCAAGCCATACTTTCTTAACAACATCTCGTATTCTTCCCTCCAGCCTACTCCACCTGACTCTTTCAATTTTTCTACTATCAGCTTCACCAACCTCTCTTCGCCTAGCTCCCAGAATCTCTGCCCATACAACATCTTCTCCTCTCTTCTTTCTTCTAACTTTCTCCATCCCATCTCTCTAAGGATTGGTGGTCAAAGAAAGTGGAGGAAGCAACCCAAACAAGAAGGGAAGCTTGCAAACGGCTAAGACAGGCTAGAAGGAGAGGAGAGGCAGTTAATGAATGCTGGAAATTGTGGAAAACATACAGAGAGAAGAGGAGACAGGTGAAGAAGGTGATTAGAAAGCTTTAGCACACAGTTAGCCATCACATAAAGTCTTCTATAGCCAACCTTGTATGTACAAGTGTAGAATATGGATAAAGATGAATGAGGTAAGATTGATAGGGTTTAAACACATTAATTAATACTTAGCAGCGGTTTTCTGATCCACCAACAAAATCATTTAATACAGACTTCAATCTAATTTATCCATTCTTTCTTTGTGTACGTGCATTATCAGTAGATGATTAAGCAGGTCCTGTGCGATTGTTGTTCTCAGGTAGTTCTTGAGGCAACGAACAGCGCTGAAGGACCTCTCCGATATGGAATTGGTTGCTGGCATTATGAGGATGAGCTGCAGGATGCATCTAACTTGAGAAAGTAGAGTGGTTTGTCCAGGGGAAGGTGAAAGGGAGTAGTGTTTCAGATCAAAAATAGATATCTGTGGCTGTGATGATAGCTTTTCTACCAATTGGAAATGTATTCCAAATATCTGCAGCTGAGAACGCAAGAGCTTTTTGTCAAAGTCATCCTTGTAGTATGTTCACACAGTATCCAGAGCTTCCTTCAACTCCTCCTTTTTACTGGCTTTCAACAAAAGAGTCTCAATTACTTGGTAGCTATAACGTGGCTGATCAAATCTTTCCTGGAAGCAGTTGGTTGTCAGGTCCAAAGCTTCAAAGTAAGCTCGCTTCTTTGTTGACATTCTCAAAGCCTCAACAAGAAATGAGTCAAAAGTCACAAGTCAAAACCTAATCAACAACAAAATGACCAACACGTGGCAATAGTTCAGAGGTTCACGTAGCACAACCCAGAGGCCATTGGCATTACAAAATGCAGCAGTTTGTAGTAAATAATAAATAGTGGTAACACTGCAGAGAATTGCAATCTGATATATGTTGATTACAGAAAAATAGGGTCAAGAATTACAGAAAACAGGGCATTTTTAGCCCAAAAATGGCCTCAGATACAATCTCTGAGTGTCTAATTTAAGAACGTCTTCTAGGGGGCATGCCCCCAGACTCCCCTAAATGCTATGTATTTTCACATGCTATATGCCAGACTTTGGCCACACCACCTAGCATTTAAGGTTACGGGATACAGTTTGCTCATTAATATTTATAAAAATATTACCTTCCTTTTCTTCGCGCAGGATCCAGGCATGCATGCTTTTAACTTTACCGGGCTTTAGAAAGTTACATTAGCCTGTAACAGCTGTGCTGGTTGGGTGGGCGGAGCAGGCAATTTGATAGCAGTGCCTGCGGTTAACAGTCTGCATACGAAGTACTGACTTCGGCGTCAGTTATTTCCTTTTGGAAGACCATCTTATATTACACTGTATTCGAATTCTACGAAGACAGGTGCAGAGCGGCTCGAAGAGTTTTCGCTGAGACGACTTACCGTTTTTGATATACACCTAGATTTAGTCGCTTGTTCGGTCGAAAACCATCTGGGTTTTGGATAGAAACGCGTGTCACTCGCTTCCCCTGGCACACAGCGACGAAGTTGCTCCGAGCCGCCCTCCAGTAAGTTCAGTATTACCCGTAGGTGTTGAAAAGTTGTACCTGCAATCCTCTCTAAAGACAAAATCTGACGCCAAAGTCACGAACTTTGTCGTCCCCGCGCGCCTTAGTACGTTGTACATACACTGTAAAAAAGGAAAGGTTGTTCTGACTCAATCTGGTTACCTCAGTTTTATTTCAATTGTCTGCATTGTTAAACACAGTGGAGTCCCACTGCCTGCTTTAGATTCCAACAGATTAACAACTTAATTTGACTTTCCAGAACATTAGTAAATGTCATGGGAGAATACTTTGCTAATGAAATTGTCCAATCGTGTGGAAAAGGGTATGAAACTGAGGTAACCAAAATGGGTTAAAACTACCCACTTTTTTTTACAGTGTAAGACTATACTAGTTGAATGCTATGTCGCTTCTATCGCGTGCTGTAACTGGTTCCTGCACGGAGAAAAGGAAGGT
Source organism: Agelas oroides (assembly GCA_949130485.1). Lineage (NCBI taxonomy): Eukaryota > Metazoa > Porifera > Demospongiae > Agelasida > Agelasidae > Agelas > Agelas oroides. The sequence continues at coordinate 21,240,150 of OX422183.1, forward strand.
AGTATTTCAATATTAATGAAAAACTGTATCCCGTAACCAAGTAAGTTGCTATACAGCCCTGTTATAAATAAGTGTAGATAACGTTTTGACTGCCTGTACATGACTTTGACACCTTTTAAGTACATAGACAATCTGTGTGTGGACTCTGTAGCATGAAAATTGAAATCCAATTAAGAATGAAACTTAGGTCTGAGCTGCTGGAGCTCTAGCATTGGAGCAGAGGATAGATGGTTCTTAGAATCTATTTGTACGGTTTTACTTCTCTATGTCAATATACTGGCTAGTGCTCTACATTCCCTCCTGTATATTATGGTAGTTTATGTCTTCAATTATGCACATGCAGCTCCATTATCACTTCAGCTATGGCGTACAGAAGGTATGTACTAGGAGAGAAAAAGAAATGTATTCTTTTCTCTGCAAAATCTAACTGTCATATTTCAACATTTATGAACTTTTTTCTTTTCCCAAAGTGAATGCCTGCAAGTTGTCTTCCATGCAATTGTACCATTTCATGTTTGGGAGTGGGTTGATGGAGATTCTCGCTTGTATGTTCGGTTTGGAAGTCACATATTGGGAGACTGGAAAAAAGACCACGGAGATTTTCAAGTTAATAGGTAAACATGACTGCTGAGGCAATTAATGTTATAATAGTTGGTTATAGCTCCATAAGTAGTAATAGTTCTTATATTGAATTGAGTGTGATACAGCATCAATGGTTATTCCATTAAATAACCCATTCACCAACACAATAATGTTTATGCACCAAATAACATATAGCACATCTGAGATTTTTTTCTAGTGAGCTTCAAACTTAGTCTCATTTCCAGGTCCCCCTCTCAGCTTTCTGTCACTTGTACACTGGCTAGTGCCTGAAATAATTCATCACATGAATGATGTAGAGGTAGAGGGAAGGTTGGAGGACTTACTTGAATTTAGGCAGATTTTCGATGTACCCACACATGTAGTTGTGCAAATGACAGTACACATAACCATGTTCTGGCAGGAGCCTATTTTGACAGAGGTGTATTGGACAATAAGTGCAGGTAGGTTTACTATCTATGGCTACATGTACCAAAAGGCCAGGGAACATTGCAGGGCTACTAAAACCTCAGAAAGACTGAATGCTGCCAGTGCAAGTTTATGATATGAGGTCAGCGTTCCTGTACAGCAGAAGCAAGAAAAGGTTGGAATGAGCCTGGGAACAACTCTAAGTATATGTACATACATGCCTGTTCAATGTTTTGGTCGCATATTGTGGTGATCTGGGTGATTAAATGACATGGTAGTCCGGCTTTTGCACATGCTCGTAACTTGCTGCTTACCTGGCAAACTGAAAGCTGTACACCACAACTTCCAAGGTACAGGTATGTCACAACAGGGCTCATTCTGTGCTGAACAGTGAGGCAGTATCATGGTAAACTAGCTACAGAAATTGCCTTAGTCTGAGGGGTAAGCTTACCTGCTGTGACTTGAAGTAGCAGAGCTTATCATATGGCTTTCTGCTGCAACCAGTGAGCTGGGTGGCTGTGTATAAACTCCTGCCAGTGATCTTTACATATGAGATTGAGAGTGACTAAGATATCATTATATTAATATGGATGCCATTCCAAATGACGAAGGCATCTCAGTACATATAGCATGAGCAAATCTTCAGAATGTAGCTACGACCACAGCTACAACAGTAGAATCACCTTTCTTGCCATCTATATGGAACCTAGCTTCCCTCGAGCTACAGGGTTTAAGGTGTGCTCAAAATGGAATTGTAAGTGTTAATATCCTTTCGCTTTGTTGGCATAAACAATCAAATGCCTGTTTTTTACCTGATATGCATGATGAGATTCACCTACTTTCCAAGTGTTTGGTAGTTTATCAGCTATTGTTGCAGAACTTTGCATACTGAAGCGACCAAAAACTGGGACAAGCTCACATAAACTTGCTAAGATCTACATGACAATAGGTTCTAGTTTTGATTGTTAGAACAACAGCCAGTTAAAGTACTTCACCTTTGACTTCTCCATTGAAGACTCTGCTACAAGTGCTTCTGCTTCACAACCAATTAAACAAGGTAATAGGCACACAAGATTAGTTTTATTATGAAGCCTATTAGTTGCAGAACTCTTAAGTCTATATTGTATATATGGAAGCAGAATAAAAGTTTTACACAAAATAATAATCAACTTTTATTGTTAATCTAATGACACCTCTGGGTATTTCTGGATGGTAGCGGATAAGGGACCCTAATTTGCAACTAACTGAACTGCCAGCTGATGATGAGAATGTGTAGGAGCAATGTTTTATATAAAGCTGAAGAGATATGTAATTGTGTGCCCTGTGCACACATGCACAAACAGCTTACACAATTTGTCAGTTTGTTTCTGTGTGTGTCTGTCAGTTGACATTATTAGTTTGACGTACAAAGTATAGTTTAACAACATCTGAACATAATGAAGGCAGTATTTTATTAGCATCACTTCACAGGGAATATCAGCTCAGTTCTTCAATATGGGTCTATTTTTGTTTGACTTCAATGTCATAACCAGAGATCTAATATTGAACACACAGACCATGTTATGCATTCTCGCATATCACAATTCAAAGGTTTCTGCCATCTAGCACCACTTTTCCATGTTTGTTGGTGCCTGATTGAAAGTTTCATTCCTAGTGTAGATGTACCATGACACTAACCTGAACATATGCACTAAGATTTGAGATCCAACACTTCCTGTCTATTATATTGTTCATTTACATGAATCCTAATTTGAGATCTAACACTTCCTCTAGCATTATATTGTTGCATCTTGGGATGTAAATGAGTCTAGTGTGCTGATGTGTTTATTACAGAAGGCTGAATGAAGATATTGCGGAACTGAAAAGTGTAATTTTCATACCACTGAAAGCATTTAGGACTGATGATGTGGGGATACCATTCAAGTACGTTGTTTACTCACCACGAGCAGAAAACTCAAAGTTTTTGTATGAATATCTGTATGGTGCTGAATCAGTCTTTCGGAGCACTTACAGATACCTTGCTGTTCCAAAGTGGATGCGTATTGCAGGAGGTTAGTTTCGATATATATCAGTTCTACTTTGCTGTCTGAACTGCCATCATTAATACAGCCTGTGTACTTAACATGCATCCGAGTTACATAGTAACAGAATTAGAAACAACATACCTGAAACCATGAGTTACTTTCAATTACATTTGTATTTTCTTTCACCTATCACTTGTGTGCTAGCTTCTTTGTATATTTATACAATTGCATACCTATGTACATACTGCCTACAGGGACCTTCAGTCAGTATGATACAATGATTTATCCACCTCCTGAGTCTGTGTTGAAACAGTTCAAAGGAGTGCTATCAAGACAAGAAATAGAAAAGCACCCTGAGATTCACTGTCCTTCTCCAGACCAGATGCGTAGAGACTGTCTGGTTAATTATCTGGCATTATGTGAACCTGTTTTGAAGTCACAATCCGTGCCTGACTCTGCATCAAAACTTGTATCGGAAGTGCTGCATATATATTTGCAGCTGGCAGAACACCTCATTTATGCAGATTCTAAACTTTCAGTGGTACCATCTTCTTTTGAGCCCTGGCCAGTGGACAATTTGAAGAATGTAAGAATAAACCACACATTTTCTGTACATAACATGCAATCGCACATCAACAAGCTGATATGCAAGTTACTTGTGTGTATTCATGTGAGCTACTATAAGATGACTGAATTTATGGATGTGCTCTGTGCACTGTATCAGATCTGTTGAAGGCACCACAGAGCAGAGGTTATTCTAGTTGAATACCTAACCTATGTATATACAAGTCACAGAAATTTCAACCCACAAAATTTTATCACCAACCAATAAATTACATATTACTCCACATACAACTCTCTTTCACTGCCTTCCTCCTGATGACAATTCCGTTGATCCACAATGTTTTGTCACAAATATGTAGTCTCTTGTACTGTGATTGATAAAGTAGAGAAAGCAATGAAAAGCGCAGCTAGTACTACTTCAATGTTTGAATATTGTGAAGAAGATAAAAGTAGCATGTAAGAAAAAAAAGTACAGAAGCATGGTTGCCATTCTCACAGATTGGTAGTTCATCTCCAGTATTGGCCTTTCAAATATCTCTATAATAGTGGTAACCTCTGATAAAACTGGATACTGAAGTAATTGGCTCTGTGCAGGTAGATGTGATGGTGATAAACTGAAATGTTCCATTCAACCGTCAGCTTCTCATCAAACCACTGCATGTATGTGGACACAGTTCATAATGTATCATCATCAGCATGGTTCAGGCTGGCTCTAGAGAATTTGGAACCACAAGAATAAGTTTTTCTCAAGCTTTCACATGAATTTTTACCAATGAATATAACCCACTGTAAAGGACATGTAGCCATGTAGTACATGTTCTAGTAATCTAGTAAGAGAACATTTGACCACAAACTTGTTGTAATATTTCTAGAGACAATTGCATTTCTAATGCAAGAAAACAAGTTAATATAGAAAACTACACCAACTAAGCATGCAGGGATAGACCTTGGTTTATAAATTTTGAACTGCTTAGGTTGTAGCTAGCACATTTTGGTGATATTCAAGATATCAGTTATTTACAGGGCACCTTGCTCATGCAATATATTGAGCATACTAAAATCATACTAAATAATTGCATGATAATGTTGATTTGGTGATTTACAAGGATGCAGTATATAAGTTTTTGCACCATTATGCAACATGAATTTTTAAGTATACAGCATTACTTTCAAATGACACTTTTTTCTATAGGTTATGAGTGACTGGTTAAGGTCCATAATCTCTACTCTGTGGCAACTTGGTGATGGTGGTGAAAGTAGTGAGAAAAGATTATTTTCTGCAGTGATACTTTCCATTATACTATCCAAACTGACACAGGCAAACAAAAGCTATGCATTGATCGAAGTTGGAACCAGCGGGCATTTTAAAATGAAAGATCTCCTCACCCTTCTGGAGATGCTTGTTTTAAACCCTAACATTGACAAAAAAGAATGTACAGAGTATGACTTTCTCATAGCCATGCTCTGTGAGCAAAGGTTAGTCCATATGATGCTGTCATAAATTTCTGTCAGCCTTGTTAAACATCAAAGTCTATGGTTGTGTGCACAGTGGTTTAATTTTTTTACACAGGGCACCTTGCTCATGCAATACAATGAGCATGCTAAAATCATACTAAATAGTTGCATGATAATGTTGATCTGGTGATGCAGTATATATACTCCTTTATATGCATATGTGTGTGTCTCCTTGTAGGGAAGAAGCAGGCAAGGCTGTAACCATTCTGTGTGAAATTGCTGCAAAGAAGTTAGGCTTGAACAATCCTGTTTGGCTAGGTGCCTCAGTCTTGGCACACTTTCTGTCTGGAGCTAGTGAACCATTCTCTCAGATTGATCCTTCTAAAGCAATCTCTGAAATCACTTTGGAACTCCAAAATCCTATTTCTAAGGAAGTGAGAGAAAGGAAATATTTCACAAAACCTGGGTGTGTTGTTTCAATATTGTCTAGCTATGTTCCCAGGCGCACTTCCCAACATGAGTCAAGAGTGCATGATGATATCATTTTATTGTATAGGACTAGGAGTATCCATATCCTCCCTGGCTCTTCGCAATAAAAAATGACATGATGCTATCTTGCCTACATTATTGTACTGAATACTTTCAAATTTTTTTAACACTATCGTAGAATCTGATTAATAAGTGCATGCATGCACTCATTAGTCCTTGTGGTAACTAAACATGTGCCTAATGGAAGATATTCACTATAGCCAGGCTGGGGGGACCCTGGATACGTGGCTAATGCGCTAAACAAGGAATGCAATTTAAGCCATGCCTAACAGGTATTGGCACAATATATGCAGCGTGACATATTGGTGTCAGCTCTACAGTGTACCAGTAGACACACTACAATGGTGAGCATTGATGTAAAACCTTGAAGATTTCATCCTCCTCAAATTTATAGTGATTATATATACTCTATTTAGTGCATACACTTAGCTAATACTTGATGCCTTGCTACCAATCATGCATGTAGGAGGTAGGCTTACCAGAGTGTGATTCTGAATGATGATCTTCCCAACATGATCATTGAGCCTGGGTTTTCTTGAAAGATTTCTGTTCAGACAGCAAGAAAATGAATGCATGAAATTGGAAATGAGATAGTCATGAAGAGCAAAGGAACACTTGTTGATGAGAGAGAGAGAGAGAGTAATGTACCAGGAAGGCAAACATGTGCAATATGCACCTATATCCATATTCTGTGATATTGGCCAATCATGTATGTCATGAGTGACCATGGGTTTTCAAACTGAAGATTGGTTATGATCTTTTGTAGCATTGTAAAATCTGTCACATTTATGCAGCTGCTTTGCCTTTATGAATAATGCAATGCCCTAATTTAGGTGCCTATACACATTGAAGTTTTGCTATTTAACAACAACCATGCACCCTTTAGTAATTAAATTGTATGTACATATTAGTAAGTCACACTTGCCATTCCGTCGATGTGCATAGTTTAATGGCAACACAGTTTAAAGTGAAGGTATCACCACTTTGGCCAATATAAATAATTTTGCATTATTGAGTTTACCTTCCTACATTTTTCACTTTCATATAGCTCTGGTTAAAAGAACACTAAATACATGAAGATGCTACAAGAATGCTTGATAAAACATACAAACCTTTCATGTGCTTGTGCAAAAGATCAACTCCTTCACATTGTGTATCATATTACCATACTGAGTTTACATTCAACTAAGGTTTGGCTGTATTTTTCGCTTTCATAGTCATGCTGCTTTGGCTTCATAACATCAAGACTCATAGCTGAAAATGGTACTAAAACAAGCACTTCACGCAGATTATGACTTTCTTTGTAGCATCCCTTACATAATGACCCAACCAACCTTTGAGCTTCTGCTGCCATCCTTGGTTTTATTGGCTATCCTTTTGTAAGAAGAGTATTGTGACATAGTTATTATCTCACTGCAGAACATTTGATGATCATTATCAAAGGCTTTCAACACTAATTGAGGCAGATGCACTACTTCTACCTAAACTTACATCAATGTGTCCTATTGATGAAGCCCCTACTTTGTTAAGGAATACACCTCCCTACATGTGTATTACTTGGATAACTGAAGTTCTGGTGAAGGGAGGAGGAGTTTCTCTTGAGTGGGTGAGTTTCTGCTTTTGTTGTAAATGATATAACATATTATAACACCATAGGTGTGTAGAAACTGGGTAGTGGAGGCACCTGCCACCTCCCCAACATTTTAGCTGTATGCGCACCAATGTTGCATGTACACTAATTAGTGGTATTGTACTAGATACGTATGTCTAATAGTAGCAACTTCACCAGTTTAGAAATGGGAAGCAAACCAATATTATCTTGGACACAGCCACACAGTCTCATCGACACCAACCATGAGCCACTGGCATTTTATAGTCTCATGCCCAGGCCTCTATTAGTATACATAGTGGCTTTTCTTTTTCTTTTTTCTTTTAAGCTAACCGCATCCCAAGTGGGAAGAAAATGGTGACCTGAATGCGGGTAGACAAACCAGCTTGTACTGTCTATTTACAAAATATTGAAGTACCTAGTGTGGAAGCCCAGCTATAATCAGAAATTCTGCTTCGCAAGAACTATAGATAGGACTGAAGGAAAAGCATTTGGGCAGCAGCCTCAGGAACAATCCTCAAACATTTCATTTCAAAATGTTTTTTTTTTTTTTTTTTTTTTTGTTGGGGAGGCATGCTCCACCACTCCTCCCCCAGCTTCTCTGTGCTTACACATATGCACTAGCTTGCTTTTGATGTGATGTATGCCCCCAATCAAAAAATCTTCCTACACTCATAAGCTTGTACCATCTACTTCTATTATGCTCCTAGTATCCCATCTGTGTGGTTTCAGTTCCCTTGTCAATCCACTTTTCATATCCTTGTCCCTTTTAACTATACCTCAAACATCTCTTTAGAACTGCATGGAAGCTATCTATGGCATAATTTATGCATGTGGTTGATAACCATGATAGCAAAATGTATGCTTTGGTGATAATCGCTGCTTGCGGATGATAGAACCTTTAATCTAAGTCCTCAGTTGTTTCATCACTTATGAAAGTACAAAATTGATCGGTTGATACAGGTGAGAAGAAGCCTTGATGCCAACTCACTGCAATTTGTTGTGTAAAGCTCTTGGCTGATTCTTTTTTATTTTTTTTTGCAAGATTGCCCAAGATCTACCCTATATGACGGACCTCATGTTCATGTAGGGTAGGATACTTCAAAATGCCATATTTTTCTTGGCCATGACAAAACAAAAGCAAATATATATATAGGAACTGTAGTGGCCGAAGTGGCTTTGGCCGCTACACTTTTTAGCCCATAACTGAGTAATAGTCTTAATCTGCTATAAGTTACTCATAGCTTAGCAGCCTCTTCGTTGCAGCAATCTCTTAGTATGCAGTTACATGCATACATTTTCCACTTAAAGTACACTTAAAGTGATCAAAATCTTGCATGTGGGACAACAAAAACTCTCATCTCTTGTTGTTTGGCAACCCCAAATTTTTGAGTCTACACCAGAGTACATGAATGATTCTAGATTTCACAAAGGTTGAACCACTTGGCAAATGGCGACATCTGTGTTGCAAGTTGAAAAGGTGCCTACACAAATACCATGATAGGTGTAGCTACAGGAATGCTGAGGGGGGGGGGGGGGGGGAGGGACTAGGATTAGGGTAGCTATTGCTCCCAATTTCTCTGCCCTTGAATCCGATCCAACAACTGTTGTTATAATTGTATGATGTGAGTAAGCATCAGCATCCCTCTAAGTGCTCAAATTGCATGGACAATAACTAAACATTATGCAAGCCCAAAATTGCACCCTATTTTACATCACCTCACTTCACAGAGGGCAATAAGCAACATGGAGTTTCTATTGGAAGAACTCAAACACTCTACTGCAGCAGCAACAAATGAGGAGTGAGTTTTATCTAAGCAGCTAATTAGCTTAAAGAATTTTTACAGCTTGATATATGTGTTGGTACACGACATTTCTTTGCCTACAGGTTTTTGAATTTCCGCTTAGCTTCAGAAGCATCAATTCAGCTGCTTACAGAAGTTAAAGTTAAAACTGAAGCAAGGGCAACACACCTAGCAGTTCCATGCATGAAAGCAGCACTCTCACTGGTGCTGTACACCACTCAGCAAGTTTATGACTCCCAGAGTGATTACAGTTGTCAGTTTCATTTGTCTCCTAAGCGAAATATAATTGCAGATCTTCAGCAAAAGCTGAGTGAGTGGATTGCAGTAGTTCTTGGTTCAGGAGAGATAAAAATAAGAATGCCAAAGCAAGAAATTAAGGTAAGTAAAGTATCTTTTCCCTATCTGAACTTACATTGAGCTGTTATTTAGCATAATTGTTGTAATTTTCTACTTTCAAGCTCTGGGAAGAGATACTTTCAGTGGATTGTCCCCTAGTCCTTCAAGAGAAATGGCTGGATATGAACAAAGCTGTTTTGGAAGGTCGTGTCACAACTGTAAGTTGAAATCATTAATTTATAATTGTGGTTATTCAGTGCACCCAGGCATATGTTTCCAAGAAATTACAGTGTGTGTATGTTGTAGTTATTTGTCTGTGGCTCTGAAAGCATTAAAAATCTACCCTGATAAGCATTGAAAAAAGTGTTCAGCATGCATTTAACTACCAGAATAGCTTCTTCCATTGCTATGGATAGACCAATCAAATTGCTCATGAGATAAAGTGAACTTCGTCTCATGGTTTAAGTTGTTTTTCCAGTCACCGCAACTAATATACAGTATTCTCTAAAAGAAGACAGAAACTAAAGCTGGAAACTGCTATGGCTATAAAGAGAGTGAAATGGTCTGACAATTCCTCTGCAAGTGATGACTGGTCTTCAACCTATGTGGTACGTTTACACACCTCATGCTCCAAGTCTGATGATCCATCATTTGATCGTAGCATGTCTCTGCCTCTGGATGCTGAAAAAATTGAATGTTTTTACCATGAGTGGGTGAGTATGCTTCTAAGGGATGAATTGTTATCCCACCATTCACTTTGTATTTGTGGAAATGTGTGGATCAAATGGAATTGACTGCAGAAATGCGTGGAAAGTAATTAACAGGCAAACATGAGCACACTGTACAGGAGTAGTTTAGAGCTGCATTGCAAAGGAGCAGACTCACTTGTCGCTACTTCATCGTGGTGGTGACTTCCGTGCAGTTATGAATGGATCCTAACTTCACATTCATATGTATCCACAATTTGCTCTGTAATTTCTTCTATGGTAGGACTGTTTTGTTCATACCAAGTAATTTGAGTTTCTGATAAACTTTGTGGTAGTACATACACTTCCCGTGAATTCTATTAAAATTGTAGCCTACCTCCTATAGACATGATAGGTAGCAAAATTCTCTGTAGTTTGTTTACCCTTGCCTAGTTAACACTTCATGCAAATTGTATGTGGCACTATAGTGCTAAAAATGAGTTTGTAGTTAGCAATTCTATTTTGGGGGGTTGGGACCCACGCAGCAGCTGTTTTGGAATGATGTACTTTTTAATTAACATTCCACTGAGTGTGTTCAAAGCATTCCACCATATGAATATTCAGTTCAGGTTTGAAGCTACACACTCAAGTTTATCCATTTTCAATGATACCATTGTTTTTGGAAGTTTATGTTTGGGTGCACTGTTGTCAGTCCTTGTGGAACCTTTTGCAGACCTACGGAATTCTGTAGTCATTATGTACATAATCCTAACTTCTTAGAGGCTAGCATGAGAAGTCCTGCACAAGGTTTAGATTATGGAAACATTTGTACATCTGCACATCCAGGCATTAATATGTGTGTAGTGACAAAATTGCAGTTGCCAGTTTGCAGAATGGGTACAAAATCATGTAACTGTCTCCACTGTTCATTTACCATTTATTTGTAACAAGATGAAGATTAACCTATGATAGCATGGTTTGCTTTGGAATTTGGGATTAAAGCACTCATAATGCAGGATATAAATTGCATGTCATGAAGATGAACTTACACTTATTCAAATGTAGGTAAATGAGGAACTTCGAGTACATCTGCTGATTTACATTGAGAAGGAGTATTCAGAAAGAAACAAACAAGTGCCACAGTTGATTGTCAGTACTGTCATACAAGCTGTAGCTGAAGGGCTAGAGGTGCTATGTAAAAGGTAAAGTATCACACTACCATCACACACAAACCACAAGATGAATTTGTGTTCTTACACCACTTAGAGAGCCAAAGACTGCAGCGAGTTGCTTGGAAAAGCTTTTGTGTGAAACCAAGCCATCTAGGCAGACTGGTCGGATCATAGGAACCATATTAATGAGGACCAACCCATACAATCTTACTCTCAACAGTCTGGTTGAGTGGCCATTGTTGCCTCCAATTCTCAAAGCTTACAGTAAGCTGTGGAACAGTAGCTCATAAGTGTGCTTATTATTTTACTAACATGGATAGCTACATTTTATATCGGGTAGCTAAGAAATGTGGCCAGTAGACTAGTTTGTCCTCTTTCAGAAAACCCACTTATTGCGGATGGAATGCAAAGGGAAAGTGCTATTCTCTGCAGAAACTCAGCATCACAGTTAGAGGATGTAACTAAAAGCCTTTGTGAGGGAAGTATTAAAATTGAAGACCTAGAGATTATCAAAGAAAATGAGGTCCAGTTAAGGACTCTGTGCACCCTCATGCCGTTCAGTTTCGATGTAGATTCTCAGCAGCTCTTGCAAACTAATAATCTACTAAGAGCTCTTGAAACCCGTCTTGAAGAGTTTCAGTTTTACAGTGAGTCAAAGGTGCATCTTGGAGAAGTTTGCAACCACATGCAAGATATTAGTGGTAAGCAATGACTGTATATTTATAAGCAAGTGATGAGTACTTTACTAAAGAGTATATTGCTGTTCTTGGACATCTCCAGGTGCTCCACAACTCCTTACAGAGTTACAGAAGGACCATGGAAAGAAGGAAATTCGAGAAATGTGCCATAAAGTGAACAATGAATTAAGATTTCATCTACTCCGGGGAGCTGTGAAACTTCAGTCAATGTTGAAACCTTTCTATATAATGTGCCATGAACACTCATTTCTGATTATTTGGGAAGAGCAGATGAGGAAAACTAAAGCTACAATGCCTAACATTACAATAGAAGAAGTTCCCACATTAGTATGGCAGCCAACATTTACTCAGTGCCAGCGATTCGTAGAGCAGTTGCAAGCTCGGCAAGTTAAACTGAGTGATGTAGACAAACACTTTGAACATCAGAAGAATACTGCCAACTTGCAAAGAGATCTTGAATCATTTTATGCTGCTATTGCCAAGTGTAAAAATCAGAAAATTAATTCTGCTAACACTAGTTGGATACCAGGCTTAGTGGAGGCTCTACAGCAGTATTGGTTACTCTGTAAAGCAAGGGATACAGCAGAAGCACTTACCAGTTTGACGAAGAACCTAAACTTCACACTAACTCCACTCAGTCTCTTTAAATTGATTCAAAGCTTACCCCAAGAGGTAATAGTGAACTATTTATTTGCCCAGAACCTGCCTAGGAATGCAATCAACATGAAAGAGGGTTTTGGTGTTCTGATTGTCACATAAGGAGGGTAACTCTTTGGTGTGACAGCTGTAATCAAATATTGCATGCATGAAGTAAGCAATTATATTTAGACACCAAACGTTGTTCTCAGCCATCTCTAGAGACTTCACGTGCAGTCATTTCAGCTGCTCCAGCAGTTTGCATACACTGAGCCATTAGAAGCTTAAAACCTGGAGGTAAAAAGACATACTTTAGGCCCCACACCATGTGGCAAGTACTGTTGCTCAGAACACCAAACCCTCATTCCACCTTCCAGGGGAGAATCTGGGAATGAGACTAATATTGACTGTTTTCATTAAGGGAATTACCATGTGTATGATCCAACCACACTCCACATACCAGGTTGATTCAACATTAAGATCAAAACAACTGTGCGACTTAACTCCTCATCTCATTGCAACTGGACAGCGTCTTCAAAACATTGCTGAGTATCCAAAACGAGTGGAGTGCCTGAGAACACTGAACAACAACTGGCAACTTATTGAGTGGATTAAACACATTTCCCCCCAAGGTCAGTTGTAGACAGGGTAAAGGGTGTATATTGAATAGGTCCTTATTTTGTACTTGCAGGTCTCCAGGATCTTAACACGTTTGTGGACATAGCTTCAAACACTGGAGAGAGAAGTGAAATGGATATTGACAAACTCCAGGACTTGCTGACTGTAGCAAGTGGATTTCAGGCACTCATTTACAACTTTAAGTCCGGAGATATGTATTCTTATGAAAATCTGTCGCAACAACTGGACACCATTTGGGAAGCCCTCAAACGAACACAGAATTTGTCAAAGTTGCTAGTAAGTCATGTCTGGATAGTATTTGTATTTGAAGCTTACAGTGTTTGTTGCAGGAGTGCATATGATAGGTCACATTTCATTTTGAATTCCAGGAGCAATGTAATAGAAATCGTGACTGGTACAATCAAGTGAAGGAAGATAGTGAAATGTCGGTCGAGGCTGCAGCATACAGCCAAATGTGGACAATCAAAGAGTCTGGTGACTACAAGATTGGCTCTGCAAGAGATGATGTTCATTATGACATTCATCAAGTATTTTCTGTTGAATTTAGAGATAAAAAGGCTGGTGAAAAAAGGTATTCACTGGCTGAACTTCAGGAACTACAGAGCAAGCTACTTCTAACAACTAAGAGTGAAACTGAGAAGCGAAAACATGTGGATGCATTTTCAGATGTAAGTTTGAGTAGCTGTATTCATAACGCCTATTTGCTTAATATACACCTCTAACTTAGCAATATACCGGTACTTCTAGTAGCAGTTGCAATTGCAAGTGAGTATATAGCTGAGTCAGGGGTGTATGTACCATGTAGTGGTTGATTGAGTGTATATACCAGCATTTGAAGTTGGCAAAAATCATAACTGAAGTACATCACAGGCTGTTTGCAGGGGAATCGCCCTGAAATATTTAACCAATCCTCACTGCGTAGGAGAGATAGAGATAATGCCACCACTAGGGGATGTGTGCTGTAATACTAGCGCAATAACCAAAACACAATTTTTGAGTTCATTTATGAACTGCAATAAGAATAGCAGACACACAGAGCTTAGCTGCATAGTGTGTGAAACCTCACATGATCAGACAGATGCTACTGCTTCCCAGCAGCTAGTCACTATCCTGATCGATGTGACCAATAATTTTGCCAGCCAAATGGACAGCTGGCACTAGGGCTACTTGGTATTCAACTGGACTACCAGTGAGACAGGGTGAAGGAAAATACTAATGGCCAGCTTCTGAGAGTGGTTGTGTAGATAGTTAACTGCCATCTGACATCATGGCTAAATGCTAGCAGCATCTTGGTTTTGAGTCAACACAAGCAAAATGGTATTTGTCATGGAATTTGACTCACCCTTGACAGCAGAGATATTTTGGAATGCTTTAGTGGCCTACGTAAACACTGAGTCAGAAGCAGCAACAACATACATAAAACAGCACTAGTCACATTGATTCAAAAGTTTATACTAGAAATGGAAGCCACTATGTACATTTACTCAAAATTTAATAAAAATATCATGCTAAGGAGGTATATATGTCAATGCAGTGTACATACATAGCTGTATCCTTAGCTGAACCATATACTGTAACACCTCCTTACTATGGTTTATATATAATGTGTGGTAAAATTTCATCCAGCTCTATTTGTGTGTGATATATAATTACTTGGTCAATGCAATAAGGATTGTTGTGTTGAGGAAATCACTCAACCAGAGGAGGTAGTGCAAGTACCGTAGTGTCCCGTTAATACGCCCCCCCCCCCCCCTCCTCCCCCCCCCCCCATTTTGTACACTACATCCCGCCTAAAGTGGGGGGGGGGGGGGCTTATATTCGAGGATGCAATTAGTCTCGACTATAAGCCCCCCCTATGAAATCAATGCCTTTCACTATCAACTAACTATGGCGACAACTTTCAGGATCGAGAGTACTGTTCGCGGACATCACATTTACAAAGCTGCGTGGTCTCCCTACATCGGAGAAGAGCTGCCAGTTCAATGTGAGGTCAATAACATTCACACTGTAAAAACAGATTGGTTGTTTCAACTGGAGAGTGTTTACCCTGGTTGCATGGGTACTAGGGTTAACTGTATCAGACAACCAGTTTCCTTGTTGTTTCTTCATTCTGGAATAAGGAAAAAAGGAGGAAACAACAAGGAAATTACCTCTGTGGTTGTTCTTTACAATTAGCCTACAATACCAAACTAACCCATGATATGAGGCTAACCACTGTGTAGTTAAAACAACCAATCTGTTTTTACAGTGCACGACGACTTCGCTGTAGCTGTCCTCAAGAACGGCAACACTGTCGGTCATGTACCACGGGAAATTTCCAGAGTCTGCTGGTATTTCTTGCACAAGAGTGGCAGCGAGATGACTTGCATCGTCAATGGTGACAGAAGACATTCTGAAGTTGATGGGAAAGGACTCGTGGTTCCGTGCGTGTACATCTTCAGAGGGAAACAAAAACACCTTGACAGACTGATAAACCTGTTTGCTAAACTAGCAGCTTAAAACTTGGAACATCTAACCGGCTTTTCTAAAAGCCACAAAACTTACAAAAGATTCACCGACTACTATAGTCTTACTGAACGCACTTGCAACGTATAGTAAGCACGTGTAGTTTTGATGTTCCAGAAGACGCTCACCGGGGGGGGCGTTATAACATAACGAGTCAAACTACCCTGTGCAGGAACTTTGGCGGAAAAGAGGGGGGGGGGGGGGGGGGGGGGGGGCGGCGTATTTTCGAAGGGGGCATATTAGCGGGACACTACGGTATATGAATTGTGTATTCGTACATTACATCTTTCGTGATATCCCATTTTGAAAATCACTGTTATGTGATTGCCATATAATCAAAAAGGGATATCAATGGTTTCAACATATGTGTATTTTAGGTGGTCAAGAGTCCACAAAGCTACAAAGTTAGGTACACCTAGAGAAGCCAGGCATGAGTATATAAGTATCACCATAGTTCAAAGCTATACCGGAAAATGTCACTAGTTTGTTGCCATCTGTGTTGTTATGAATTGCGCAGCATGAATAAGGCAACAAATGAGTGATAATCTTTCTGGTATAGCTTGGTGCAATGTTGATAATGATTTAATCATACAAACCTTCAATTTCATTGCACGTTCAAACACAGCGCGTGTGACTTGTAGTACCTGATACGAATTCTCGCGTGACTTGTAAAAAAAAACGACTTTTTATAAACGACATGCAAGGCATTTCCATACATTCGCGTGAGTTAGATGTATGATAATTCACTTGATCACTTACCATGGCCCCCCACACGCCCCGCCTAGAAGCACAACATGAGTTTCATGAATGGAGTGCTTGTTGTTGCTGATTTTCACATGTTCATTGCACTACATCCCTGGGAATAAGAAGCATCTGACATCACATTAAACAGGGAAAGTTTTTCTGGAGTAACTATGAGAAGTGAAGGTGGTATAACTGGTGAAAGTAAGGTTGTTTGTAAAGGAAAGTTCCATTCCCTGTGTAGATGCACCAAAGCATTAACAAACATGGGTTCAGATTAGGTGCTTTTGCTTCCTCTATCCTAGCAATTTCGTTTAAATCTCTTCATAAATGTATGTGCATGTACAGGAAATGCAGCTCGTCCAATCCATTGGATGGAAGCTAATTCAACTCCAAAGAGCAGGAAACACTCACTATTTTGGATGGTCTGTGAGGTTTAGTTGTAAAAGGATCAAACAAGAAGTTCTGAAGAAGTGGCTTGGTAAGTTGAGTGTAGAGTTGGATGATTGGAATGAGCAAGTGAAACAGGCTCGAAGAAAATACTATCATCTGAACTACTTCACAAATAAACAGCTGTGTACCATTAGAAAATTTCTTTGCATGGCAAAATGCACAAGTGCCAGTCCACGGTCAAGTGTAAATCCAAGGATCTTGGCTATGCTACAAAGCATAGCGGCAGAAGTATCTAGTGAACAGATCTGGCATTCAACACACATTGCAATGCAAACCATCTCCAGTGCAAAGGGTTCAGGTAATACTGTTGTCCCTCAAAATGATGCATCAAACAAAAGCCTGCTGCCCAATACAAATGTGATTGAGGGAATGCTTAGTGAAAAGCAGCAGGAGGTCTTCAAGGATCTTACAACAAAATGCGGCTTTTCTGAAGATATTGCTCACAAAGCAGTTGAACAGTGTGGAGCTAATTTGGATGATGCCTATCAATACTGCCGAAAACAGTTGACTGATACCACTGACTTCAAATTTGAGGATGAAGTTAGCCTAGGTGGCTTCTCCTGCCAAAGTTATGATGCTGACTCGGAGCTGAAGTATAATAGAGCAAGAGTACAATTGCAGAAGAAGCTAGATAAAACACCATCAGTTAGTTCTGTTAAACATTTTAGCATTGATCAACAAGCCATATATGACAGTCTGCCTAAACAGTATCATTTCTCAGATGGTATTGCACGAGAAGCAGTGCAAAAACATGGTGATAATGAAAATGATGCATATGCATACTGTCGGCAGAAAGTTACGCATTCCCAATCTGAAGAAGGAGTGAGCCTTAGCGGTTTTTCAGTCCAGAGTGAAGAATCAAGTTTGAGAGTGGACTACCACATGACCAGGAAACACCTTGACAAAATGCCTGCTGCTAAATGGCCACAGTCTACTAGTAAACCACAATCCTCAAGTACTCGGGTTGAACAAACAGCGCTTGATCCCGATGATGCAGATGGAGTAGTGTAAGAGTACAAAGCATAAATTAAACCTCTGCACACCAATGTGCATGATGGATGTATATTTGCTCTCAACAGTGTGAATGAACCTGAGGAGGAACCTTACTTAACTCTAGATGAAGTTGGAGTAATCCTAGAACATTTACAGAAGAACCTTACTGGTAATGTTGTCTTTGGTGGGTTGAATGTCCAAAATTCTTCGATCCCATGCCTTTGTCATGTATATGCTGATAAGAAGCAAGAAATATAAGTGATCATTTCCCAACTTAAATGGTAGGCTGAAATGTACTGGAAGTGTTTTGTCCATTATGCATACCTTATATTCTACCTACGTCTTGCCCTTGACATATAATAACGTTTTATATTTGTAATACTGTAAACATTGCATTAAGATGAAGGTGTGTGCATTGTCATATTTAGCATATTTATTTTACAGAAAGAGTTCCCAGGCAGCGACCATTTGCAAGGAATTTCGACACTGGCTCACCAAACCTCATTGTTACTGATCCAGGTATACTAATGTAACTGCACATTTTTAAAAGAATGATCTGGAATACACTATTCACCTGTAGGAAAAGTGTTTGTGACAGTTCTAGCAATGTATATGGCAGAACAATCTCTTCCACTGCCTACCTTTGAAGAAGTGCTGGTGTGCACACCAAGTACAACATTGGAAGAGGTTTGTCCCTTACTGCTAAGCAAACTCTGTGTAAAAATAGATACAGTAGGTTTGGTTTTTTGCTTCAGTATTCACAAGTATAGCTCAGATATGATCATATGATGCTATTGGACCATGCAGCACACTTGCTTGAAAGATAGAAGCTGCATGCTCTAGCAACATGCAGCTACAGCTTTGATAGTTTGTATGACAGTTTAGCACCTTGTCAGGTAGCTAATTCTGTTTGGAAATTATTTTTACAGAACCTGCGTAAGAAGTACTTTTGACTTGCTGCTGATTTTCCAAAATAAACATTGTAGA
Organism: Agelas oroides; assembly: GCA_949130485.1. Lineage (NCBI taxonomy): Eukaryota > Metazoa > Porifera > Demospongiae > Agelasida > Agelasidae > Agelas > Agelas oroides. The sequence goes on from OX422183.1 coordinate 21,259,010, forward strand.
GTACACATGAAAGGCTAAAGCAATAGCCACAAGTATTCTGTTTTTGCATCGCCATCGTCATTCTACTCTCACTGCCACTTGTATATTTTTTGCAGCTACAGTTTGATGGCAACCAGTAAATGAGTATTGAGTTGCAAGTCAAAACTACACACTCTGATGCTCGCAGAAGCTAGAGATCAGTGCTGTAGAGTTGCCCTAGTGAAACACTTTATAGTTTAAGGCTACATAACTACAATTAGCTAAAAATCTTTATCATAAGGCTTTAATTATCAAGGTAAGCTTCTTCAATGGAGTCAGACATGCATGAGTACGTGTAAAAATATTGCTTACCACAAGAGCATTTAGCCAATCACACTGAATACCTAATCACAAAGTATAGTACAAGAGTAAAAGCAAAGCACATGGTTCAAAGCCATGCAGTCATATAACCATTGCTAAATAGAATACAAGAGCAATGGCAAAGCACACTACTCATGAGTTTGTGAAGACACTGCACCCACGATTGGTGAATTTTTTGTTTCAATTTCCGTTTCCAATTTCCATTTCCAGTTTACAGCTTCCATTTCATCTCTATTTCCTGCTTTTCCATATGCCCCTTAACACTGAATACAAGGCACACCTACCTACTTTCTACTTACACATCATTTGTCTGTAGCATCATTGTGGGCTCAATGCAGGCATATAAAACACGTGACATCACGTTAGCAGGAAAATCCCATCCGAAGTGACTGTGAGAGGCAAGGATGGTGTAGCCACTAGTAGGGCACACAAGTGTGGTCTAGCTCTATAGCAGTAACCACAAGTTATCTTTTCATTCCCCACTGCCGACTGTGTACATGAAAAGAGTGTCAGTGTAGAACAAAAGGATGCCAAATGTATGTGGCTTGACTGGTTGCTTACTATTAGAATACACCAAAAGTTGCTGTAAATTTGATGCTGCATCTGTAGTGTGCATAATATGTTTGTATCAAGTTTGGTAGTGGGTAAATGACTTTTGTTAATTTTTTGATGAACAGTCAACTGTGGTTTCCATTGTAACATGCATATACCACGGATTTTATATATACAAAAACTATGGTGTTTTAGATTTACATTCACAACATTTGATATTTGTGAGTATCTGTATATCTAAGTGCCTATTTATATTGGCAAATAGTCATACGTACCTTCTGTCTGCTTTCTCAACCTAGATAAATTTGCTATGGCACCGAGCACTAGGTGATCCAAACTACAAAAGATTGTTCTGCTTGGTGCATGCTGAGAGGCTTTCATATCGAGTCAGTGAGGATGCATTTTGTGCATTAATGGAACTCTCAGAACAGAAAGAAGGCAAGAATTATCTTACGCTTTGAGTCTCATATTGCTATCATTGTGATTATTGTCTTTGCTCACAGGAAAATACAGATTGGTCATTTTGTGCAGTAGCAAAGAGGAGGAATCGGCAGTTGTATCAAAGTTTCACAGATACAGAAAAAATTTTTCTGTTTTGTTTAAAGATGAAGAAATACGTAAATACCTTAAACAACACTTCGTGGAACAATCAACTCAGTGGACCAATCATGCCGCATACGTTGACCATGAGAAGTGAGTATTTAAACTCTTGATATTGTAAAGCTATCGTTCAAACTAGAGGCTTACTGTAAAGAATCAGCAAAATGAAAGTGAGGTCATTGTGACATTCACAATCTGACACAATGAAGTGTACAATGAACATTGATATCAGTATGGAAAAGCTGCCATGCAATAACCATTGACCACCAGTATACTGTATGGGATGTTCTGTCCTTTGGACTTATTTTGACAGGATTCACAAATCTAGCTCTTGATCATATTTGTATAATTAATAGCATGGTTTCGAGTGCAATTTGGGATTAATAGCACGAGTGAATGGCTATTAATTGCATGAGGCGAAGAGGAGTGCAATTATGCCATTCATGATTGCTAGTACTCCCAAATTGTATGAGAAAACATGCTATTGATTGCTAATCATAAACCTTACCAAGTTGACAGGTCACTACAATAAGTATGAGTATGCACTGTATAGTTTACAGCAAATTGTTGGTACTTACATGTCACTGACCAATCAGTGAGCTAATACACTTTTGCAGTGTTGACAGTCTGTTTTTCAACCAACCAGACAGCTATTACAGTTTTTCACTGTTGATAGTCTGTTTTTCAACCAACCATACACCTTTTCACTGTTGATAGTCTGTTTTTCAACCAACCAGAGAGCTATTACACTTTTTTTTACTGTTGCTCAGCCAATCAGTTATTAATGGAGCTTAACTATGGACTGTGATATAGTCATATGATTATGTAACTAACAGGATGCACGGTATGGTAGAGGGAGTGTATATGTAGAACATGGTAAGTTAGCCAGTTTCCAGGAAACTGAAAGTGTTATAATGTAAGCCACTCAAAGCATGAGCCTGGCACAAGATTCTCTATTGTCTGTAGCTGTCTGTGAGCAGCCAAGCCCTTAAAAGAATGCTGTGTCACTTTCAATTATATTTCTTGCACTATTCACATCCACACATGGCAAGTCACAGCCTCTTACGTAGCATGCTCCAAAAATATTATCTCTTAGCAGTTACATTGATGAAACTTGGGTGTGTTCCTTACTTCTTTACTATGTGTTCAGTTTGTTCCACACAGATACGTATGTACGATTTATTGCATATTAATGTCAAACCAGTAAGCAATCATAGATGTGCAATGCAGTTCTGCTAGTGTCAGCTCACCCAAACTCATCTCGAGAAATGCCGGTGGCAACGCTTAAAGTGACACTGATCCACCCCACCCCACACGCTTCCCAACATGGCCATAGGGTGCCTTACTCCAGTGACAGTGTAAATCTGCTTTAGTCATGTCCACCGTAGCACACAATTAACTGCACTTATGCTAGAAAAGAACTGAAAGGTTTCCTAGTAACCTTGCAGAAATTGTATATGAAGTAGTGATACAACCACTTAGTACTTGTTTGCATGCAGGTCAACAGTACGACTTGTCTTGTCTAAACGTGCTGGAATGGGAAAATCTTTGTTCATTACTCGAATGGCTGAGAAACTGGGGAAACGAGTGTTTCAATTCACCCCTCAACAACACAGACAAGCTGCTGATAAACTTGTCACGATACCCATTCATGGTCCAGACATTTCTAATGATGATGTCATAGATATGCTGAGCAAGCTCTCTGCTTGTCAAGGACCCAAGATCCTACACCTAGATGTGGCTTCTCAAGTATGTCTTTCTGATGTAACCATTAGAACTACACTTAATTTCGCATGCCTGCACAATGCTTTGCCACGTAGTTAGTCTTCACTATTTATAGATAATAGTTAAAGCATTACCTACACCTCATGGAGTTAAGCTATACACTGAAAATGCCGCATCATTGTTATGTTTAGGTTGTACATAAAGTGGATACCATTTTGTTCAATATGCTGATCCTTGGAGGATTATGTGATAGCCAGGGCAGAGTATGGAGAAGAAATCCTTCAGACATCTGTGCAGTGGAAATCACTCTTCTTGAGGAGGTATGCTTCTGTAAAAGGACGTCTCTAATCAATGGATTGGAATATGGAATGGAAAGGTGGAATGGAAAATGGAATGGAACAGTGAACGTACACAATTACAGCTAACTTATGCAGCTGGTGCTATTCAATCAAGGTTGAGCTAGCTACTTTGCGTCTAGGGGCTGCAGAGGTTGTATGAACAAGTCCAGTGTTGCCAGCATTCTTCCTTGTCTGGTATCATAATGTCCAGCACAGTCAGAAAATGGGCTTCCCTAACTTGGGGTTTGGAGACTAGCTACAGTACCATGCATGGGCAGAGGCCACACTTACTATGGTAAAGGAAGGCTGCTACTAAGGTTGTGAGCCCTAGGAGTGACAGTGTATCAAGGTGCATAGTGAAGATCAAAGTGGCTTGAGTGAGACCAAGGACCGAGCACGTACCAATTCATTTTGTCTACAAAGACATTTGATAACTATAGTCTCACAAATCCAGACTCTTGCTTTTGGGGTGAGAATCTGGCTTTGCAAGACTACAATAACAAAGTACCTGATGATGAGCTAGTGACAGTACCATGCTTGGATATAGAAGCATGTAGGCAATGCCGTACTTGCTCATAAAGCTGCTGTGGTGAGACAACAGCCCTAGAGACATACCAGGTAATTCAACCTTAATTGAGCAGCACCAGTTACACAGGTTAGCTGCAACTGTGTACATTCGCTGCCCCATTCCATTTTCCATTCCATCGTTCAATTCCATATTCCAGTCCAGGAATTAGAGACACCCTCAGTAGAAAATGAAGATCAGTAGTTATAATGCACAAATCATAGAAATGACTGAGGTTTAGTGTTGCTTGTTGTTTACCCTTTCAAGTAAATGCCCTTCCCCCCTAATTAGCCTCCTAGTTCTTACATAGGTACTTTTCATTCATTCAAATGTCCCTTGATGAGTGTTTTCATGGATGACAACATTACATGAAACAACTACTAGCTTCATTTGCAGGCCACTGCCCTCTTGTTGTATGAACTTACGTGGATCATCTCCTCCCACCAGTTTTAGTACACTTTAATTACCTTTGATGCCTTGCAGCTTAGCAAATAGAAATAGGTCCTGCTGAATCGCGGCAATACATGACCAGCTGTATGGTGTCGTTCTTCCAGATAGCCATGACAGTTTTCATGAATATCATGGACTTCACACATAGAACCAGGGGTGTATGTTTGAGACTAATTAAATAAACACCTCCTTTCTCCAAAGAAATCTACAAAGGGGTAGGGGGGTAGCATATTTTCACAAGCTTATAGTATGTTCTTCATCTCATCCCAACAAAAGTATACCTTACATTCCACTAGTATGATTTTTGATGTATTATAATCGATTTCTGCCTTGCTAGAAGTGCTGTTGGGGCTAAATAATCACACCAGCAGGCAGTTCACATGTGGTGCTTAGAACATCTTGCCTCCCAAAATAAAAAGATGTTATGAAGCACACTCGATTCAATTCTTGTATGAATTTGTGTATGACATTGCAACATATCATCAGAAAGTAAAATAAAAATTTTGTGGAAATGACCAAGACCAAAAGTAGCCAAAAAGTACCATTAAGTTTGTTACTGTGACATGGCCTCATAAATTAGAACGTTGAGAGGAAAAGTCATACCTATGTACACACCAGGTAAATTTGGCAATCAGCGTTGCTGTTTAATTAACCCTTTAGCTACCGATGATGCCATTTGGCGTCATGTGACTTTTGGCGCAATCTGTTTTTAAGATAAGTTTTGTGCTAGTAAAAAGGGTGGGATTGGGGGAGGTAGGTGGGCATATTTACTATGTGCCGTGTACCTGGCGGCTGTCTTGGCTGTCTGCATGTAGAAAGACCTTGGTTGCATTGGCTGGACCATTTCTCACCAGGTCAACACAAACAGATCTAGAAATCACTCCTCTCCCCTTTCTCTCCACCATTTCTGATACTCTAGGCAATTTTCAGTCAGGATGAGCATTTGCTGGTCGGAAGGCTACAGGCATTGAAAACTTGCTAATGAGTTGGTGTTGTTAAGGTCATGAACCTCCAAAGAATTGCTGAAAGTAGCCTTGGCTCATGTTTCCAGTGCTAGCTCCAAGTAGAAGTGAAAATATGGACCAAAGAAAGTACCCATAACCTAAGAAAGACTTCTAGTGAATAGCCTATGGTGGTTAGAGTTGAAGCACGCCAAGATTTCACAGATGCAGTCACAATTGTCTTCAATATTTAAATATTGAAGACAGTAAATTATGATGAGCTGGATGGGATTGTCCATCGATCCTCTGTTGCAATAGATTTCAACCTGGATTTAGCTGTTGAGCTGTTTTAAAGTTACTGTTTTCTTTCTACTTGGGGTACAGTTACTGCTTGGAATTTAACTTTAAATGCAAATGTAGGAATTGGAATGATTTTACCACCCCAGATGCAAGGAATTTTTGGTGAATAGTGCTTGTGTTGATTGCATGAATTAAATGATAAACCCTAGCAACTAATGCTTGCTTAGCAGTTGATACCCCTTCCATTTAGATTCCTGCAGATCTCTCTTGATGAGTTATGATATATACGCATGTCTCTAAATTCAAGCTAATAACTGATTTGAGATTACTTTTAGCAAATAGAGCAAATAGATACCTTCAAAGCACCGTATTTTCATTTCTATTGACACTTTGAGATCATATATGTACACCCGCCAAGTGCCAGTGGCATAGCCAGGTTACAGATGATGCCAGAGCACAGCATGGGCACACTGTGTTTCTGAAAACACGTGGGCTACTGCGTGAAGAACTGAAGTAACTAGAGGAGTATGGGAGCTTGCTCCCCCAAGTAATTTTGAATTTTTAGACCTCAGGTTGGTTCTGAGGCTATTTCTAGGCAAATGACATCGCTGAATTGGAAGTACTTTCATGACGACCGATGTTTGCTCTCATCACCTTGCTGTTTGCGGGTTCGCATGTATACCTACCGAAGTCATTGGAGCATAGGAAGCTACATAATACTTTAGATACAGACAATGTTTGATTTTTGAGGCTTTTTATAGATTGTTAGCCATCCGATTTGCGATTGACAATCGGCGCGATAATTGACAGGCACACGGCACTGGTGGGGCACATGCTCCAGTGTGCCCCAGCTTGGCAACGTTTCTGGCGTCCGCCTTCCCTGTCCCACCTGTGCTGTGCATAAGTACGCAGAGACCATATTTTCCATACACTGTGTAGTCTGGCATACTAGTAAGTGGACTGCAGATCTGTAGAGTCAGTTTAATCATGCTTCTAACAAGAACGATAACAGTACGTAATTGATACAATTTCAGTGTTGAATCCCTTTTTTTTTTTGCATGGACAGCTGAAATACCCTACATCAAGTATGGTGAGTTTGCTGCCTTCTCATGAATGTAAGAGTCCAGTTGAAGTTCACCGATCCATCCAACAAGGTTAGTGGTATGTCTGTTACAATGAGATTGTCGAGTGACTAGTCTTAGCAACCACCTGACAGCATGTGTAATTAAACACTCATACGTATGTGGAGTAAAAGTATGACATGACTTTATCAGAAGTCCATGGTACCTAAAACTGCACATATGCAAGTTTGGTCCGCAAAAAATTGTTCAGGTGAAAACCTGACCTGCTGACCAGTTGCTACAGCCATGCTGCAAAATGTAGACACTACATTTAACTGCAGATAAAAAATATACTTGGACAGGTCTGAAATTTGATTGCTGAGTTGGCCTAAGGGAATTTTTGCACCCATGAGCTGCCCCATGGTCCCTGGGCACAAGTCTAGATCTTCAGTGCAAAATGTGTTTTAACAGCTCATTATTCGGACATGCACTGCTAAGAGTTGTTCAAAATTTAATTACGACATTTCGATGATGCTGTGATCACCTTCATCAGGTGTCACTTCTGTATTTTTCTTCCCTGATGAAGGTGATCACAGCATCATCGAAATGTCGTAATTAAATTTTGAACAACTCTTAGCAGTGCATGTCCGAATAACGAGCTGTTGAAATTGCAAGCCACTGCTACCATGACCCTCAAGTCGTACATAAAGGATCTCTACGGACGGAGTACGTTCCTTCTAACTAGAAGATTACAGATAACTGGCACCAAGTTAGCTAAGATTAGGAACCATATTATACATTCCTAACTGGTGTCATTTCTGTGTTGCAGTGCATGTCCAAATGAGCTGTTGAAATTGCAAGCCACTGCTACCATGACCCTCAAGTCGTACAAAATGTGTATTGCTTTCAGTACAGAAACTTAGTCTGTTTTACATGTACACTGCATCCCTTTCTTATGCAACATTACACTTCCATACACTATAGCGTACTGACAACCTCTAGTTTATGAGCCACATATTGTAATAATGTTAGCACAAATCAGCAATTATGTGAACTGTCTGTGTTCTTTCATATCACTCCAGTAAGCCAAATTGGAGGAATGGATGAACAAAACTTCAGAAGCAAACCATACCAATGTGTCTATCAGTATCTCCAAAAGTACAATGCAAGGGAGAGCTTAGACAACTTCATCCAAAAGACAATACATGATACCCCTCATGAGTGCCTCAGTTTTCTATTACAGTAAGTCTACAGTGTAATTATACATATCAAAAGTTACTATCTTATGACACTCTGTTTCTTTATTGTTTGTTTTGCAGGTTCTGTGGAATTCGAAACCCTTCTTGGAGAGAGCTGTATAATTTTGTCAATTTTTTGCATCTACAGCTTCAATCATGTGAACGCTCCACGTTCTGTAATAATGATCTTCTTTCAGGCATGAAGAGTTTTGTAGTCAAGTTTATGATCAGGATGTCCAGGGTAAGAGAAAATCAATCTGCTTACATTTTGCTTTCAGTCATCAGCATCTTTTTCATCATTCTCAGGATTTTGCTACTTCGTCCTTGAGAGGAGAAGTTGATATGGAGGATGAAGAGGAAGAAGCTAGGAGAATTGAAGAAGAACTGCAGCTCTACCATGTGGTTGATAGAAAACGTTGGGAGTATAAGTAAGTAAAGTCTGTCATCCTACTCTCAAAGTTAATGGTTTTGTAACTCACCAAGAAAATTCTGTGTGATAACTTTAGGCCTTATTCTTGAAACTATTGTGAAATAGCGTAGGAAAAAATGATGCCATGAGTAGTTTTATACACTGTGTTCTGAACTCCAAATCTTATTGCTGCTATGTATCCCACATCTTCCACTAGTCTGTTATAGTCCTTACATCTTGCGACTAGTTTTGTATAAATAACAGAGTCCTTGAACACAAAGGGCAAGCAATTAACACAGAACACACAGCAATATATATGCTTAAGCTCACTTCTACATGCTGAGTTTAACCAAATCTCTCCAGACTACTGCAGCCCTCCAATAGGGGCTTTATGACAACCGTCACCCTGCAAACAGCCTAGATCATATCATTTTCAGTTATTATTTGTACATACTAGAGTGAGTTATCATCATGCAGCAGGCACTGGCACTAATAATGAAGAACTTTGTAAGAGGTTTTGGGTACTAAGTTAGGACGTGATATTAGTTTTTAAGTATCAAGATAATTAGTAGCCTTTAATTAAGGAGGTTTAGAATATTCAGTTGTGACCAGTTTGAGTTGCAAAATCACTTATATTACTTTCTGTCTGGCTTGGTTACCAATCATTTTATGTCCCGATTTTCTACAGTGTTCATCCATACATCTTTTTCAATGTGGATGGCCAAACTCTTACATTTGCCAATGTCAGAGTGGTCCTTGAAAAGCAGGGTGAAAAATGGATAGGATGCCTTCAAGACCCAAGTAATCCAAAGACAAGGCTTGAATACAACATCATGAGTGGTAGCCTTTTCAATGGACTAAAAGTCAATGGAGTAAATTTTGATGAGGATTACAAATCATGGTGAGTTATGGTATGAGTGTATTGTAAAAATTGGGATGCTAAGCACAGGTACCTATTCTCAAAATTAGCACGTATAATTGTGAGGTTCTAATAATTGCCTGCTATATTTACAGTTCTAGGGGAATGTGTACTATCTGAAATATAGTCACTGTTCTGCTAATTCTCATCCATGTTTGCAGCTTTTTCCAATACAGTCAGCAGGCACTTGATCAATCATTGCCAACACCCACCTACCAAAGTAAAGTGCTTGAAATTAACTAATCCCTGCGAGGTTTTTGCCAATTCCTAAATATGTTTTATGAAGAGCCTTGCCTAAGTGTTGGTTTTATCCAAGTAAGTAGCTAGCACAAAGTTAGCCTCTACAATCAAAAAGTTAACTTGTATGGCAATGGTACCTTTTCATGTGCTTGTTTTTGTATGGGTGCTTACAATGCGATGTTGTAATGAAAGTAGGTGCCTATAGTTATGGGGGGCTTATTTTGTATGGGTCCCTATTTAGGTTGTGTGATTCAGAATTAATTGTTTACACTAGCTTTACAATGCCACCACATCTCGACCTCATGCTAAAGTATAACAAGTTACATAGTACAGATTTTTAGTGCTTTAAAATGCTATACCAATCTATCGTTTCGTGTATCTGCCCACCACGTTTCATGTTTTAAAATTGCACACAAATAAATTTACAGTGGTCCAAAACAAGAGTGACAAAATCGAATATAGATCCATAAGGATCTAGGCGGTTAACTGCTACGTCGCAATCAGACTAGGTAGTGGTTCTTTGAGCTATTAAGCCGTGTTTACTACACTGATGATGGTCCACGAATCGAATCGTTTGCAATACTGATTGTGTATTTGCTACACTGATGATGGTCTACGGATCGAAACGTTTGCACTACTGATTGTGAATTTGCTACGGCTTAATAGTTCAAAGAACCACTACCTAGTAAGAGTGACAAAATTTGGAGTTTAGAAACCTTCAGCTGTGGTGCTTGATACACACCAAATTTGTTTTTGCAAAGTACATAAAAGAGAGACTCAACAGTTGAAGTATCACATCATATCCAATCAGCAGTATCACTTTATCCTCATTCCCAGGCTCTCCCAACATGCGAACAAAAAATCAAAAAGAAAGGGGAGAGCCTGGTTTGTCTTAGGTTTTAAATGTTTAGGTTAATTTGACTCTGTTACTAGCCATGGTAGATTCAAGCCAAACTTGCACACGTTTGTAAAGAATGGCACCTGTACTTTACAGAAATCCGCTTCTATAGCCATCACGATCCATTGCATGGCACTGATATGATTCCCTTGTTTGCAGCTCGGGTAGTGCAAAAACTTTACAGTGGATATGGCCGATTTTCACATATTTTGTGGAGTTTTCTTCAGGCTATCTGCCAATACATAGATCGTCCAGAATTGCCTGGGCGAAGCAAAATGGTCCAAATTTTAGTGTGGGGGTGTTGATCGAGTTCCGTGTGACAACGTTGATAGAAGCCACTTGTATACTGCCTAGCTTCACCCAATATCGACTGAAAGTGGATTTCTGTAAAGTATAGGAGCCATTCTATAAAAACGGGTGATAGTTCTGCTTGAATCTACCATGGCTGTAGAGAGCTGGCTCTTAGAAAAGGCAGGAAGTAAGCGGCATGCTAATTACACGTTGGAATGAAGCTTCCCGGACACTTCCTGTTCTTTCTGTAAAATCCAATTATCTGGATTACGTATGACTGTAAATTTGAACAGTTTTCCTCTCTTGCATGCCCCACAAATTGGATAAACAAATACTCAGTATATTTTATGCTTTACCAACAGGAAAAGAGAAGATATTATCATGAAGCTTTCGCAATTTCTAGGGCTAAAGGAAGTAAGAGACCCTGACCCTTCTTATGCACTGAATATTGACAACTTCATCAAAATCCTGGGCATCCAAATGAGATTCAGGTTTGAAATTATATACTGAATACCTGTTAAGGTTCTATTTGTATGATATTAATTTTTGTCACAAACTTTTAATACAAGGTGTGGTATTCCAGTCATCATTATGGGAGATACTGGATGTGGCAAAACTCGGCTAATCAAATACATGTGTGACTTCACAAAGCAACAAAAATCTCTACAGAACTTGTTTACCATGAAGGTGAGTCAGTTATATCATATTACAAGTCAACTCAATACTACCAGGTATGAAAGTGTGCAAAATTTGAGTGAACTGACCATGTGTTGGTTGAAAATCTCACAGTAAGTATGCATCTGCCAATTCAGAATTCACATTTGGGAGATTAACTAATCCTGGAATACACCACATGGCATTTATACCCTGTCAGTTCTCAGTTGGCCAGGCCTTCATTTAGAAATTGATTCAAGGGGGGGGCCAAATGAGTATTTATGAAAAAGAGGGGGGGGGGGGGGGGGGGAGGGCAAAGCCCTGTGTACATTTGCATAAGCACATGTACACTAGGGGGGTCTGATTTTAGACTGTCTGAGACTGCTTCTGGTGCATTCTCAGGGACTTTGTAGTGAATAGAGAATTTTTAATTTGGAAGCAAGGGGGGGCGAGATTTGATCAAGGGGGGGCGAGTGCCCCCACCCACCCCTAAATGAACCACTGACAACTGAGCTCAGCAAACCCTGAAACTTTGGTTTGAGCTGCCAGTACTGTGACCATTAAGCTATGACACAACTCTCAGTTCTCACAATCATCTATATGTACAATACAAGTGGTACTGGATGCTTTATTCTCAAAAACATCTGGCAGTCACTCAGTATGTGCCAACAGAACTTTGGAAATTGACCAAACAGCTTTCAATCATGAGAGAAGCAGTTTCCATCAAGCATTACTCTGATATGTTCAAAGCACTGGCAGTTTTAGCCAGGAACCCTGGGTTTGATTTCCAGTTTGTTGTATTTCTTTCTGTATGAGGTGTTTTTTTTTTGTTTTTTTTTTTTGTTGAATTTTGTATCGAGCCTAACCTCACCCCAAGTGGAAAGATAACGGTGACTTGAATGCATATGACTTGAATGCAGGTGGACAAATCAGCTTGTCCTTCCATAAATATGTCATTAAGCTAACCCACTAGGTACACATAGTGTGGAAGCCTGGCGAAAGTGGAACAGGGAACAGGGAATCAGAGTTAGGTGCACAATCCAGCTTCTAACAATAAGCATAGCCATTGCACGTAGAATGAAGTAAAGCTTACTTGCTATTGCATGAACACTAACTCTAAGACCTATGATAGGTGCTGATGGAGGTAATTGAAGCCCTGTAGAGGCGAGATGATACAAAGGCAGCCAACGTGCTGGGCAGAAGATAGCCTTGCTACTATTGTGTATCTGAGTTGTGTAAGAGCTTAGAATACCACGCAAAGCCTATAGAGAGATGTCGGTCTGTGTTGTACGTAAAGAAGCACTGTTGGCATCAAAAGCGCTGTGGAGGCATGGGATATGCTGTATAGTGTAGCAAACCAGTAGCTAAGTATGCACTTCACTGAGGCATCAAAATGACTTGTAACTCAGTGTGGCTGTGCTGTATCAGTAGTCTGCTACCAGAAAGTTGTAGCTAATAGACCTAGCTTGTTAACAATGTACCTACCTTAGCCTTTATATAAGGCTCCAGAGCTGCAAGTCGGAATGAAATTTGTGTGGTCTCTGAAGTGTCAACATTTTTTGATTGTAATTCAGGTTAGCAATGGTTTAAAAGAAATCACATACCGTATAGCGGGAAATTTTCGCTGGGTGCAAATTTTCGCGATTTTCGCGGACGGACCTGCTTCCGCGAAAATAAAAACTGCGAAAAAATGAAAAATGATGACGTCATTACGTGCATACGTTGAGTACCCATGTGAACAAGATGGTTCTCTACAGTCTGTCTGCCCTCTAAATGGTTGCTGTAAAGAAGAATCAGCCTCCTACTGTACAAAATACCAACGAAACCGTAAGAGACGCTCCGAAGATGTCGCATCAACCGGTAGGGGTGTGGTCAGAGCGTCCCCATTCTGCGAAAATAAAACCGCGAAAATTTATTCTGAAGGGTCTGGACGCTTTTCCGCGAAAATTTGCACCAACGAAAATTTCCCGCTATACGGTATTCTCGTCTTTAGCAAATGTAAGTACCTTCATGTTAAGAACTGTAAAATATCCTGTGTCACTATAGGTCCCATTTTTGTGATGGCAAATGTTTGGCCCCGTATAGTCTCCATAGATTACCTCTCAGGCTTAGTGCTTTAACGTCAATGATAACTGTATCCAGCTTTGGTGTCAAACTTCAGTAAGTCTTCTCAGGTTTGGAAAGAAAGGCTAAAACATTGGGCATACGCATGCACTCTTGTGGCTTTTCTCAACATTAATATTCTATACCATACTTTACTATATACTTACCAATTGGGATGTAATTACCTCATGCCATCAAATTTAGACAAAAAGATGTGACTATTCCCCCCGCCCCACTTTAACTGATGGGAAAGTATGGTGGAGGACTAATACTCTTCTAATAGCAAGTAGCTAGAATCAAGGTATTAACTCTGTCAGTGCGGCTGTATTATAGTTAGCAATGAGTGGACAACTCTTAAGTAATCAAGTTACTGAATGGTATTAAGATGTTAACCCACTGCACTAACCTTTTCACTACTGTAAGAATTTCAATTAAACTAGTTAACTCTGCAGGTTCACTAACAATTTTGGAACACAGTTGAAATAATTGGCAACTTTCAAAATATCAGGCTGAAATACTGTCATTATTCTGGCAGAAAATTAAATAATTTCAAATCTGGCTTCCGCTAGATTAGATTCATAAAAATTCTAAGCACCGAATTTCTTGCACTAGATTAGATCCATCGTTGTAATGGAAGCACGTCTTCCACATAAAGCACTCACCTAGCATGGAGGCTTCTTCTTCGTTCCAGGGAGTGTTGCTTGCAGTGCTACCATAGGCTTTCCCAGAAGTGTAGGCTCCAGGAACTTGATCGTCTGAGCATCATTCTGTGTGCCAGCGACTATTGTATGTACTGGTTTTGATAAGAACACGGTCAGGGGGACCACAACGCCTCCACAGTGACTTCACAAGCATTGTTTTGATAAGAACGCTTCCTGGTGCACTAAACAGTTGACTACACAACTCAAGTTTCTTGTCACTACAGTGCCAAGATCTGGCTTGCATACTTGTTTTGATAAGAACGCTTCCTTGTACACTGAGCAGACTCGTTCTGCCCGTAACTTCGCTGTTTTGTATTATAATTTTATAATAATGTGGGTATTGAAATGTGTAGGTACATGGAGGGACATCTGAACAAGATATTATTGACATGGTTGCAAAGGTGGAACGGCAAGTTATGGAGAACCGCAAGCACAAAACTGATACCATACTCTTCTTTGATGAGGCAAACACAACTGAGGCCATTGGGCTCATTAAAGAAGTTATGTGTGACCACAGGATTCATGGAAGGTATCTTCCAGATGATGTCAAATTTATTGCTGCCTGCAATCCATATAAAAAGTAAGTGGTATAGATTCATAAGATTTGTGCCAGCCATTAATGTAGTTACCAAAAATTGGGACTTCTTATAAATTGTTGCAGACACACAACAAAGATGATTCAGAAACTCGAGTCAGCTGGGCTTGGGTTTTATATCAAAGCAACTGAAACCCAGGAGAGAATTGGTGAGTAATTTAGTCCTGAAATATTTTGTATTCCTGTTTCAATCTCTACTGTTGCTATATTATTATGTTTTTAGGGAAAATTCCACTCAGACAGCTTGTGTACAGAGTGCACGATTTGCCTCCAAGTATGCGACCCCTAGTATATGACTTTGGACAGCTCCAACATCAAAGAGAAGCCGACTATACCCACACAATTGTTCACAACTATGTAAGATGAGATCCATTCAAGAATGCAGATTGTTGATTGGTCAACGCAAACTTATATTATTACTTAAATTTCTCTGCAGAATCAAAAGCATCTGAATCCCAAACTGTCAGTCTATCAAGTATCAAGTGTTGCGAGGATCCTTACCTTCTGCCAGCAGTACATGAGAAAGAGAGAGGTATGCACTACTGATGACATTTTCCACTAAAGTTCAGTTAATAGGCCCAGGTGCGCATGCACATATTGTATGTAGTGGCAAGAACCTGTGTGATGTGCTCTAATCGCTAGTGTCACTTGCTCATTATTAATGCAAGTTACATTAACTTTAAACTGTATATTGCACTTTTGGTTACATCATGGTGTACACTGCGTCAGCAGAAATTGTGGGACAGGGGGAGATAGGTGGGGTCACCCGCAGGGTGCTGTGCACATGGAAGTTGCTAGGCTTGCTGTAAAATGACCATGATTGGCACCGGGTGGGGCAACTCTTGCCCTGGCTGCATGAACGGTCTTAGCAAACACTACTCTCACCTTGTAGGGGGTTTAGTTCTGGCAGGGAAGGCTGCTTGGGCTCTGAATGGCTGTTTGCCAACCGAGAATTCTGACTATTGCATGCTCGTTAATGAGTGGCTGTGGTTCTGCTTATTGAGGCTGAAGATGCACTTGGGTTCAGTTTTGGAGTCAGAGTTTAGACAGAAATTAAGATATGGTAAAGGCATATATGTACAAAAACTAGTCTCAAGTGAACAAATTAGGTGTTAAAGGGTTTTAAAAATCCACTTTTCTTGTTTTGCCATGTCTGAAAGTAATCAATCAACTTTGCAATTTGTGTTGTAAGGGGGGAGCTGATTTTATGTTCAAATGTTACTTCATCATGTGCATTTGGACCATGATGGTATGCTGTACATGCATTCTACTTTACTAAGGTTAACTGGACATGTACTGAACTAAACTAACAAGAGAGCCAGTCTTGGCCATTTATATAGAGAGGTCTGCTAAATATCTGTTGTACAGTTACGAAGTATGTTTGCAGGATAAAGTGTTAGCAAAGCAGGCCGATTTTGCAAGAACCACAAAAGTTTTTCTCCAAGAAAACTTCCCTTACTTTGTTTGGATGCTTGTTTACTTTGCATGTATAAGTGTTAAAGTACATTTGTTTCTTTTATGCCTTTGACAAAGTAATATTATACTACATGTATGTTTATGGTATGCATTGATGTAACTAATAGTAGGATGCACAATGTCATATGAACCCGTATCTAATTGCAGGAGTGATTTGGAATTTTATTTCATTGTTTATATTCTCACAGGATGAATGCAGCTTTGTCAGCCTGAGGGATGTAGAGAGATCCATGATAGTGTTTCAGTATTTCTCACAGAACTACAAGCTATTCTGTGACAGTGTACTGCAGAAAGCAAGCAATGCTGACGCAAACCTCTTTCAAAAAGTAATATATATTGAATCATGTCAACTGTGGCTCACCTTCAATTAGTCTTACGAAAGAGCGCTCATGGGTGAAGCACCTTAAAAATCTGCCAAAGAGGGGGTGGGCACTCTTTAAAGTGTTTCCACATTTAACCATGAAAGAGTGCCAATGTATTTTCACAATCATAAAATTGGTTGACAGCAAAAAAAAAACACAATAATGTACCACTGGGTCACTAGCCTTCAAAGCTCAATTTCTGATGCCTCATGACCATCCGAACAGCAACATGCAGGGTAACGGTATAAAAAGAACTCAACCACATCATCTACGATGCATGTCTGTGTTCACGAAGCCACCTAGTAATAACCAGTAAAGTATAACAAAAAGTTTCTTACCTCAAATACGCATTGCACTTGAGGCCGTGTTTCTCAAAACTACATGAGTGTACTTCATAATTTAGCACTTTCCACAGCAGACGATATTGTATGCGTGTGGTGTATATTTACAGCAGGTTCAATGGTTCAGTATGCTTATTTTGTGTGCTAAATGGGGTGAACCTGGATGACATACAGCGAAAGGTCTGTGTTTGCTGTTTTAATTCACACCACTGCAGTTAAGAGCAACTGATGTCCACACGCATTCATTGGTACTTTCATTAAGTGTCTGCTACCTTCCCCGGCTACAAAGTGCAAGGACCAGGGAAAAGTTCATTCAAGAAGTTGCTTCATTATTTCAAAAACCACTGTTACTGCCTGGTGGATACCAGCAATTTAACAGTGAAGTACAATGGTAAGAACCCCTTCTGTTTGCGTACAGTGATGTTCATCTTCAGAACAATTGTACTCAAAATAGAGCTCATGGGAACTTTACTGAAGTAAATATAAAGTATATATTTAAAAATTCAGTCCCCTATACAATGAAAATTGAATTGTGAGTGCAGGTATAGTTTATGTACGAAATATACATGTTGATGCATGTGGTTACTCAATTATTGACCTACATGTGCAACTGTATTGCTGTTTTGTAATTTTTATTTGACCTGCATGAAGGCAAGAAAGAACTGTAGCAACACATACTGACAAGACTTGTACTGTTACAACCTGTACACTCGAATGACACCAGTATCACTGAGTAACTCTGGTCCAATTGTCCAATTGTTGAGAAAACGACCTTCCCAATATATCAACAACACCACTCAGCAGATTAGAGCAGAACAATTATCAAGCAGCTGCCCAGTGGTGCAGATATCTTGCCAGAATTGCTTTGGAGAGTTCTAGAATAAACACTTGTATCCAAAGTACATGACTTTAGCCAAGTATCAAATGTTTCAGCCTGCTACTATAATCACACCTAGCACAAGTGGGAATTAATGGTTGAGCTCCATTATGGATATAGTGGACTCTGCCTTTAGTATAACCAAGGAACTGGTGATTAACTAACTGCATGACTCGGTTCTCCATGTACAAGCATGACCAGATTATGATGGTGTTCAAGTATTAATCACTTATAGTCAGTAGCATGTACTGTTGTACATTTGGCTAACTTGCAAATATGTTGTTGATTGCCTAATGTATGTTCAATCTTTCTGCCCTCCAGCTGGTTGTCTACAAGCAATTTGATATTTAATTTACATGGGCTGAAGGCTAGTCACTGAAATGTGACTCCAAAAGTTCCTAAGATATAAAACCTGCATGTGAAGTAGAACCTGAATCTTTGGTCTTTTAGGTGCCAAGAAGCACTCCTGGAGAATATGCAGCTGGATATGAATACAGCCAAAAATGTGGCACTGCGTGAAAATGTTTTCATGATGGCAATTTGTATTGAGCTCAGGATACCTCTGTTTCTGGTTGGAAAACCTGGAAGTTCTAAGTCTCTTGCCAAATCCATAATAGCAAAGTCAATGCTGGGGCAAGGATCACAGACCAAGCTTCTCAAGAGTTTCAAGCAGGTAAAGGTGAAACAGTGCAACAATGTGCTTCTACTTAGTATGTACATTCTGCCTCTTAGGTGCGCATGGTATCATACCAATGCAGTCAGCTTTCAACCTCAGAAACCATTGTTGAAGTGTTTGGCAGAGCCATAGCCCTTCAGCGAAAGCAAAACAGATCAAATTTTGTTGCTGTTGTTGTACTGGATGAAGTGGGCCTTGCTGAGGATTCTCCATATCTGCCACTGAAAGCTCTTCATCCTTTGCTGGAGGATGGTACTCAAGGTGCTGACAGCTCTGAACAGGTACAGCATTGGTGACACATACTATGTGTAAAAAATATTGCAAACTGTAAGCAGTCAGCTGATAGATAGCCTGTATTTACAACATGTATTAGTGTCAAGAATAGTTACAATTAAGGCTGGCGCAGCTGTATACTGATAAATAGCTTCAACATTCATGATGGAATGGTCATATGTAATGAATCATGATGTGGTCCTCATGAAGCTCATGGAGTAGGAATTTGGAACCCTCATGTCAATCATTGTAGTCCCACAACCTCTCCCCCAGAGAATGCCTGTTACTAAATTTTGGATGGGCTGAGGGATAGCTTTACAGAGGCTAGAAGGACTCATCATTGGTCAAATCAAAGCATTTACCCTGGCTGTGTATTTAATGTGACTACACAGTATAGCCTAAAGAGCTCCTGAGTCACTAGCAAGAAAACTTGTACCACAGACACTAGAACTTTATTCTTTCTCTGGAGCTCCTCTGTGATAACTGAAAACCTACATCTCAAGGCCCCTGCAATCCTGCCTTTTTAACAACTTGAGTCTTTTTGGTAGAGAACAGACCTGTGTTTATACATAATCCATTTGAAGTGTACGGCAATCAGTGAACCACCACCCCCTCTAAGAATATGTTATGTAGAGAATATCTACTCTGCAGGATGTAGTTTAGGCAATATCACTGTAAAAACAGATTGGTTGCTTTAACTGTAAAGTGGTTATCATGGTTGCATGGTTTACTTCAGTACTAGAGGCCAATTGTATGTTTCTTGTTGTTTCCTCCTCTTTTCCTCATTCTGGGATAAGGAAAAGAGGAGGAAATGACAAGAAAACTACCTCTCTAGTTGTTCTTTACAATTAGCCTCTGATACCAAAATAAGCCGTGCAACTACTCTGTGGTTAAAACAACCAATCTGTTTCTACCGTGCAGGATTCATAACCATCGTTATTTATTTCTGTTTAACTCTAACTGTGACACGATTGCATACTGTATAAGTTTTGTATTTGCATTGTATACTATGAGTGTAAATATTGGGGATCTTTTCTCTAAAGCAAGCACCACAGTGCCAAATTAATACTATTGTACAACACAGTCTTACCAATTTGTAAGTGTTATCACATTTGTAACTTATGTTTTAGATTCTGAAACATGAGGAGAGAGTTGCATTTATTGGGATCTCTAACTGGGCACTTGACCCAGCTAAAATGAACCGTGGTGTCATGGTGACAAGAACAGATCCAGACGTGGCAGAGCTTGAACTCAGTGCAAGGTGTGTACATTGTGCATAAAATTGTGTTTTATGCATATGTAAACTGTAAGTGTGTTGATGTGCAACACCATTAATTCATTCAGGAGCATTTGTTCTAACACACCAAATGATCCAATCACAAGAACTCTGGAACCCTACCTGAAACCAATTGCTGAGGCTTACCTGGGCATTTGCAGACAACAAAGCCGAGAATTCTTTGGTTTAAGGGACTTTTATAGGTAGGTATGCAAGTTGCAATCTGATAATCTATTACAGTGTTCTGTGCTTGGTTTAAAACTGACCAGACTGGACTGAATGAATAACGAATGAAATATAGCTGTGTATATCTCCTCACTTGTACATCACACACTGAATCAGTTTGTCAGCATTTGTAGATTCTGCTAGATGTTTGCATAGGTGTCGAAAGATTTTTGATTGGGGGGGGGGGGGCACACATCAGGGCAGTATCAAGAGCAGGGGGAGCTTTAGCCAAGAAGAAGAGATGGGCAATCAAGAAAGTCAGAGAAGCATCTTATTTATTGTACGTTTTCACATTATTCATGGAAAAATATTACCGGTTCAGCTCATGTGGCATCTGAAACTTCAACAGATGACCAATGAAGTAGGCTATGACGTCTACCTATGAGGTATGATCTCTTGCTATATAGTCTTAGGCTATCACTCGAGCGCTTCAGAGGGGGCACACCAAACACAAGCATCTCGCAGAAGAGTGGGAGTGGAGAGGGACCTAGGCATACTTGAAGATCGCCTCCGAGGCTGTTTTTAATCCTAAAATACCTTTAGTGTTATTTGTAGTTCTTGAGAAGCAGAATTTCTGATCGGCTACACTTGCACTGATTACAGATTCCACACAAATCAGTGCATGCAGCAATGCAGTGTCTGTGGCATGCTCTTGCAGATAGCTTCTTTTTTTATCTGCAAGCAGGATTCTAATTTGGTATATGAGCACATGGAGATGTCAGATACATCTAATAATAGCAACCGTACATTCTATGTAACTTAGCAGCATGTACCTGTTGCAGCCTGTCATCATCATTGTACTGAAGAAACTGCCATTCAGAGTAAACTAAGTGGGTACGACACTATAAAATGACAGTGGCTCATAGTTGGTGTCGAGAAGTCCAACTGCGTGGCTGTGACAAAGATAAAGTCAGTTTGCTTTAATTCTCAACTAGTGGAGGCCTGAGTTTGCTACCAGCAGACATACATAGCTAGCTAGTTAGTCCACATGCAACATGGGCATGGCATACAGCTGAAATGATGGGAAGGTACGTACCCCCAGTGCCGCCCCAGTTCCTATACATATGGTGTGGAAAGCTGTTTCATCACTCCAGTTAAAACTACCAAAGGCACTCTAATTATGGATTGCTCAAATTATATTTGTGATGCAACACAAGATCGGAAGTTCAATCATCCCAAACTATGACACAAAATATGATGTATATTTAGAAAACACATAGCCACACATTGTTCCAGTGCCAGCATATTTTATCTATCTACACAACCTTCCCTTCCATAAAGCTTAGTACTTTATCCTTCTCACACTCACATTACCTGCCTCTTTATGGACCAACCACTAGATCCACTGCCTGCTCTGCCTCATGTTTTCCAAGTTTTGTACCACTATGCGACATTTTAACCCCAGGCATGGTTTAAAGTATTTTCAACCTAGTTGTACTGTACTTTTTGTTGTACATTGTAATGCCTCTGTCTGCCCATTTGTCTCAGTCTAAGTTGTTGTATGCTCTTTAATTTGCTTTGTAAGTTGCCATTAACATTAGCTGTCCTGCTAGTTAAGCCACCTTTGCTATTGCACTAAACATATTTAGTGAGAAAAATGTTTCACTTCATTGCCTATAATTTTGTTCTTACTTATGCTTGGGCACGCTCACCCCATACTAGAGGGTGAAGTGTCATTTTTGTCATAATGCACACACACAGACATACGTATATATATGTATAAGTGTATGTAATATATGTGTGTGCACATACATTATCTGTTGTATGTCATTCCGTATGTTTTTGACACTGTAATTTAAGACCATAGCCATGGGCTGCATGCAGACCCCAAGAAAGATTTTCATACACGGATTTGATTTCTCTGGCAGCTCAGCCAGCCTGGTTAGCTCCAAGTTAAGCTTGATGACAGTTTTTAAGAAAGGCCAGGAAGGACAGTGGAAGGACAGTCACAGTGTGTGCACCTATTGTATGTGGGAGAGCAGTTGCATGCAACACTCAGGATAGACAACTGTAGTGCGAGCATCTACTGTATGTATATAAGGGCTAACAGTTGCAAAGACCAACTACTTACAAGATCCAGAAGGCAGCAGAAATTGTGCTTAATGGTTTGATGCATAGTTAACTTCCCTTTGCTATTTCTCTGAGATGCCTCAAGTAAGGAGTAGTCAGGTTGTGTTCAGTATTAGCCTATGAATGTAAACACGGTTAGCAAGAATAGATCTCTTTAGGTTGGACAAATGGCTCCATTGAATGGCACCACTACATGCAACTATTCTCAATCATAGCAATTTTCTCAGGTACTTTTGCAGACAGTAGATTGACAAACCTCCTTTAGCTACACACCACAGCCTGTGTGCTGTGATCTGATACTTCACTGGTAAAGCCTTGGCTATATAACAGTTCAGAGCTGCAATGTATTGCTTGGTCATGCTCGCCCCACAATGTTCTACATTCTCCTAGTAATTAATATCACTTTTGCCCCTGATGCTTGCTCACCACCGGGAGTGTTTTGTTCAGATTGAAGTGTAAGGTACATAGTATTTTTGTCACAGTCAGTAATATCTATAGATGAACACTTATACCAACAATGCTTACATAATTTTGCAGGACAGACTCCTGCACAGTTGCTATGGTTCTACTTTCTCTTATAGCACAATCAAAATGCTCTACTGGATGTGTAAAGAAGCAGAGCTCAAGCTTACATGGCACCAGATTGAACATGCAGTAAGAAGAAATTTCGGAGGGCTTGAACAATTTGATCCACTAAGAGTGTTTAGAAACAAAGTAATCATGCCACGAGTGACTGACCTATCTCACTTTCCACAAAAGGTATGCATGGATAGTAGCTTGCTGTAGCTTATAAGTTAAGTATAGCTTAATACAAGCTATGAGTATGTTTGGGTACCAGAGTTCACTACCTTCAGTACCCTCTGATACTTGTACTTAACTAGGCTGTCACAGTTCAGTTTCCTTTGAATCTGCAGTAAAGTTAGTAGTTATATGTGATATACTTAATGAGATCAGTCTGATAATGACATCCACATTGCCTACAATAGAGCCATACTCATTCTGCCTTCTGGCACAAACATTATATGCACATTTTGCTTTCATTGGGTGTAATGAGCATGGTTAAAAAGTAAGCTATTTTCTGGGCGAAGGGTGAGGGGGAACTTGCAAGTGCACATATCTACTCATGACACTAAAAGGTTTCATTGATCAATAAAAAGAGGAGAGCTGTTTAGGTCTTAGGATGATCGAGAAATTCCCAATATATCTTTCAGCACAACTGGTAAAGAGCATATGTGTGCATGCATGTTTGAATGAGAGAAGTGCATCAGTTAAACATGCAACATTGTGTTGACAAACTTGTTACTGTTACCTGTCGTATAGCTTCACTCCAAACTTATGCCAGACAACTCACCTGTGGAACTGATCAAGGCAAACCTGAAGCACAAGAATACAGAATGGAATGGGTATGAATAATCAACTCCTGTACCTGGTCATACATTTTCAAGGATGAGAAATGAATAAGATGGTTTTATAGGCAGCTTGTTTGGAGGTTAAAAACTGATGCATAGTTGACTAGGTCTTTCTACACTACTTGGTTGTTAACTACGTACATAAAACCTCCTTATACGTAATAGATTTACAATACCACTAAGACCAAGTACCGACTGTATGAATATGAATCATTCTTATAATTTTTGATATTATAGCATGCCATGTTCATACTACCACACGTTCATGGGGGAATAATTGTTAAAGCTATTCAACGATGATTCCTCTGTATAGGCTGCCTTAATTAGTTCCTCAGAGCAGTTATACATTTTCTATTGTGAACCTTGCAAGCTAAATGGCTTTTGGTGAGGGAGTCAGAAAATGTTATATACCTAGTGCACTTTCCTTATCAAATACTTCAAGTTTGGTTTCCTACAATGGAAAAACTTATCATTTCCACTTAGAATACTCTTCGCTGGATGACCCAGACTACTTTGTTGGTTATTATCTATGCCCACTTCTTTTTCTTCACATACAGAGAGGACCGCTATTTGTTATTCATCACGGAAAACTATGCTGCTTTACGGATCCTTGAGCACTTTCTCCTAGGTGATTTGTGTGAGGAAAAGCCACTGGTTTTGTTTGGAAGCAGATTTCCCAAAGATAATGAATTAACAAAGGTGATCATGATACTGTTAGTTCTATCATCACATACTGTTGCCATCAAAAGCGCTGTGGGTGCATGAGATGTGCTACAGTGCAGCGAGCCAGTAGCTAAGTACACACTTTATTGAAGTACCAAAGTGACTTGTAACTTGTGAACAGTGTACATACCTTACTCTTTGTATAAGGCTTACATGCTGAAAGTCAGGGTGACGTTTGTGTGGTCATGCACTAAAGTGACAACACTTTTGATCATCAAATTTGTGTAGACTCTGTTTTGCTGGAAGAGAAAAGGTTGAAATGGTTGGCATATGGAAGCACTCATATGGCTTATGTCACATTACTGTACAATTATTCATTTATTCATTACTATAAATTTTTTTCTTTCCACTTTTGGTTGGTGTAATTTATATGCAGGTCTGCCGTGACATCAGCCAGATCAAGATCTGCATGGAAACAGGAAGGACTGTGATTCTCCTTAATTTGGAAAATCTGTATGAAAGCTTGTATGACCTCTTGAATCAGGTAAATTGTGTTCCTTGTATTATGTATAGGAGGGATGTGTCCAATTCATCATCGCAAAAGCAAAGCAATGCTCTTCTGAGTGTTCATTTGCACAGGAAATTTACCATAGATGTCCATGGTAGGGGGCTCTGATTAAACCAGAGAAGGTTTGCTTCTGTAGCTAAACATTAGCTAAATCATGATCTACCTGCTTTTTAGAGGCACAAATCTTTTAATGAACAGTTACGTACTAGTATTTACAAGTAGCACTCCTATATGTCATAGTGTTAACACTTGACAACTCCAAATCCCTTTGGCTATGACCTCTGATTACTGAATGTTGCCTTTTACTTATATTCAAGATAAAGCACTGATAATAAACATGATCTACCAAGTATAGTTTTACCTATAGTGCTAACATTGATCTGGAGATCCTTACAGTTTCTACATGGCAAAGGTAGTAAATAATTGATGCACAGTACGGACGGTCTCTTGGTTTAAAGGTAACTCTTTGTTTTATAACTTCGGTTCACTTTGTGGTGTGTGTGTGTGTGTGATCCAACTACCATTATTCAATAACGTAAGCATACGTTTGCAGATTTATGTATTTTCTGTTACTCTTGCAGTATTACACGACATATGGAGAAAACAGATACGTAGACCTTGGGCTACAAAGCCACCGAGTGCGATGCCGAGTGCACAGAAACTTCAAGTAGGCTTAAAAATACAAAATATAATTGTATCAATAAATCATAATAATTATTTATGAAACATGCAGGCTGATCCTAATAGCTGAGAAACTGAAAGTTTATGAACAATTTCCCATCCCTTTAATAAATCGCATGGAGAAACATTTTGTGTACACTGCAAATGTACTAACGACAGAACAAAAGCAAATTGCATCCAAACTCTCTGGCTGGACAGAAAAATTCTCCAAAGTACAACCAGGGTAAGACATTCCCTCGGTGAACTTTTTTTACCCATTTGATAACTTCAGAATTTCTCTTTTCAGTGATCACACATTCAAGATAAAAGATGCCTTCATTGGATACCAAACCGATACACCTGCAACAGTGGTTCTTCAAGCAGCTTACCTCATCAAAGCCTCCCACCAAACACTGATCGAGGGCTGTACTGAGGATGAGGTAAACAATGCATAGTGTTTGATTTAATAACTTACTGCAAATTGGGAAAAATACAGTGTTAAAATATTTCGTTGGCCTGGACAGCAACAAATTAAACACACTTAAAAGAAACATGCAGCATTACACGCTTGCTGTTCAAACGTGTGAATACTTTGCCATACATTTCAAACGTAAATATTTCAGCATAGATTTCAGAATCAAAATATTTTATATCCCATCAGTTTCTTTAAATGTTTTTAACACTAAAATTTGTTTTACAACATTTGACTATTCTTGGTGATTACTTTCATTTTGATTACAGATGACACAAAAGTGCAAGAGGCTATTGCTCTACACTGCGTGCCCTGATGCCCTAATTCGATTGCAGAAAGGAGCACTCAAAAGTGACCAGAAAGAGCTATGCCGCATTTATTTTAGTGAGCAATGCCATTCCTCCTTCCAAGACTTCATGCGTGCTCATACAAGTGCCCACAACTCAAACAACTATTTTCAGGTTAGCAACTGAATACTGGGTGGGACCTGGGAACGAGGCTATCAGCGATATGCACAAGCTATTTGTTACTTGGTATTATCATTGCTTTGTTTTTTGTTGTTAGATAACTACATACAGCCGTCTTCTATCCAGAGCAGAGGTAGAGGAGTTGGGAGCTGCTCTCAGTATGACAACATTTTCCTGCTTACTACAGGAGTTTGACACGGAGCAAGATTTTCAACAGGCCATCAGGTCCTTCACTAATGTGCATTTTCTGACTACATAGACTACAGAAGTTTCATGTCTCTAGTTGTAACAGAATATTACTTTTATGAATTCCTTTTATAGTGAAGCATTTCAATCCAGAAAGAGGCTACTTATTGTCCAGTGCAGTGCTGGAAGGAAACACAACAATCTCATTTCATATGCAAGATACAGAGTTCCCCTTCTCCAGGAAACTGTAACCCACCTTAAAGAACCAAGTTCCTATGTGGTATTTGTGATTCACATACCACGCCACCATATAGATACATCTGTGTTTGGCTTGCAAGGAGGCCAATGGCTCTCAGCACACATTGATGACCTCAGAGAGAGTAACATTGCACCATATGTGGCAATGGGGAAACGCATTAGTGATCTACTCTGTAACCCTGAATCCCTCAAGTCTGGTGAATCTCTTTCATCTTCACTACTTTATCAGCGACTGCATAGCTGCATTCAGACAGCTGCGTCACGCCTTCATAAATCTGAAGAGCAACCATCAACTAGATCAGTACAGAGGATTAATATCCTGCTAGATCTCATACCAAAATCTTCAGCTCAATCTGGAGGTACGTGTATGTGTGCATGCATCTATGTACCATTGAGATAATTATAATTGTGCCAAGTAGACTACTGAAATATCCTATGTTTTTGATCTCCCTTTTAGATGCACGAGTGCAAGGTTTTTATGAAGCACTGATTAAGCATGTCCATCAAATGGTGGTTGATCACGAAGGAATATCTGATGATCTGAAAGAGTGGGTTCTTACTCAGGCATTAAGTTCAAAGGAACTTCACAACAGGGGTACATTCCAACACGTACTTTCTCAAAAGATGGATGATGTCATTGAGCCCAAGTTTGCTGAAATTCTAGCCTTTATTGATACCAACCACAACCTTGACGTGATACATGGTCAACATTCAGCTGTATCTAGGCTATGGATTAGTTTCTTCAGCAATTCTCAGATTTGCCACTTCAGTTATGAGGAATTAGCTGCCAAATCAAGGCAGCGTATACTAGCAGAGGAAGAATTCAGATGCCAGTTCCCTTTTTCCTGGCTTGTAAGACAGTCCGTTGAGGAAGCATGGAGCACAGCAAAGAACACAGCAGGCAAGTGCATGGATCTCGCTACCTTTCGAATTTTGATCATTGAGGTGCTAGTTAATTTGCTGATTGATACCAAAATTGGTTACCGAGGAAGATTTACACTGACACGAGTATGTTCTATTGGTACTATCTATTTACAGGACGTGCATTATTGACCAAAAAGAAAATTTGGCCTGGCTTAACTTACTTGAAATTTGAAATACCATTTGTTCTTGGCATTGTCATAATTATCTTTATTATTTACAGATGCTGACCAGCTTCCTCGCTATATCCAACTGTGTAATATACTAAACAGCACACCAATTGGGAAACTGCTTGAGACAGTTCAAAATGATGAAGGAATTGACCTAGCTAAAAAGTACATTACTGACTATGTTAGAAGTGCTCGACGTTTGCTTCCTAACCAACATGACAAGCTAATTAAGGTACCGGTACATATTGTAGCTGGTACATCGCAGTTCACATGTATGTTGACAAAAAACAAAATGTGAATGTCATTATCTGCAGCTAATGGAAGATATATTGTCTAGCAAAGCAGATACTTTCTTGGCTCAGGATTCTACACTGATGCACAGGATTGCTGCAATTCATGTGGCCTATCACTCTTGTGAATCACAAATTCTTTGCTGTGTTCAGCTGGTGCACTCATTTCCAGAACTGAAAGATGCCCTTGCAAAAAAGTGTAGAACTTCTAATGGAGGGCTGGTATGTAAGCCTTACTACAAGGTGGTACCTAACCTTAAAAATTTCATGGTTTGTAGCTATGTAGCTACTGAAAACCAGTAGCCGCTACATTTGGTGTTTTAACCCCTGGCACCCTAAGCATCATGAAATACTTAAAAATTCATCAAAACACTGATTTAGTTCACAATATAAGCAGTTATCATGTAGTATTGCGTAGCTCTACTACTACAGTACATACAATGCATGTCATTAAAAATCATGTGGCACGCACCTCAGAAACTGTTTCTGCTACTGCTTTGGAAGGTTTAAACAATGCTCCAGTACACCAAGGCAACAAAGCTGTGGAACTTTTCTTTGAGGCTCTAAACTCCAAAGTGTGTTTTGGACTAGATTCCCCCCAACCCACACACACACACTTCCCACTTAAAGCTAATACATGGATAGATTTGGGTCTAATAGCTTGTTTTGGGGTGGAACCTTCTACATATCTGCTGTATGCTATGTGAGAATGAGTGATTCTGCATTAGCTGGACTGACTGTACAATACTCAATAGGCTCCAGTTCATAATGTTAATTTCTTGCATATTCTTCCTTTCAGAAACTTCTGTTGATTACAGTAGAAGAAACTTTGAGGTATCTACAGCCTCCATGGGATCAAGGAGAACCTGGACTCTGTGAATGGCTGGGGAAAGTGTATCAAGTTCAGACTGCAGTCGAATCTGTCCTGAATAGTCAGCAAGACGAGTCATTTGTACAGAATAAAAGGTTCACTTATGAAAATGACAGTTCTTGTGTTACCGCATGTGACATACATATCTTCAATTTTAGGTATCAGTGGTACTCCATCATTGTGATACGAATGTTTGTGGAGAACATAATCTTGAGATGTGGCAGTGAAATGGTAAAGTATGGAAGATGGCTTGAGATGGTGAGTAGTGTACAATCGTAATGATTACTGAGTTAAATAAACATAGTGGTTGGCTCTTTACATATTTTGTTTTATTTCCCCTTTTGTTGTGTACATCTGTGAAGGATGTTAAAGGTGGTGCAGACTTTGCTAAAGCTGAAACACTCAGGAAGATCCATTTCTTAATCCAGAGCATGGATAAGGATCTCCCCCGAAAACTCAGCATGTAAGAATGTCTAAGTCAACTCTTATGAATAGTTTGGTATCTAATTTACCCACCCTACCAATCTAAGTGGACACAAGTTGACTCGGTGCGACTGTGTGATGTCATTTCCTGCATTGCTCATTACTCTGATATGTCTATGGCACGTGGTATGACTCCAGATATTATTTTCTTTCCATTTGCATGAAATGGGAAGTGATAAATTTCTCAAATTTTAGGCTCTGTCGTGAGCCAAGACATGAAAACTAGTGACTTCTATTACTCGCTTCATTTGGAAGTGATGCAGGGAGTTACAAACGCTCATTCTGAAGTCTAGTGCTATTCTAGCATTGATCAAGTTAGTGTTATGACTCCCCAGCCACTTCCAATCCCAGACCCAAAAGTATAACCCAACTGTTTTTTGGGGCCTTCCTTGGCTCACCTAGCTTGAAAAACAAAGAGAGTAGTAGAAAGCTCACTAGTTTTATTGTGTTGAGTACCGTTTAGATTTGTAACAGCATAGCTCACTGATCTTTTGTTCAATTGCCTTGGTTTTACCCCATTCAATGTCACAAAGGCTCTAGACTTGCTGTATGCCCTGTAAAGACTACTATGATAAAACAAAAAGTTAAATGCTATCAAGAAATCCCATATATGGCTATACATAAGTACCCAAAAATGACTAAAGGCTGCAGTCCAGATGTGACATTGCTCTACAAAATATTGTTCCATGCATATGTTTTTGCTTACACACAACTGGTCCATTCAGGTAACAATGTGCTTTGTCTACGAATTGCACATGTGCAAGCTGCTGTCCTACACTGTTTCAGCTCCTAGGCTACAGCTTATGAATACTTTGCTAAGTACTATTTGACATGCGTACACTGCACTAAAATTATGATGCAATTTGGTGAACATCACTTGAGGACCAAGGAGCATTCAACAGCAGTTAACAATCATTATCATACGTCTAACTCACGCGAATGTATGGGAGTCAATGGGGAAGTCTTGTAGCTGCATGTAGTTTATAAAAAGCCGTGTTTTTTACTACAAGTCACGTGAGAACCGTATCAGTACTACAAATCATGCAAGAATCCGTATCACTACTACAAGTCATGCAAGAATCCATATCACGTACTACAAGTCATGCAAGAATCTGTATCACGTACTACAAGTCACATGCGTGCGTCTGAACGTGCAATGTAAAATCATTATCACCATAGTACCAAGCTATTTTTTTTTGAAACTAAAGTGGAAAGAAAATATATGGTATACAAACAGCAAAATGTATCATGGAGGGTGAGGACTGGTTTGTTGCCATTTGCATTGCTATTCGTGCTGCGCACTCGTAACAATACAGGCGGCAGCAACCGGTATAGCTTTGTACTATGGTGATACTTATATAATATTATAGCTAAATGCTGTAGTTCACTAATCATATTAGCATGTTATCTTTTCACTTGTGATACAGTCATGGCCATTCTGAGCACACAGGTGCCTAATTTATCACAGCATCTCAAACTTTACACAGAATGGATCCCAAAGTTCTTCGCACAGTGAGGCACTGCTGTCACCTGTTCTACATGGAAGTATTATCTACTCTTTGCTTTGGACAGGAGTCCTTACAGCCAGAATTAATTCAGCTGCTAATAGAATCTGTCTTCAAAGCAAGAGAATCAGGTGCTGGACTAGGCACCAGACCCTTGACTCCATACAATACAAAGACAGATGATGTTCCTACTATTCGTTCTTCACTACTTCAGCTTCTTTTAACACACAAGTCAGTAAGATTACCCTAGATTGGAGGTGAACCTGCAATTACTAATGTAATCTTATATAGTCTATGTTGTTGTATACATAGCATCATAATGACTTGGTTTGCTCTTACTGTATGTGGTGGTCACAGAGACTCAGGTGCACTAAGGCATAAATAATGGTTGCGATGTGAGGTAGTTAAGTGTAGTGCTGGTTTCTACCATCAACCTTCCAGCATGTTAGTCACTTATTGGTAGCTAAGATGGAAGGTATTTGTGTGTAGAAAATAACAGTCTTGGCCTACTTTTGAGTTATGTGACAACGCTATAAAATTTCAATCTTGGTTCGCTACCACTGCTGAAAGTAAAGCTGACCCAGAGTAGTTCTAACCGAAACAGTCAATTAATTTGCTATTCAAAACGGCCAAATTGGCAAAACACAAACTCATACATTTTTACACGGTGTAGTAATTTTAGGATCCCCTATGAGAACTAGTTACTGCTGTTGTTCTTTTTGGCATAGCAAAAGCAGACACCCTATAGCACTAATGGGAAATGCTCCTGTGTTTTCTATTGGCCGACTGCATTGTTTCTCTTTGCCTGAAAGGTGGAGGAGGGCGTGCCCAATGGTAGATTTAGATTGATGGCAAGTAAGCTCTCAACAAGTATGAATCCAATGCAATTAGCTAATACTGCATCAAAGTTTAAGCACAGTAATCGTGCACGCAAGGACACTCAGAATGGTTAAGGCATACCCCAAATTTGATTTCAGCTCAATATTTGCTTTCCCCTTGAACTGAACACAAAATACAGAGGATAACTAAACAATCATTGATTAACCAAGTAGCAACTAATAATTCATTGCTATTTTGCTACATGCAGAACATTGAATGCCCTATGATACCAGTAAAGTTGTTGAGCAAAAGCTCTTGCTCATGCACCTAAGGATAAATTTCTAGAAGCACAATACAGGAGATTTTATGTCTCAAATTGGTGCTTATTTATACCATCTAAGTTCACCTCTCCCGTGACAGCAACTGCAGTCCCTGTTTTCAGGTCCAGTAAAACTAATCAGCAACATGCTCTGAAAGTTGTATCTAGCTGCAAACCCTAGCCATCTGGCATTCCGCATTAGCTACCAAGATGACAGGTGATCATCACTCTTAATGGTTCAAGACATATTTTCATCTCCCGCTCCAAGAAGCACACAGTGCTCATTGTTAAGATAGCTCTTCATTAAGCCAGACCCATCTACTTCACAATTGGCTATAACACAAGGTGTGCATTACAAACTAATGAACAGAATAACACAAGCATGCAATGCAAAGAAGCATACACGTGGCAACCATTTAATCACCACCAACTATAGCAATACTTTTGCTTACTTCTGTGTGACAAATAATACATTTGGAGACGCCCTTAACCTACCTGACTATCTGCCTAGTGTTACACTAAGGTTACCATGATTTTGTCACAAAGCAATAACCACACTGTGGCCAAAGCAGTGCACCCAAGCATAGAAGCCATAGTATTTCACCACTGGGTGCAAACACTGTGGTGACATGCTGAATACAGAGTTTATACAACTGTGTACACTGAACTCATTTACTTTTATATTCCCACCTGAATGTAATAGTGTGGACAGGCAATTGTTGCAGTGCTATTTTGAGAAACTGCAAGAGACCTTGTACTCACAAAGCAAAGGCCATGTGGAAGAGATGAACAAGATATGCTTGTTTTTCATCATGTGTTATGAGGTTTGTAATACTGGTTTGTCTCGCATGTTGGTAAGTGTACAAAAGTAAGCAAGACTATGAACCTGCCTGGCGAGTATACTCACCAGGCAGGTATACTTACTACCTAGGCGACACCACTGCATAAGATTGAGCAATACCTTTACTATGTGTTCAATTTGGGTATACTGTATACCACAGTCACATGAAAGAGTACCCATGGATGAAACATGCATGTTCATCAAGGAAGGGGTTAATTTGGGTTTCTTTGTTTTGTATGCATTCATCCATGAAAGAGTGCCCAACCTTATTATCACCAAACACTTGTTTCAATATGTCCTGGGCAATTTACCCATTTCCGTGCAAGCACCATCCCACCAATTTTGACAGTTCTGTGGTTTTGCGAGGTCCTCCATGTAACCGCCCACCATGCGAAATTCTTGCTTGGAGGCTGTAGATCCATTTCACAGTTGGTATATATGTATTGTCGATAAGCTGACGTACATAGCTGGGAACATTTGATGTTCTTCAGGCGCCACGACATCCAGCAGTGCAAATTTCGCAATTGCAAGTGGTGAACACTGCAGAGGCTTGGCAATGAGGGTACAAGTTGGCTTGGTTTCTAGCATGATACAGCTTTCTCTACCACTGGGGTGGCCTTGTCTGACGGAAAACAAAGCACGGGCAAAGGGACGATGTGTGCAACTTCAGATTCAGGATGGACACTTGCATGGGGATGCTGTTAGTTGAACCATTCAAGCACCTCCTCCATGCAACCACCCACCTCCAATTTTTGGCGTTTGAGCTGTGAGCGCCCATGAGCACTTGCCCAGGACAATGTGGTAAAAATGAGTCTTTACACTTGCAAACATTTTCTGCTCTTTCTAACCACATCTTCTATAGGACTCAAAGCTGAAAGTCAACAGCAACCTGTCACTGTTAGAGAAAGTAGAAGTTGCAGCAACTTCATTACAAGAAGGCCATACTACACTGATCAAGAACATTCCCCAGCAAAGACTTACCTTTGAATGTATAGAAGGCCTAGCAAAAGTGAGGTTTGCACTTGGTGTTGTTGCAGAAGTGCTCTGTACGCAGAGACCAACAAGGCATGCTCAGATTACCAAACTACTTCAAGTTGCCAGAGCTATTGTGGAAGATGAAACAATTAACCAAACTAGTGCAGGTCCAGCTATATACTTGCTGAAGCTGATAGTGCGACACTATGGCATTTCATTTATGAATGATCTGCAGAAACAGCACAACTGGCTTGTACCTTCAAGCCTTCCCAAGTCTAAAAAGGTATAGTTTTCCGCTGCTGCAATATACATTAGTTTATGAATGAGCATTGGTTCTGTGAAAAGCTAACTTGCTGTCTACAAGAAACTGTGTGCCTCAGCATGTAGTATAACAACATTCTTATATACATGCAAGGCTACATCATATACATAGCAAACTATCTGCAATATATTATGTGAGCCAGAAACATGAGAGAATTACTGACTAGGTTCATCTCCACACAGCCTATTTCAAACAGAAATAAAAGTAGTGTAATTATCCAAACTACATTTCTATCTTCATTTCTAGGAACAAGTATTGAACCCATTTATGGTATACCCAAGCTACGCAAGACTGCACAAGCTTGTTGCTACCTCTACCTGTTTTTCACCAGGAGAAAGCTCCCATCATTTTGAAGAAAGCATTAAGGTAAGTAACTCAAGGCAAGTTACTCAAGGTAAGCTAGCTGTGCAAAATAATCCCCTTTTTTCTTGTTCTTATCAGGATCTATTGCCACAAGATATTGTGCCTCTGGTTGGAGCTCTGTATGAAGTTATAACCCTTTCCCGGATGAAGAGCCCATCACTACAGATCAATCCTGAGGTTAGAAGTTTACAAGATTTGCTTCTATTTTAAAGTCAACCTTTTGCTTCTCTTTAGGTTCTGCAGAAGCTTTCACAAGTAATGAATCAGTGTCAGCTACTTGCTAGAGCATTAAAGGTATTAATTTCTCAAAGCAATCTATCTGGTATGACTATACCTTATCCCAAATACACGGGTCAAGAATTTGAAGTTTTGTCTCCCAACACAGATTCGTTCAGTAGCAACATCTCTCATCAAGAATACCTACAGTGGCTCACTGAATGATTTGCGTGCATCACCAAAGCAACCTCAAGAGTTTCAGACTCTTGTAGCTGTTATTGTGCATACAGTGTCTGTCTTCTTTATCAAGCAGTCTGAAATGTTTCATCAGCCCTTCACAAAGATCCTCACAGGTTCATCAGCCCTGGTGGTAAGTAATCACTCAGTAATGTACATGTGAGCAACTTTCTTGGTGTACATGTTCAGACCTGGGTCAACTTGGGTCAGCCCAAAAGTGTGTGTGTCTAAGTATTACTTTGTATGATAGCTCAATGTGTGATTGTCTTGTGCCATGAGCACAACTTACAAATAAAAAGTAAAGTTGCCACTGCCTATCAGCTAACAGGACAAGTTTCGAACTTGCTCTACTTCCTTTCATGGTTGGGTGTGGTTGACAAATCATGTGACTACTAGCCAGAATGGCTGCATGAATTTGTCATCAAGTGAGTTGTGAGTTCTCTACACCTCCTTAGATGTACCTCTGCTATTCTATATTATGTAGAGATTTTATTGAGCGTTTGGAAGAAGCTACATTGACTAAACTTCTTTCCTTAGTTTGACCGGGGCTAATCTACCTGACTTGAAGTTAATATATTAGACAACCAAAACGATTGCCACAAGTATCTAAATTACACCCAAAAATTGTTTTGTTGACTTACGTACATAACTCTACAAACATGCACTCCTCAGAGGTTATTTTAGTTCAGCTTGTTGTGTTTGAGAATGCCATGGGTTTGAGAAAAGGTCTCTACTCCTCAAAAGACAACACTACAAGAATTGAGACTCTTGGAGTATTTATTATTGTGGTGTCTGTTACTTGTGCAGTCCACTGTTGGAGGTTTCATACACATTGAAGCAGTCAGACTATAAAAAATCATAACCTGAACTTTTATTTTCAGATAAAGTACCATTTACACCTGCACATGCAGGGTTTACATGTACGTAGTTTTTCTTTACCATTTGAGGTTACAAATTCTTTTATCACAGAACATGTACCTACCAGCAATGCCAGAGGATACAATTCCTGATTTGCTACCTGTTTTGGCTCAGAAGGACCCCAATGGAAAGTTCTATGGTAAGCATGTTTATGTACATGTACGTGGCCTTAATTCCCAGGTTTCTCTCAAGCTTTGCCAGTGGAAGATCTAGCAATAATACCGTACAGCTAGTGTATCAATGTTGAACTGCCAAAATAAGATCTTCATTATGCAATTTTGCTCCTGTTCTCCAAACTGTTGTCAAACTATATGGTGGAATTTTTTTGTCGTTGTTGCCAGGCAAAAATTTGCCAAAGCCAGTACGATTTTGCCTGATTATTTTCACATGAATATCACTTGAAACCTCACCCACCAACATATGGCACCTGGAACTAACAAATCCTTGAGAGAATTTGGCCTACTTGTATACCGATGTTGATGCTGATACCTCGATCAGCTAACAGGTGATAAATACTTAATTCTTGTGTTGAGACACTCCCCTATTTTAAATTTTTTCACTTGAAATAGCTGGCTAAATTGACGAAAGGTTACCTCTAGCAAGAACATTTTCACTTGCAGTATTTCTCTTATTATGATGATTTTATAACAAATCATGAGTAAATTAGGAACTTCTGCCAATGGGAGAGAGCTGGAGTGGAACCTGGGAAATGTGTCAGATAGTTACTATGTACAAAGGTTTATATTTTAAATTTTTTTTTCTCTTTGTAGTCTGTCCAAAGGGACACCCATACTTCATAGGAGTTGTAAGTGCTTGTTAACTATCAGCCACAGTTCTGATGCCTAAAAATAACAGGTATTCTATGCTATTTTTCTGTTTGCAGTGTGGAAGGCCATGGGTGGAAGCAGTATGTCCATACTGTAAATCAAAAATTGGTGGTCAGCGTCACATCTCTGCAACTGGAAATGCTCAGTATTTGAGAGGGTATGCACAATCAGCAGTAGTGAAGTTATACCGTAATCTCGTGAGAGGGCACACACTTTTGGATTTGTTTATGATTCAAATATATGTCCACCGTTGAGCATTCTTCAACTAAATTTGTGTGGGTACAAGATTGCATTCATGCAAATTTGAGAAGCACTATTCATATTTGAGTTTAAAAAATTATTTGGCAAGGCAGATTGCAAAGTGATGGACATAGCTGATTCAGTGCTAGCTACATCATGGTGTTGTGCTACCGTTCAGAGTTCTCACTGCCACTGGGGCTTCATAAAGCTGGTGGGCATTGATGATTCCATTACGAGCTGTTGTATGCTTACTGTCAGCTCAGTCGGATCAAACAGGGTAGTAGACACATACTTTGCTATCAAAAAAACATACCTACCTCGGCCTGTGAATAAATGCCCGCCCCTTGGGCAAACATATAGTGTACTCCAACACATGGGTGCTCTTTAATGGTATTGCATAATATCATACTCAGACCCCCAATATGTAACTAGACATTGCATCTTTTAGTAATTCATTGCTTAGAGAAAGTCACCATGCATGCTGTCTGCTACACTGTACTCCTTTGTGGCTACTTTTCACACAAGAAAAAGCTCTGCCATCCTCTACAATCTGTGAGAGTGTGGCTTGTCTACACAACTGTCCTTAGCCTAGCCTTTGCAGAGCAGGTGATCACTCTCCACCTGACCTTCCTGGTTGTCATCATAAGGGTCTTCATTTACACTGGAATACTCACTCTTTATGACAGTTCAGCAGCATAAGCATGCAGTGAAAATCATTCACTGTGACAGTGAAGCTGAGAAAAATATTACTTTTCCTGTGGAGTGTGAAGGCACACAAAGTGTTATATAATGATTGATATTAAGGCCGTAATAATAAATGCTGTCGTTTCTCAGGCATTCATGTGCACTGATTTTCAACTGCATGAAAGGATAGTTATGTAGACACCTCTGGCAGTAATAGCCTGTGTCACACAATCTCTTATTTAGTTTAGTCTCCACAGTTGTCTCAACATTTGGAGTCAGAAAGATATTCATTTTGTTGATACAGATTTTTGTAGGTCTGAAGTTTCTAAACAATGCTCATAAATGAGCTTACTACCATTGCAAAGTGTTCAAACAATTCACATGGCACTGTTTTACAGCAACATTCTTTTGAGTGCTACATGGCCTTGGCTTCTCTAAACTATTTCTGACATCCTGTTCTGTAGCTTTGTACACAGTTGTACACAGGCACTGCTGTGCAAGGCTACTCCTGCGTACAAGGCTATGGCAATGTTGGTAAAATTATGCACACACATGCATAGTTCAACTACAAAAAAAATTGTACAACTACATTTTTTATTTTAGCCTACAGAATCTCTGTACAAAGATACCTGATCCTCAAGTGGTACAATCTACAACTCTGCACATGCTCCACTATGACCCAGTATTTCCATGCAATCCACTGCAGTTCTCAATTACCAGTTGGCTACATCTTAGGAAAACCTGAACATCGAACACCACAAGCCACCAGTGAACGGATGTTGTCTCCTGCTTCATGTTCACTGATGCGAGTCCTTCTGCATTCTTGCCTCTTGTGGGCAAGTTGCAATAGTGGGGTATGTTGTGCAGGTTGTTAATGATCATCTTTGTGCTATCAACGGCTGTTTTCTACAATACTTTAGGGTGATACTACAAATCTTGAACACCTTGCAAAGGCTGATGCATCAGAACTTCAAGGGTTCTTTTGGAAACATCTTAGATGTGACATGCAAGCCCTTAGTGCAGCTGTTGGAAGAAGTTTAGAAGAAACTGCCTTGCTAATACACCTTGTACTGAAAGAAATTGCATCCAGAGATTCCCCAAAAGGTACACATTTAGTGCAGTACTGTGATTCATATGCATGGTATTTGAGCACATTTAGATGATCCTTGTGACTCATTAGCTGTAACTGCCTCACTTGTTAATCTGTAATGGTTGTGTAAATCAAAACTGATGTCAAAGAGCTAGGGTACCAAGTTAGACTATATACAATAATAGATTGTCCACACATGTACACATATCACAACAGTATCCTCAGTGAAGTAAGAAGCTCAAGACATCTGACATACTTAGGACCTATGTATGCACAGTCCTGCACCCCTACTGAACTAGCCCTATCATCGAAGTTAAAGATAAACCAGATGTACAGAATCTGTCAAAGTGCTTTAATTATACTAGAGTTTGAAGTCACATGATTTCTACTGAATTATGTGTCATCAATATTTCACTCCATTGTTCCTATCAAGCAGTTCAACCATCATCAAAGATGACATAAAAGTGGAGAATCAATGGGTGGCCTGTTAACAATACTTTTTGCTTTACACCAAGGACAAGATGAGCAAATGTCATCTCGCCTGGACAGCAAGGAGAGCCGCAAAAACTGGGAAAATACTTTTAACAAAGTGTACATACAGCCAGTTCTAGAGGTAACTTACTTTTTATTGCAATTCTCTCTGAACTTCATTCACCAACTTAACCCTTTATTTTCAGGACAAAGACAACAAGCTAAAACACACTATCAAAGCAGCACTTACTGGAGACACACAAGGTAGTTGCAGTTAAAGCTGGATAACCCAGTGACAATGGTGATTCATGTTAGTCCTTGTGGCATTTGTATTTGTACAGATCATGATCAGCTGCTCTGCCTGCTCTATGAGAGGATGGAAGTTCCGCGTGGAGATCCATTCCCTCACTTTTGGACATTTCGAATTCCATTCACTCTTGCACATTTGATGCAGACACTTCAGAACAAAGATGCCAATGGAAAATTCCCAATTTTGCATGAGTTCCTAAAAGAGGTTTGAATCACACATTAGCAACTTTTAGCAGATGTGCCAAATCATTGCTTGAATACATCATTCACATTTTTGTTATCAGTTAGAGTGAATGGAGTGCTGGAATTATGAATAACATTTCTCCTTTTTATAAATGTTAGGAATTAAGCTTGAGGGCAACGCAACATATACCAGATATTGTTGAGTTGCAGCAGTTCCTTCATGACAAGTTCAACCATCGCCTGTACAAAAGTGAAGCTGTCAACAAAACATTCAAAGACATTGAAAAGAAACTGAAAGGTACTATTTTGATATTAGATTTGAACTCCATTTTATGAACTTTGTGGCAAATTCCTCCTTTTTTTGGTGTGTGTGTGTGTGTGCGTGTGTATGTGTATGTATGTATATAGAACCGCAGAAGTCAAGAATTCATTCAATGTTTGAAGGTTTGCGCAGAGCATGGAGTCTGGTGAAAGACAAACTGCTATTCCATGGTATGTTTGTGCTATGTACATTAACAAAATTACACTTGAACAACATTAGTCCAGATTCACCCACCCCTACACAGAGAACAGTGGAGGGACCAAATCCAGACTTACCACCTAGGCCAAAGCCTCACTAACCACTTAACAGCTACACCATTGTTGGAAAAAACTAGTACACACACTCAACAGCTGAAATGCCAACTTACTATTAGCATTTTATTACAGCCTTATATTATTGTAGTCCAAGCCAAACTTTTGGTGAAATATACATCAGCTGGCATGGGTATTACCATTGTTAGATCAGTATGCCATATTAAAACTCGTGTGGAAATGTTGTTTCTTAGACAACAACCAACTAGAGTTATGTATTCATTTCATGCAATTGTGATTTCAGACTACTACGCTAAGACTTTGATTAGTCTAAAGCTATAGTTTTATTTGTCCTTTAGCTCGATTTCCTCTGGAGGAGGAGCATATTGTTGCAGAGATTACAGCAGACACACCTCTGGTACACTTACTTCCAACCACAACTGGTGCTGGAGTTTGTACTACAGTGCTCATTGACTATCTGGTCCAAGTTCACAATAGCTTTGTCTCTAGATGCAAAGGGATGATGAGTCAAATGCA
Source organism: Agelas oroides (assembly GCA_949130485.1). Lineage (NCBI taxonomy): Eukaryota > Metazoa > Porifera > Demospongiae > Agelasida > Agelasidae > Agelas > Agelas oroides. The sequence goes on from OX422183.1 coordinate 21,300,352, forward strand.
AGAGAGGTTAGTTCTGATTAGTGAGCCATATAGTCACTAGCTAAATGGCTAAAGTATTTGCATGCAGTATTTACACACCACTTGAAAAAGTTTGTGCCATGCAAAAAATCCATACTGTTACACCTTCCAAACACTAGTCAGATGTCTTATCATTATAGCCACTAAAACTGATCACCTAAGCAGTTAAGCAGTGAATTAGGCAACCAGTTGTACTTCCACTCACCTGGCTGAATCTGGTGGGTTGATAACTTAGTGGTGATACTATACCAAAGTCTTTCTCTATTTGTACTAATGCTGCAAATAATCTAGCTAGGGATGCTTAATAATTATTTTTAAAGTTGCACGTGCAAAAGCCTTGTGATTTTGAGGATAATTTAAGTACCTTGCCATTTCATTTTTGTGAATATGTTTGTACAAAATTTGTTGTAACGATCAACAGAATTGCAGTTTCTTCTAAGCACCATTGCTAAAGCACTTGTAAATTTTGCAAAAGTAAAGTACATTTTAGCATTACAGTATATGGTAAACTCAGAATTAAAAAGTGCTTTAATAGTTTTTTATTTGACACTTGTTAATGGTGTGAGAAATGTTTGAGTGCATGCTGGTGGATGCTTAAGGTAGGGTGGCACCTAACTTGGAACTAATTTTGTACACAGGAGAATTGTCTGGGAACCTCTGAAAATCGATGTTGGTCATGTGCATCGATGCCACCTCATTGATTATGAGAGACACATTCTCTCTGTAGTATTTTCACATTGTCACCGCACACTGAGGGTGGGTAAGGGTGAAGATGTTAAATATGACCTCGAAGCTTTGGAGCAGCACCTAGTCAGCAGATTCATTGCTGGAAAACCCATCATTAACCTGGATATTCCTCACGTACTCTACCACACTGATGTGTACACTGCAGAGAGATTTGCTGCAATACAGAAACATGTTAAGCCCCAGGTAAATCTTATTTAGTGCATGATGGTGGCATGATCATAACAAGACTACTGTGCAGCATTATTTTGGGTGGATCAAAGAAGCTGCTCATACTTTAGATAACAATTAGAACACGGTGATATAAATTTATCAGATATGCAATTACATAAGACCTTGGCCCACAAACTAGAGTGCTCCAGAGCAAGTCAGCCAACTTTTATACAAGAGCTTCCTAAGGTCCAAACACTGTCATATGCATATCACTTACTGAAAAAACGTGATATTAAAGAAAGTCATTATTCTCCATATATATGGCAATAGAGAAACCATATAAGTGCATGACCACCAGTCAGCCACGGAAGACACTTGACATATTGTTCCTGTTCATTCTGTCATAGGTCAAATTGGAAGCCGAACAAAAAAGATTTATTCTTGATAAGTTACACTCAGAAAGCCAGAATATTCGCCAGGTGCTAGATGTGGTCAATACTGTCCTGGGGTTCTTGGCATCTGCAGGTGGACAGTCCAAAATGCCACTTGTTAAGTATGTTGGCGATGTTCTCAAGACAGAATGCCCTTTCAGTCAGGTTTGTTATGAAATTGAATTTCAACAATCCACTTTGATGTGCAGCTTTTGCCATTTCCAGTGAAACTTCTTTTATAATGATATAGATTTGAGTACCAACATTGATTTTTCCAGTATCAAATATGTTTCCTTCAGGCTCTCGAACATTGTGAGCTAGGCCATATAATATCTTTGTGGAAGGTTCTCTCAGTAGAGCTTGCAACACAACTCACTCTTCATGGAGAGGTGGGTAAAACCAAAGCTTCGCTACAATGTGTTCTTGGTGCATGTAGACTATTACTTCAACACTTATTCTTTGTGATTCTTCAGGAACCATTTGAATCTTTCAAGGCTGAGTACATGGTGGAGTTGCAGTCCAGATCAGAGGAGGCACAGTTGGAGAACTGCCTGGGTCTTTGGAAGGCTCGTGATCGTTTGGATTTTCTGGAAACATTATATGAGTTCATTGAACTTCATGTTAGGCACTGTGAGCTGTATGAGAAGGAACACCCGTAAGTGGCATTCACCATCTGTTTTCAAATAATATATTAGACTCAAAGTAGTATAGAAATAGCAACTATATACAAAAATACTCAAGGTCATTGACAGTTAGACACTTCTATCCACAACATAACTCAAATCTCATATGTACAGTGTAGATACCATAGAACTTTGTAATTAAGCTCTGATTTCACACTCTGCCACTATATAGGCTTCTCGACCACTTGGATGCCTACTTGGAAAGATGTGGCAGAGATCTACACCAAGGTCACAAGGGATTTCCAGCAACAGTTACACTTACAAAAGCAATCGCCACATGGAAATTTGCAGCTAAACTTAATTACAAACGCAAACAGGAAATGCTTCAATAACTAGATAGCTAACAACACTCAGCTTGCTAGATAGTTCAGTAGTTACTTGTGTGCCTATGTAGAATAGCTGCCTTATATATAGCTTGTTTCCAATTTTACTTGTGGTTCCAAAGTGGACCTTTAGTATTAGTATGTTATCTTATGTTATGACTCCATTATGTTATTTCAACCTTCAGAGTTTGCACATAGTGTTTGATTTAAAATTTAACCACAAAAGTGGCTACCTAGTTTGCAGACAAGTGAAGTAATAATGGCAGGCTCGTACCATTAATCATGTCTCGTGATCAAACATGTGGCTTTTGCGTACTAATGGTTAGGGATGCAGCAGGCAAAGCTATTTCAGTTTTTAAGGCCAAGGTCTGCTGTTGAAGCGATTATCGTCTTTTGAATCATGCCTGTACCAGATTCCACATTGGAGAAGAGAGTGCATCCAAAGGTGAGTTTTTCGCTAATTAGTGGGCATGGTAAATCAGGTACCCACCACCAATTCTGACAGTTCTGCAGTTCTCATGTGACTAGCTGCCAGCAGTTATCGAATCTACCTGCATTGTTGCACCTGTGCTTCATGGAGCTTTTTGCTTGTGGCACAGTATAATCAGAGAATGTGGTTAGCAACATGCATATGGCTAGAACTTGATTCCAAAATTAGTGGCAGGTACTTGATTGGAAGTAGTTAAACCATTCAAGTACTTTCTTTGTGCCGCAAGCACACCCAAGACTGCTAAAGAAGTTCTAAAAGTGCTGCATGAAATAGGTAAGAGTGATAAACAAATGCTACTGACATGTTACTGGTAAACCAGTTATAGGGAGTTGTTTCACTCATCAACATGAAATCCTTGGGTACCGGTACTGGTACTGTTGCCTAAACCCACAGATCACCACAGAACCAAAAGCAGAACATTGTGCTGTTCACTTTACTTTTGTTCTGTTGTTCTTTATGTTTGTCTAAGCAGAAGGAATTTAGACTCTATCAGAGAATCGGTAACTCTCTATGTAGGGATGGCGCCGATACGCAATATATGCAATACTTAATTAAGCAAAAGCCGTATAACTTCACCACAAACACGCTAAAAGATTATTTAAGCGCCCAGGCTTCCCCTTTGAGAGCCTTTGTGATCAGCAAGACTCATATAAGTGGCCAAAAGCTACGCGGAAGACAGCTGAACGCAAAAGTGAGCGGTCATGAAAGTGCCATTTTTCTACTATGTTCAACAACGATATCTCGCAAACAGTTTAAGGTGGCGGGTAAGTCTTTCTGCGGAGGTTAACGAAAACATAAACCTGGGTTACAGTCAGGACCAGTGTTACTCCTAGTTTCAGGGTTAGGGTTTGGTTTAGGGCAATCTATCTTTGCCTAATTTTAAAAAAAGGGTTTTAGGAGCTCATTAATATATTCATCAACCCAAAATTGCCACTCGATGGACGCATCTACACGCTCACTGTAGGTAGCGTCCTAACCACCAATGTATCTCAAATCAGTTTGTGCCAGCTTTTGTTCAGAGCTACTCCCAAAGTCAGGCTAGACTCATGTTTGTCACTACTCTTGGAATGGACAACTTTGACTGCACCAAAATGAATGCACATTTCAAAAAATTCACAGCTTGTCTACGGGAGGGGCTCATTCACGAGTGCAAGCAAGCATTACTAGCCCCACCTCTCCCCTTTATGTCGCTAAACAACTCACGGCTCTGTTCCACACACAACCACCGTTCAGCTCCCTTCATGGGTACCAGAGTGTAGCACCAACGATAAGTTGCGTATTCTAGTTAAAGCCCAGCCCAGCACTCGAAGCACCTGGCCACGGTCACCAACTAGGCTAGGCATACGATCGCAAGACCTGGGCCTGCCCAATGAGTACAGTCTTGGCCACTGTGGCCTTTCTGCTGCTTCTAGACACAAGCTTGCTTTCACAAGCAGGCACTACGTACTACTCACAGCTACTGACACTACAGCACTCTACTAAACTCCTTCTTTTTTTTTTTTTTTTGTCGATCTAAGCTTATCTTCAAAGTTCCGACCACCACATGAAGGGTACCGCCAGGCCACATCTTAACTAACTTAATTATAAACTGATTATTGGATGCCAATGCCGACAGGAAATGGGGGAAATCCCCAATTTTACGGACAGTGAACGGTTTGAGACTCCTAAAACGGACTGTGCGCTAAAATTTTACCAAGACAAAGAGTTCTATGGGCTTGGATTCCAGGTTTGTCGACCTTGAAAATGTAGGGTTACCTGCCATCTTAAGTACTCACCGTCATTTTAGCACGAAACTGATGCTTATCCCAGCACGGAGCTCTACGACCACTCAGCGTCTTCATAGCTTCAAATTCACTCTGGGCAATAAAAGCCATTCACAACACTCTGTGGTTGCTGTCCGTTGCGAAGGACGCCATTTTCTAATTTTGTGCGCATGCGCACATGTAGTCTCCTTCCCAGGCCAAATACCACGCTCATTGATCTGGGAACGAGACTAGTCCACAAGCGAAATTGCGACCACGCGTACGGCTGGCACGGTCTCTTCCCGTAGACGGCGTAGTAGTGGGCAAGGTTTATGAACACCACGTAGCTAGGTAAGGCGCTGCATTCAGCTGCCAACTTATAGCTACACTAAATAAAGTAGCTACTCACATCTTTAGTAAACTGTGATGCTATGATGGTCAGTTGTCACTATACTATGTTTCCTGTGCTGCAGCTAGCTCGGGTCAGTTGTCATGTGATCGAAAATCAGGAGATTGGTTTCAAAAAGTATGGTACGGAGCTCCGGAGAGTGTTGGCCTTCGTCAGATTGTAGCTGGCAATGTTATTACATGCTTGGAACCACTACTAAATTGTCAATGCCGTTCAAGTTCTGGGGTTGTGGTTACACTTGAGAGAAATATTCTTCTTAGGCTTAGGTCTAACCGTAACTGAGATTAACATCTAAAAAGTACAGAAACAAGACTTAAAAAAAAGACATTAAAAATGTCAAAAGATGTAGGGATGGCATGAAAAAAAAGTATGTAAACAAGGTAGGGATGATATAATAGTGAAGGTAAATTTACAAAGCCCTATCCCTACATCTTTTTACATTACAGTTGCAAACTAATGTGAAAACGATGCAGGGATGAGGCTTTGTAAATTTACCTTCACTATTATATCATCCCTACCTTGTTTGCATACTTTTTTGGCATGCCATCCCTACATCTTTTTACATTTTTAATGTTTTTTTTTTTTAAGTCTTGTTTACTTATGTATCAAGCTTAAGTTAAGCTAAACCCATGCACAGATTACCTTAAACAAGTTAACAGTTGAGATATTCTCAATTTTTCTATGATCAGCTGAACAAGGAACGTTTTGCTTCCTTCACTGGGTACTTTTGTTTTGTTGTGTTTATTACTTAGTATTTGCATAAGTGGAGGGAGGATCCAAGTGACTGTAATGTTAAAGTACATGTATCATGATACCTCATGGTGTTTTTATGGTGTGTCTCATATGATGTAGTTGGTAGTTTCAAAACCTGTTTGTGCAGAAAAGAAATGCACCACCCAGTGCTGATGAATACATACTGCCAAGCACAACAGCCACCATGTGCCTTTCATCCCGGCCCCTGCCTAATCCACCCAACTCCTCCTGTCCCATGTAACTCTTTCTGCTAGCTCAGCACTGATACCCTATTCTAAACTTTAAATTGTTTGAACTGACATGGCCACAGTATGATCAGTGAGTCCACTCTGTGATTGGTCACCACTCTGACTCAAGCTGAAGTAATTTTCTTTGCATTGGTGTGTTTTGTTTTCTCCATTACAACAATTACCCGGTACATGGAATTGATGGGTGGGTCCAACTTAGCCATTTACTTATAGTACATTTAGTTGAACCTTTGTAATGAGCTTTCTAGCAAGCAAACATACGTGTTCTGCTCTGTGTTTGTACTCTCTTTTGCAAAGGAATCATTCAAGCATGACCGCAAATAATTTCCAGTGTGTAGCTGGCTGTATTTCCACAAGTCAAGTCTCTGTCCCAACAGATATGTATTATACTATGTCACACTTCACACTCATTACATAGTCATAGCAAGGTATTTGTGAGATGATTATCATCCAAATATCATAAGGACTGGTTAATAAGCACATAACATTTATCGTATACTAAAGTAAGTCAACATGGGATAGGAACAAACTCTGGATTGGACCATGGAGTGGATATGGACTCAACGTGGATTGAACTGCCCAGTAGAATCTACTAACTAGTCTCATCCCCAGGCCTTCCCGCTGTCCATTATATAGATTCCTAAGCATAGATGTCAGCATTTAGGACCAACGTCACAATGTGTCAGGAGATACATACATACAGTTTATTTTATTGAGCTAGAGGCAGATGTAGTGGATGATGAGTGTAGCTATCTGCTTGGGCAATGTACTTGTACACCTAACCCACCACCCTGTCCACAGGGAATCCCCATTACAAATTATAGCTCACCACATAATATTAAAAGACAAATGAAACTAGCTGAGGTCGTACCTTGCTACTATAAATCTCCTCTTCTGCTGCAGGTACCATGTTTGATTACCAGCTGAATCTCTGCAGATTTTATTTTCCTCAATAACTTACATTAAGCAACTCTCTGCCAATCAGCAGGGCTGGGGGGCTGTAACAGCAGAGCAACAATCAACCAGTCTTGCCAGCACACATTTCCCGTTCCTACTTTTAGACAATCCCTGCTCATTGGCAATCCAATACCAATATTGATAGTCATCTTTAAAGGCAGGGCTAGAACAAATTAGTGTGTGATAACTGTACTAATGTCCAGCCAATAATTGAGTCCATAATCCAAAATGCAGTCCATTGTCCATTGTCCATTCTAGAGTCCAGAGTCCAGAGTTGTACCTACCTGACAACAAGCAGATGACTAGCCACACTTTTATACAAATGCAGTGCATAGCCACTTACATGTAGTGCAGATATGTGCATGCTCACATTAAGTTCAGATTGTAAACAGAACAAATTGCAGGGTGATCCAACTTAATGCATTTGTTGCTTCTCTTAATACACACTATACTATTACTTCTTTTACGTTTATCTGTGTGTGTGTGTGTGGGGGGGGGGGGGGGGGGGGGGGGGGGGGGAGAATAAGAGGAAACAAACCAAGAAAATAATGATGGGTTTGGTAAGGTACTCAACCTTCCTCCCAGATGTGTGTCAAAACTAATGCCCATTATTGTGGTTATGATAATGTGCCTCTTTCTATTACCAGATGATCCTTTCTTTATCCCAAGTCAGAATGATTGTCTATTACCTATCTTGGTAGGCTTTGATGTCACATGTATTTGTTAGTATGCTCACTGTCATTGCTGGTCATCAAGGGACATCCACTATATTCAGTGGTTTTAAGCCTTGCAGTTGCCTAGCTGTGGGTTTTGGCCTCTTTAATTTCTTGACCAGCCTAGCTTTGGATAGTGGCAGAGCTCCTCCCTGTGTATTAAGTGTGCAGTGTAGATTTGGGGTGTTAATTGAAGATCATTGGGGTGAGCTTGAGGAAGCTCCCCACTAGTGAGTTAACGACATAATGTCTCCTAATATATGCATATCTTGTACATTGTATGTCAAGTGCAGATAAAACATTGCCATTCTGTATGCCTTTTAGGACTGTGATTTAACACAATTATGTGCTGTGTGCTGAAAATACATAAGTAAAACTTTTACTCTGACATCATGATATAGCTAGCGCAAGAGATTGAGTGTTTCAGTGTGACTTTGAGTGGAGATAGCTATAAGAGATGCTTAGGAGGAGCGGAGCAGCTCAAGCAGTGTGAGCAGGAAGGACAGCCAGAGTGAAAGTACCTAAAGTACAAGGGTGAGCAGTTGAGTACACAAGCCAGGCTTGTCACAGAAGACAGAATGTAGATGGCAGCAATATTCTCAAGTATGGTTAAGTCTGGCATCAAGCTATATAGTCCCTGCAACCTGTGTGCACACAGCCTGGCCTGTCATGCATGGTCCTTATTTGAAGCAGCTCGAAGTACTAGGTAAGACATCATGCTGACATGCTAAACATGCACCAAGAACTTGAACACCCAACCACAAAGCTAGCATGCAGTTGATAGTAGCATGACAAGCTATCCCTGCATTCATCTTGATCTTGTAGATGCACTAGTGGCCACCACCATAATGTTGCTTTGCACTGATCACTCTAGCTCACCCCGCATTGCTGTGCATTTTTCTAGTAGTTCTCATCAGAAATGCATCAACCTCCATTACCTTGACATGCTACTAAAGTCAAGAGAGTGTTTTGTAATTTATCTCTCAGATGTATCCTGGAGGGTTTTCCCTCTGGGGCGAGCCTGAGCGAGCCCCACACTAGCAAGACTGCATTGCACTTGTGTGTGTGTGTAACGTGTATGTATGCTTGGACCGACCACTTACCGTAAATTGTAAAAAGAGTGCATTCAAATATTTCATGAAGAATGAATGCCCATGTGCAGACTTTAGTGTCAGCGTGGAAGGAGCGAAGATGACTCAAGTAACACGGTAACTTACTTCCAGATATTAAGTCTATGCTGTGAGTGTGAGTCGGATGGCCACGTGACAAGGCCAGCTGCGAGTCACAAAAGTTTCAAGTAAGCGACGTGCATGAACTAGCTCAACCACTCATACATGACTGGAATTTCCCTGCATGCTCACAGTTTGAGCGTGAAGCTTAGTAGCTGGTCCAGCTGGATAAATAGCTGCATGTCAGCATGTTGCATGGTCACCTACACGTGGATTTTGAAATTTGCTTTTAATCAAGCACTCGCTCAGGCTCGCCCCAGGATGATGCAGCATCTTCCTTGTTAAACAAACAAATAACACACATCACAGTAGGTCTCCTTACATGTGACTGATTATTTCCATTTGAAATGAGGCAACTCAAATTAGCACTAGTATACTTACTTATGACATGTCAGCACCTCTGAGGAGCTTTGCTACATCCTCATGGCCACTTTTGACTGCCAGGTCTAGGGGAGTTCTCTGATGAAGGAAAAAAAACATTCACTTTATCTTGACAACATAGCAGACTCTCAGGCAAGCTTAATAGTTTTGGGTTTGAAGTGATACTCATTCCCCTCAGACCAGAACTTGAATCTAATCAGCAGAAATTAACTGACATCTGGCAGGTTATTGTAGCCAGCTACATTAATTACATTTTGAGATTAATTATACATACACTATTGATGAATACTGGGCCATTTCTAAGGTATTTTGGAATGTGACTAACTCAACTTAATATGTTGCAGTCCCGTGTAGAAATAGAAGATTATTCCATTGCGTATTTTGATTGCATTGTTGTGTTCAAAGCGCCGTATTGCTGAACTTCCGTTAAGGGCGGGGCTCATATGTGCTTCGTAGACTCATTAGGTATTCATGCATCTACGAAGCACATATGAGCCCCGCCCTTAACGAAAGTTCAGTGATATGGCACTTCAAACACAGCGATGCAATCGAAATATACGACGGAATAATCTTTGATTTCTACACGGGACTGTCACATATACTTATCATCACATATACATGTACAGCACTGTATATAATCTCACTCACCCCAGCAAAATTCTTGACGTTTGTATCAGCTCCCTTCTTAACAAGGGATTCTATGATGTTGACACGGCCTTCTGTAGCTGCCACATGTAGTAGAGTCATCTGACGAAGAAAAAGAAATTACGATAAAAGCGGATTCCTTCCAGGCAAGTTACTGTACAAGCTCATTTTATTGTAATTGTGCATTGATGGAGCAGTCCCAGTACTTGTGGAAAATTTTAAAATGGCACACATTTTACATATACCAAGCTGCAATATGGGTTCAAAGCTTTGTGGGCATTACTGAAGCTTCTGAGCTGAGAAAGGTTAGCAAGTCACAAATGTAGATCATATACTTACCCCATTATTATCTTTGATGTTGATATCAGCTCCCTTTTCAATAAGGTGTTGTACTGTGTAGTCATGGTGTTCTTTAGCTGCAACGTGTAGGGGAGTTTGCTGATAGAGGGAATGAAAATCAAATTTAAGACAGTAACATAATATGTAGAAAGCATCTGCTTGAATTTTGTGTAGGATAGTGCAACATACTGTAGACTCTGGTTAATAAGCGCATGTGCTTATAAGTGTAAGTGGTAAGCAAATATGCGCGTAATAGAGGATATGTGCGCTAAATAAGGGATGCAATGAGAGTCACGCCCTACCGTGAGGTGGGCATGAGTGTGCAGTAGATCGTTAGACATGTTCACCTGGTATCAACGTAAAATCGGAAGGCTCCATTCTCCTCAAAGGGACCATGATTCACAGCCATTGTGTATTCAACAAAGATATGCGGGGCTCTATGCGTCGTACAGGAGAAATTTTACTAGACCTAGTAGTTCTGTTCTAAGCCACGAAGGATGTGGCTTGTGACTCGGTGTTAGCCAGAAGTGGAAAAAACCTGTGTAGCTCTTCTTTCTTTGACTTCAGGATGACCATCAAGTGTGTTGCGTGATCTTGATGCCATGGTTTTCACTCAACTGATCTTGCCGCCTTGTGTACTCTATTTAATGCACATGCACTTAATAAAGGATGCCGTGTACCATGAAGGAAGCATGCACCTAATAAATAATATGCACCTAGTAGCAAGGTGCGCATAATAACCAGAGCTTATGGTATATGAAATTGTGAGCATAATGCTATTTCTGCTCAAACCGACATAGCTACAAGCTTTAGGAGTATTACAAGGGGCAGGTGTAAAAACATGGACTCTGGACTATTAAAATGGACTAATGGACAGAATATGAACTCAACTTTGGTATCAGATTGTCAAAGTGCATACCACTGTAATGGAAGCACATTTTCCAAGAAAAGCACTAGTCACGTAAGGAGACCTCTTCACCCCAGGGAATGCTGCTTGCAGTACTAAATTACTATAGGAAGTGTATAGGCTCTTGGAGCTTCGATAGTCTGAGCATTGCTCTGTCTGCCAGCGACTATTATCCGTACTTGTTTTGATAAGAACACGGTCTGGGTGCGCTACAATGGTCCTGCATGCAGTGACTTCACGAATGTTGCTTTGATAAGAATGCTTCCTGGTGCACTAAACAGACCCATTCTGCCCGTGACTTCGCTGTTTTGTTTTGCTAAGATCGCTTCGTGGTGTCTACTACCACGGGCTCCTCCACTAAATTGGATTCACTCAAAAATAATTAGTGCAACTACCTTCCGCATAATTGGATTAACAAAAATCGCAAGAATTGAATTTTTTCCGCTAGATTGGATCTACCATTCTATTAGAATAATGACGGTATTTGCCTCTAAGCATACGTACAAATATCCCTGTTAATTTGTGAGAAATTTTTCTTTCTTTCAGCTTCCCAAAATCTATCCATGTCTTAGGGATGAGCAGCTCGGATCATTATCGAAATATACTTAATTTGTTATAGTCAAATATACTTACGCCATTGTGATCCTTAATGTTGACATCAGCTCCTTTGCCAACAAGGTCATTCACTATTTTAATACAGGCACCTTCGGCTGCCACATGCAGGGGAGTTACCTGATGAAGGGAAAGAGATTACAAAGTATGCCAGAAATTGACTGAATTCAAGGCTGATGGTGTAAATAGACCGTAGACTGGGAAAATTCACTGTTAAAATGTTTTAGAAGTGTGGCAAAATCAAAAAAAAAATAAAACCACAAAAAACAAGTAACTATGTGTATATTAGTAGTACACAAAAATTAAAGCATAAATTATTTACCACAAATATTTATAGTATTAGTGCTGATCATGTCACCTACAGCCAATTAGGTGATTAGAATTTGGTGACTGTGCATTAGATCACCTATCGCACACTTTTGTGTGTATTAAGTCATTAATGCACATTTTTTAAAGTACAATAATTTATGGAGTGATTTTCACAATGTGAGTCATAAAATACAGGCAAAATGAAGTGCATTTTGAACTGAGGGTACTAAAGCTAGCTTCTTTCGTGCACATATGTGGCAGTTCCAGGTAGAAATCCATTGCATAATTCGACCGCGTTACCGCGTTCAAAGCGCTGTAGCACAGTATTTCCAGGTGGGGCTCATACACGCTATGTACACTTATAAGGTGTTCATGCATCTTTGCAGCACATGAGCCCTGCCCTTAATGGAAGTTTTACGCTACAGCACTTCAACACAGTAATGTGGTTGAATTACGCAACGGAATAATGTTCGATTTCTACCTAGGACTGCCACATATGCATCTACACAGAATGGAAAGCATTTGATGTCGTCGCGAATTGAAAATGCTAAAAGCAAGCATCGTTTGCACTTAATGGGTGGATGCCAAGTCTACTAATCACAGGTTGGCATCTAAACAGCAGGAATTCACCGACTTTTGGCAGGTTAGTGTAGTAGACTAATTTACCAAATACATTTTGGGATTATGTATACACTAACAGTGAACATAGGAGTCTTTCTTGAGTTCCTAGGAATCAGGCTAACACAAACTCAAATCAGCAGTGACATCAGTAGTATCGTCACACTTACCCCAACATCATCTTTGACATTGATATCAGCTCCTTGATTAATAAGGCATTCCACTGTGTATTCACGATGTTGTATAGCTGCAATATGCAGAGGAGTTTGCTGATAGAGAGAATAAAGCCAATTTGAAGACATTAATATTAGCCAACATCATTCTGAAATTGACTGACTTCATATAAACCTTTCAGACTAAATATGATATTTCAAACTGCTCCCCTGAAAAAAAAAAAACAAGTCTTGCAATCTGTTAACCTGGCATGGCATGATCTGAAGCTAAGCAATATTATAGCTTTACTATAGTGGGAATTTAAGAACCACTCAGACTGAATACTCACATATGCTTACCCCAGCGATGTCTTTGATGTTCATCTTAGCTCCTTGCCTAACAAGGCATTCTACGGTGTAGTCATGGCCTTCTTTAGCTGCAATGTGCAGAGGAGTTTGCTGATAGAGAGAATGAAACAAAGTATTAAGACAGTTAATTATAGCAATATGGATGAAGTCTTTCAGAAATTGACTTTCAGATCAATATCATCGACCTGAGTATATAATGTTGACTTGTACTGCATACATAAGTACATAGTGATGACTTTAAAGTGGTATTTACTCAATATTACAAAAACTATAATGTAGCTTTAAAGTAGTACGTACTCATTCTACTCAGACCCAGCTGCATTTGCTATGTGGTTATTACCAGTATAACTTCAGAGCTTGAAAGCTGACAATTAAAGGGAAGGTGACTAAACAAAGCCCACACCCTGCAACTGCCCGTAATGTCTTGGTAAGGGCTGGACACCATTCTACTCTGGCACACTCAGAATGCAAGTGCTAGCTGTAATATACTGAACTTACTACACCAATTTAATCCACTACTGTACATTGGGAAATTTTCACCGTTAAAAATTTTCGTCGGTACCCGGGAGCCGCTGCTGGGTACCACTAGCCTACCGCATGTGCCCAGTGGAAATGGAAACCGAGCAACAATTTACGGTTATGCGCATTCTAGCGCTTGCTACATACGCAGTGTCCAGAAGTTCACTTTCAGACCCGTAGAGTCAGGAGATGTATCGCACACCAGTGACAGCAGCACTCTGTGTACAGTTTCTGTCACGTGAGCTGGCATTATAATGGTGCCTTTTGTCATACTCCAAACGTTTCAGTTATCCGAATACCCTCCGGTCCCAATGTGTTCGGATAAGTGACTTCCTACTGTATTAGCCTCATTCCCAGGCCACACGCCAGCAACAACGCAACCTTACTCATCAAAGAGGCCCTGCACATCCGCCTCTCAGAGTCAGAGCTGATCCCAGACTGCTGGAGACCGATCCTGAGCCACATCACCACAATGACGAGCCACGTCACCACAATGACTAGCCCCGCCCATGTCACCCCACGCCAGTAAGCCGATGACGGAACAATGGATGCTACCTAGCGTGTGACATTTCTGTTAGCTAGTTTCTGTTAGCAACTAGCTTACCTAATTTTTAGTATTTAAGAAAGCAGTATTCCTAGCGATGTATGTGCCCTGAAGAAGACTGCAGCATTGTAGTTAAAACGTTAGCATCTGATGATAATTTGATGTGAAAATTTTGTGGTTGGAACTAAAGAAAAACTACACAATACAGTGCATGCTATTAAAACTGCAATAATATACATGTATCAATTTTGTGATATATTGCAATTCCTTTGAGTGATACACATATCAATACATGTTTTCTTGTATTGATACATCATGTGATCGTCACATGGGGCGAGTGCTATTCATGGTAAAGTTTTTTACAGGATGGCAAGTGTTTTGGCGGGCAAAACATGAGCTGTAGCACTACTTTAGTTATCCTGGTGGAAAGATAACCGTCATCGTGTGTCACCTGTGCACAGACAACAATCAGTTTCCATACACAGGTACATCACAAACCCAAATAGTTGTGATAAGTGACAGGTAAGTTATCGGTGACATTGGGAACAGCATTAAGTCATGCTTAGCCTATCATGATTATAACCTGAACAATAATTGATACAGTACTGAAGCGTATCGTTGCAGCTCTACATGGTGATGCAACAAATGGTTACAACTTTTCATGCACTGTCAAAGACAAAGAGTGGTGTTTGACTAAGTTTGTGTCCTTTGTATGCATATCTTACATATCTTTGGCATTCCTACATATAAATTCTCAATATGCCAGCTTACCTTATTGTGATCTTGAATGTTGATATCAGCTCCTTGGTCAACAAGGGATTTCAACATTTTAATACGGGCACCTTCAGCTGCCAAATGCAGGGGAGTTACCTGATGAAGTAAGAAACTCCATAAGTAACCCAGAAATTAACCAACATCAAGGCAGATTAGTGTACAAACTACATTTAATATCTCTGATGGTGATTTAAGGCACTTCAGACATATGTATGCAGCTGCAATTGGGTCTTGTGGGTATTGCTTCAGATTTCAAAGGCTAAACTGCAGAAATTGACAGAATTCTGGCAAGTTGGTGTAGTAGACCGATTTACAAATTTGCAAAACATTTTTGATTAATTATGTAACCACTATCAGTGAATGCAGGACCACTTCTCAAGTTCCTGGGATTGAGGCTAACACAAATTCAAATCAGCAGTAACACTATAATCAGTAACACTATACCCCTTCATTATCTTTGACGTTGGGTTCAGCTCCTAGTTGCTTCACAAGGTATTCAACTGTGTAGTCATGGTGCTTTTTAGCTGCAATGTGCAGGGGAGTTTGCTAATAGAGAAAGTGAAACACATCTAAAAATGCAGTATTAATCAGAAATTGAAGGACTGTCATATAGGCTAGTGTAATAGACTATAGCGTTGAAGTTGGGGGGGGAGGGTTGGGGGAGGGGGGGTGGAGATCCCTGTTTATTCATGCACTTATTTAGTGTATTTAAATTACATGAATTTATGTGTGAATGATATTCTAAGGTTTCAATGGCATCAGTACTTGCTTAGATGACCAAAGACATGGTCACAGCTTTCACCTCTGTACTGACAAATTATGCTTGATTTCTTCCTCCTGTATTTTTTTATTCCACTCCACCATTTTTGGTATACATGTGCTACTTTTATGTTTCTTATGATGGTGGGCCTCATCATTATATTCTGTTGCAATTGAATAAAACACCTTTACGTAGTGGATACTGCCACAGCTTCGGTGTGACAGACTGAATTACATCACTGTATACAAATGGTATCTCTCAATGTCTTCTTCTAATTGACTTTTGGGCATGCGATTATGACTGAAAAACAGTGGGTGTCTGGGAATGGGTCTATAACCTCAAACACAAATCAGCAGTGCTACTACTACTGTCACAATACTTACCCCTGAACTGGAATCTTTGATGTTGATATCAGCTCCTTTATCTACAAGCTTTTTCACTTTGCTCAGGTCACCTTGTCCAGCAGCCATGTGCAGGGGAGACAGCTAATGAAGACAGTAAAGTTTGTCACAAAACAGAAAAGCAAAAACTTTTCATTCCATTGTTTTTAACTGTTGGTCTACACTCTATGTCACATGATCGAGTGACAGAGTGTAGACCACTTGATTGAATGTAAACCCACATATGCAGTTGCACAATTGACAATACATGTACCGTAATTATTCAGATACTATGTATGATCCAATTTAACGTTAGAAATTCGATTTCAGGAATTTATCATGAATCTAATGCTACATAAGCTGGAGTCTTAGCTAGTGTAAGATAGTGACTGAAGCCAATCTTTGTGGCCTTCCTACCTGACTGAACCAACTTTCATTCTCACAAACAGGTGTACTGTCTTCATAGTTCGGCAAAGTCTGTGCACAATTCCATGATAAACAAAACAACTATACACTTATATAGCTATGCTTGGTGCAACCCGCTTCATTGGTTGCAGAGTTCGGCAATGTATGTACACAATTTGAGGAAAAGCCAGCTGTACACTTACCTAGGTAGCACAGGACACTTGGTACTGCCTTCATCGGTTATAGAGTTCATTGGGGTCTGTTCACAATTCTAGGAAAAACCAGCCATACACTTACCTAGCTTAAGAGAGCAGGCCTTCGTGTGTTCACTTATTGTGATTCTTATGCAACGTAAGGTCTAATTTTACGTAAGAAATTCAATTTCACAAATGTATGATGAATCCAATCTAACGTAAGGTCCCAACCTAATTATTTTTTAAGCTTACGTATAGTATTTGAGGTAGTTGTGTTCTGGCAGGAACTATTTTGCTTAAGCTTCTTTCTATTCCGACAACAAATACAGAGAAGGTTTGAGAAAAGCCTGGGAAACTTGGTATTTAGTTTTGGAAGCCATTCTCCAAGGGTGTCTCTAATTGCTGGAATGGAATATGGAATGGAACGGTGGAATGGAAAATGGAATGGAACGGTGAATGTATATAGTTACAGCTAACTCGTGTAACTGGCACTGTTCTTCAAGGTTGAGCTAGCTACTATGTGTCTAGGGCTCTTATCTCACCACAGAGGCTGTATGAGCAAGTCCAGTGCATGTTGCCAGCATTCTTCCTTGTCTGGTATCATGATGTCACGGTCAGAAAACTCGGGGTCCCCGGAGACTAGCTACAGTATCATGCATAGGAGCCACGCTTACTACTGTCAAGGAAGGCTGGTACTAAGGTTGTGAGACCTAGGAGTGACCGAGGATCGAGTTGCACAGACGAAGACCGAAGCGAAGAGACTGAGGATCGAGCACTAATTTCTGCCATCACATTCAAGTTTGTCCACAAAGACTATAACTATACTACCATAGTCTTGCGTAGCCAGGCCCTTGTTTTTCGTTCGAGAGTCTGGGTTTGCAAGACTACAGTAACAAAGCATCTGATGATGAGCCAGCAATGGTACCATGCGCTTGGATATAGAAGCATGACTGTGGGCAATGCCGTACTTGCTCATAAAGCTTCTGTGTTGCGATAACAGCCCTAGAGATACACTAGGTAGTTCAACCTAGACTGAGCAGCGCCAGTTCACTGTTCCATTCCATTTTCCATTCCATCGTTCCGTTCCATATTCCAGTCCAGTGATTAGAGACACCCATTCTCCAACTGGCTGTAGGCAGTCAGATTGCCAAATCAGTGAGACTTTTGACTCTTGATTGGTTTGTGTAAATTCAACAATAACGTGCCGAACTGCCAGGCAGTGCTGTCTAATTCCATCATATCGACCATAAAGCTCTTGCAACCAAATGAGCATAATCCTGTCAGGTAAGTTTACGTATTTGTTTGCCCATGTCACATGCAATTTTATGTTCTTCTCACATAATAAATTTATGTTCATTCTACTTCTCACATAATAAATTTATGTTCATTCTACTTCTCACATAATAAATTTATGTTCATTCTACTTCTCACATAATAAATTTATGTTCATTCTACTTCTCACATAATAAATTTATGTTCATTCTACTTCTTACATAATAAATTTATGTTCATTCTACTTCTTACATAATAAATTTATGTTCATTCTACTTCTTACATAATAAATTTCACTTTTTCCTTTGATTTTTTGTTGTTGTTATCAGGTCCATAACACTTCAAATGTTACTGGTACCCTTCAGACTGCTGTACATGCTTCCCATGACAAAATAATCAGAAAAGTGTCAGACGTACATTATGTATACACCTATAGTAGGGGAAAGGCCAACCTAGATAAACACATTATGTGACAATCCTGTGTAGATATTTTGATCACATCACTGTGTTTAAAGTGCCGTATCATTGAACTTCCGTTAAGGGTGGGGCTCTTACGTGCTTTGTAGATCATGAATATCTAATAAATCTATGAAGAGTGTTTGAACCCCGCCCTAAACAGAACTTCAGCGATATGGAGGTTTGAACGCAGCGATGCGATTGAAATATGCAACGGAATAACCTTCAATTTCACCACATATTATACCAGCAAAAACAGTCCATGAGCTATATAAAGAATGCACACACGTGGACAATAGAATAGCTACCATAGTACATAAGTATCTTACTTGAAATATTGATACGTGTACACAACTTGTAAACTAGAAAGCATGGATAGTGGCTACTTTGGTAGCCGAAGTTGATTTCTGCTTCCTGCATGAAAATGCCCCTTTAAGGTGGCACAGTACCCTGGATTTTTAAGGTCAACAAACCTGGAATCCAAGCTGATAGACTTCTTTGTCTTGTTAAAATTTTAGCGCACAGTCCGTTTTGAGAGTCTCAAACCGTTCACGGTCCGTAAAATTGGGGATTTTCCCCGTTTCCTGTCGGCATTGCCATCCAATAATCAGTTTATAATTAAGTTAGTTAAGATGTGGCCTGGCGGCACCCTTCATGTGGTGGTCGGAACTTTGAAAATAAGCTTAGATCGACTTAAAAAAAAAAAAAAAAAAAAAAAAAAAAAAGAAGGAGTTTAGTAGAGTGCTGTAGTGTCAGTAGCTGTGAGTAGTGCGTAATGTCTGCTTGTGAAAGCAAGCTTGCGTCTAGAAGAAGCAGAAAGGCCACAGTGGCCAAGACTGTGTTTGTTGAGTAGGCCCAGGTCTCGCGGCCGTATGCCTAGCCTAGTTGGTGACCGTGGCCAGGTGCTTCAAGTGCTGGGATGGGCTTTAACTAGAATACGCAATTTATCGTTGGTGCTACAGTCTGACAGCCAAGGGAGCTGAACGGTGGCTGTGTGTGGAACAGAGCCGTGAGTTGTTTAGCGACATAAGGGAGAGAGGTGGGGCTAGTAATGCTTGCTTCCACTCGTGAATGAGCCCCTCCTGTAGACAAGCTGTGAATTTTTTAAAATGTGCATTCATTTTGGTGCAGTCAAAGTTGTCCATTCCAAGAGTAGTGACAAACATGAGTCTAGCCTGACTTTGAGAGTAGCTTTGAACAAAAGCTGGCATAGATTGTTTTGAGATACATTGGTGGTTGGGACGCTACTTACAGTGAGCGTGTAGATGCGTCCATCGAGTGGCAATTTGGGGTTCATGAATATATTAATGAGCTACTAAAACCCTTTTTAAAATTAGGCAAAGCAAGATCGCCCTAAAGCAAACCCTAATCCTGGAACTAGGAGTAACCCTGGTCCTGACTGTAACTCAGGTTTATATTTTTGTTAACCTCCGCCGAGTGACGACTGTGCCACCTTAAAACCCTAAGCCTAGCCCTAGCCCTAACCCTAGTTTGCCTTAACCCTAAAATTCCTAACCCTAATCCCATTAACCCTAATCTTCCTAACCCTAAGTGAGCCCTAAGTGAGCCTATGAATCTAATTAAAGCCTGCAGAGCTCTAAAATCTGGAGTGTTTCTGTCCATGTCATGAATATTAATAAGTTGGCTTTAACTAAACCTCAGCATTACCCATGAACAACCCTGGGTTCAGTCAGCTGTCCAATGGGAGGGTTAGGGTATGCTGACTCTCATGAACCTCATTATTGATCTTCTGCTGAAACACTGGCAGCTTGGCTTGGGGTTGAAAGGAATGGGTTAATGATGTTGAATATTTATGAGTATGCTCTAAGCCTTTCATAGACTCAAACCTGAACAGAACTGGGATATGAACCTCATTAACCCTCTTTGGATACTTGTGATCAATGAATCTCATTAAAGGCATGTAATTCCGGCTGGAAGTCAGGCAATATCTCTCCTCATGCATATTAATAGGTTGAATTTAGCTAGCTCTGTGTGGCACCCCTAGGCAACATTCCATTCATTGGTCCTCAAGAATATGATTAGTGGTGTCATGTTTGTTCTGTGGTAGCACTGGATTGGGTTGACTTGACAAATGTGACATGTTGAATATTCATAGTTCAGTTATGTGCAGCATCTTAAGTGTTAAAGTCACAAAAAAGTTTTCTGAATGAAAACAAGTGCATGTAGGGATGGAACCCTCAAAAACCAACCAAACTAGATGGGAATGACACCACAACAATTTCACACCATCCCTACATCTTGTGCCATTTTGCCAACTATGCTTTGTGTTTGTTAGTTGTGTTCATAGGAGGGTTGTGGAAGGCAGTGGGATGGGTAGTGCTGGGTGTGGAGTGCATGTTGATGTGCATGGGGGGTGAGTTATGTTGTGGGTGACTGTGATGTAGTTGCTATGCTGAGAATGGCAGGTATGGTCTGTCTTGAATTAGTCTTGCAAGCCAGACCCTTTCTGCGCAGCACTGATCGCTTTCAGTACGCGGCACACAGAGGGAAGAAGTTTGATGTTTGGATTTACAATTTCACTTCAAAGCATTTATGACGATTCTTAGTGCCTTCCTCTGCGTGCCGATACTGAAAGCGATCTGCACTGTGGAACGGAAAGGGTCTGGCTTGTGAGACTAGTCTTGAATGCAGAAACTGTCGAGTGCATGAGCTGGGTCTGTTGGAGTAAGTTATGGTGTGAAATTTTATTGCTGCTGAACATGGCAGATATGGATTGTCTTTATGTAAAAGGCTGTGGAATGAGCAGCGCTAACTACAGCTACTATTCATTTAGTGGGTGTGAATAGGCTAGAGAGTTTACTGGTGTGCATAGTTGGCAAAATGGCACAAGATGTAGGGATGGTGTGAAATTGTTGTGGTGTCATTCCCATCTAGTTTGGTTGGTTTTTGAGGGTTCCATCCCTACATGCACTTGTTTTCATTCAGAAAACTTTTTTGTGACTTGTTCCTGCTCTTTTTTTTTTTTTTTGTATTGCTTTTTAGGAATGGTAAGAGAGAAGTGACATGGGAGGGTAGGCCGAGGGGAAGATGCATGGTGTTACAGTATGATAGTAGAAAGAGCTAAGAATTGTCATAAATTCAAACGCTTTGAAGTGAAATCGTCAATCCAAACATCAAACTTTGGGGGGTTTAGAAGTACAGTCCAAGCAAAGCCTCATAAAAACCAAGTGAAAAGCAGATGAGTTTAATAAGGCTTTGCATGCAAGCTTATAAATCCTGTGCTCACTTCACATGGACTACTAATGGGTTCACCGAAAAACCCTCCATAGACTGTCACCAGAGTATTGAGTCGTAAGACCCCATTACAGAACTGTTTGATGCATGGTGGGTAGCTATAGTCTAAATGGGTTTGAAACGAACGCATAGGGGTCTGTGGAGCTGAACAACCGCCAGTTCTGTGGCCACCTCTAGTGCAGAAGTTTGGAATGAAGCCATGCACTGTTGACTCGGTGCTACTAGAGTTTGAGTATACCAAGCTACCAATAGGCTGCCACTTGCTTCGTTGGAGGAATATGAAGACTCAGGCACAACACAAAAAAGAAGACACCGGCCAAAGTGCTACCATCAACTCACAGTAAACATTGTATGTGTACTATATGCATGTAAATGACTATAACAAGCAAATTTGAAATGTGAAAGTTGACAATAAAACTTGAAATTGAATATCAGTGGCTAGTGTTCTAAGTCATATGAAGTACTTGATGGTTAAAACACTAGCTGGCATAGTACCGTCTATACCACTTGAGCTTGGCTTTTGCAGCCTTCAAATTAGTCATACGAGCTGCTGCCCTTTTTTTGTCAGGGTTCCTCCAATAACTACTATGGGAGGATACGTGGGAAGCTGCCCTTCCTTTCTCAGGGTCCTCCCAATAGTGGGTATGGGAGGATATGCGGGAAGCTGCCCTTCCTTTCTCAGGGTCCTTCCAATAACAGGTATGGGAGGATGCCCTGGAAGATGCCTTTTTGGTCTCAGGGTCCTCCCAATAACGGGTATGGGAGGACGCCCTTTTCGTCTCAGGGTCCTTCCAATAACAGGCATGGGAGGACGCCCTTTTCGTCTCAGGGTCCTTCCAATAACAGGCATAGGAGGACGCCCTGGAAGATGACCTGCCGGGTCCTTCCAGTAATTATTACGGGACGCTTGCCTTTTTTTCCCCTTTGTTTCGCAGGTAGTTCTGCTTGTCCTGCGCTCGTTTCTTGCGGACATTATGCATATTGGGTTCAATGTAAAGTGCAGCACAACCACGTCAACTGATCCACGAAATCAGATTTGCAAACTGCAACGCTCAATTCTCACCTTCTCTACGAAGTACTGAACCACGTGCTCAGTTGAACCCTGGTGACGTAATTATGAGTAATATTTAATTCGAGCAAAATGGCGTGTAGCAGCTAGCGTAAGTGTGAGATTACCTGAGAATCGCCAACAGTTTGAGTTCTTTCTTTTAGATCGATAAGTGGCAGGTGCAATACCTAGTGATTTATCCTGTTGTTTTGCGTTTGAATCGTTGTAAAAGCTCCAGCCGTTATCGTGCTATCGCGGTGAAAGGCAGAAGAAGAAGAAGAAGAAGAAGAAGAAGAAGAAAGAAAGTCAGAAGATAGACGATTTGTCCGTTTTGGCGACTTGCCGGTCTGGTGCTTAGCGATACTTTCCAGCAAACTTAACAGTCTTTTTGCTCATGAAAACACTCGATAATGCCTGATATGGCTCATACAGGCCTTTGACTAATCTAACGAAGACATTTCGAGCGTGTTATTTGTGCACTTTTAATGTGGCGGCCATTTTTTTTCGGGGTCATCCCTACATATGGCGTACTACCGTACGCCATGATACTGCGCTTTGCAGGTAGGTTGTCAGAAGGAAACGGACAGCGTGTATTTGCGGTTGATTAAAGTCCTTTGAAGAAACCATAAAATGTGAGTCAGCCTATGAAGCCATTGATTGCCAGGTAAACCACAAGTTTACTTTAGTCTTGTAACTGCTGACAACCTACCTGCAAAGCGCAGTAGCCCTTTAAACCCTCACTTGAGACTAGTTTTAGCCTATACATGACTACCATATCTGTCCAAGCTCTGACTCCAAAACTGAACCTACGTAAGTCTACTTCCAGCCCTAGCAAGCAGACTCGTGACCTTGACCATGCCCACTCATTAACGAGCATGCAATAGTCAGCACTCTCGGTTGTCATACATCCACTCAGAACCCAAGCAGCCTTCCCTGCCAGAGATGAACCCCTACAAGGTGAAAGTAGCGTTTTCTAAGCCTGTCCATGCAGCCAGGGTGGCTCACCCGGTCCCAACCATGGCGCTTTGACAGCCAAGCTTCAGGGCCTAAAATAGGGGTGTATCATTGCCCATTTGTGCAATAACAAAGCTAGAGTGGGCAGTGATAAAATATAAGTTGGGCAGTATTACTTGTAGGGTCACTGGAAATTGTCACCGTAAACACAAACACATCGTAAACACACACACACAGAAAACAGTTCGGCAATAAAAGCTTGTGTTACAAATGACTCATTTTAGGCACTACCAAGCCTAGCAGCCACCATGTGCATGTCACCCTGCGGGTGACCCCACCAACCTCCACCTGTCTCACCCTTTCTGCTGATACAGAACCTGCACGCGTAGCCTGCATAGACTATCTTATGATGTAACCAAAAGTGTATTATAGGGTTTATAGTGCTGAAAACAAACAAAAAAAACTGAATGGCCCAAGTACATACATCCATGACTTCAGGTACATTAAGGAATGGGTCCAGCTGTTTTGCACACGCTGCCTAAATTAACCCTGGGGCTCTGGGGCTGGCATTATTGCACCATAAACAGGAAGCCGGTTGTATCTATGTAAACAAGCTAATTAGCTAATTTGAATAAGCCACAAATGGCCACTTAGCAGCTTATTATCCCGGAAGTAACCCATGTGGAATCCAGCAGAAGAGAGCTGGAGTGTACTACTGGGTAAGAAATCCAATCGTCCTTGAACTCACCGTGGGAAAAGTTTGTAGTTTACTGCTAAAGGTTCAAAGTGGACATTTAAATGCCCGGTGGGTGTGGCATATTTACTTGTTTCAGTGCTTTAGGAGATATTGACTATTCGCACTGATAAAAATTTGGCCAGATGAAATAGAATGATAATGCAGAAACAATTGTCAAAATTTTTGCTTGTGTGAATCCCGCATATCACATTTATTACACTGATATACCCGGAGAGACTTGGTACAGCTAAACTGTTTATGGGTATTGCTGGAAATGACATCACAGTACACATTAGGGGTAGGGGTACACGTGACAACAGTAAACAATTACTTCAAGCTTCTTCACTTGTGATTCATAATATAGCCTGAAAAGCCATAGACCGAATCCTTAATGTCCCTGAGCACTTCAAATTATAGTTTCTCACCTGTTTTCCAAGATAGTACAAAACCAAGAGCAGAATGATGGCCAAAATGAGGACCGAACTGGAGACAACAAATCCTGCAATAATTAGTGTATCACGAGAGAGGCGCCAGCTTGGGTCACATGCATCTGAGAGAGGGAAAAAGCTGTCATAACACACTTTTATGTAAAAGTGTGGTGCTTTTGAGAATTGCTAATTTCAGTGATTGAAAGAGGCAAAACTTAGATTCTGTTAACTATAAAGTCAGCTAAGTAATACAAGAGGTATGGTGCAGGGCTTTGTTTGGGGGAAGGAGTCAAAAGGGGCAGTTGCCCCTCCCTTGTAGAATCTTGCCCAACCTTGGAGCTTGCAAGTCAAGTGTGCCTTATTAGTCCTAGTAAATTAGCCTCATTCCCAAGCTCTCACTGCACACGAATGAAAAATCAAAAGAAAAAGGGTAACCCTCTCCTGCTTTTCTTTACTGCAAGTCACAAAAAAGCAGGGCCTGAGAACAAGGCTACTGTATAGTAAATGAGGTAACCAGTTCAGATGATAAATATCTTACTTGAAGAAGTGATCTCAGAGGATTTAAAATCTTAAGTTCCTGGGGCAAGTCCCCAGATCTCTTGTATCATTTGCACAACACAGGAGATTGCCCTACCCTTGTTCCCTGGCATAGTACAAAATGTCACAGTGTTCATTGCGGACAGTCTTTAACAGTCAACATTTGCTCCTTGTTCACCATTACTCTAAGTGAAGCGCTGTGGTAATATTCTCATTCACAATGCAAAAAATCAATCTAGAGTCAGAAATGAAGTGATAACCAGACAAACCTGCTATCAAAAATTAGCTTTTCTACAGTATGCAATATCAACAGATCTAAACAAGAAGTTTAAAACTTCTGCTTACTGTCATTTGGAGGGTTGGCCACCACCAACCCTACAGCACACCACAGAGCCACTCCAATCACAATGAGTGTGGCAGCAAATACATAGAATAAAGTAATCACAGTTGGCCAAATTTTCTGCCATGCTGGATAGTCTGCAGAGATCAGAGTGCGTAATAATACCATAATAACTCATATCATGTCATTAGGCTACTATTGCCATGCTACACAATTATTTTTCTCAAATGATAGTACAAATGTGGTAGTTACACCATGCAAATTTCCACCAAAGCATTTGAGAGAAAGAATAGGTTATTTGCAAAAGGTTTTGTTCTGCAAAATAATTGTTTGACTGACATAACTCACATTTGCGAACGACAATGATGATGAATAAGCTAACCGCACCAACCACCAGAAAAAAGGCGCCCATTGCAATCAGAAAAATGTGCCAATGCAGATGTGATGACAGTGTGCACACTATTGAAAGAAAGAAGAAAAATTGTGAGAAAGTATAGGCTAAAATTGGTCCTTAACATTTCACAATATTTGTTCAGGTGAACTTGATCAAGCCCACATTATGTGATGCCTGTATTTCCTGCCCATCATGTTACACGTGAACTACATGAACACATGTTTTGCCGATCATGCAACCAGCAATTGAGTGTTGGCGGGGCTAGACTGTGAGTGCCTATAGAATAGCTAGCACATGTTGTAGTCTCGTGTTGAAATCGAGGAATATTCCGTCGTGTATTTCGATCGCAATGCTGTGTTTAAAGTGCCATATACCACTGAACTTCTGCTAAGGGTGTGGCTCACATGGACTTCATAGATGCATGAATATCTAATGAGTCCACGAGGCGCATATGAGCCCCACCCTTAACGGAAGCTCAATGATACGTCACTTCAAATGCAGCACTGTGATCGAAATACACGACAGAATAATCTTCGATTTCCACACGTGTATAAACCCAAAGGTTGCATTTGCATGGAGAGAAATGAGTGACTATACAAGTCAGCAGCATTTGAAAAAACCTACTTTGATTTTGAGCATTGTAACCATGCACAGACAAACTATATTTCATCAACAATTGTCCTTGGCAAAAATATCATAACATGAAAAAGTTGTTCCAAATAACTACCTATATAATGTGATTGTAAAGTGCTATAAACATACCACATGTCATGGAACTTCCAGACCATGTTGAATTACTTTGGCAGCGTCTCTCATTAGCTGTTAGTTCATACCCACTGCTCTCATCACAGACAAAACAAGCCCTAGAACCAGGAGTGGTTCCAGTGTAGTAAGCTACTGTAGCTGTATTGAGTATAGTGTTCTTCAGTACAAAACTCGCAACACTTCCAACATCACAACTTGGATACTGAGTAGCATCACCCAGTAAACTAACATCAGAGAGGACAGTAACACCAGATGACAGGTTCCAAAGCTCCATCAGGAAACAACCTGTGAAGTGATCATTTAACCCTTTGAGCGTGGAAATAATTTTATTCATGACAGTTTATTAACGTGGAAGTTGTTCCATTATCAGCGTTGTCGATTCGAACGGTTGAAGTGACAAGCGTGCTAACAAGTCTTTGGCTGTGCCAGTGACTTGATTTGTATAGATAGGGTGTAAATAGGCTGGACTAGTTTTATCTAAATGGCTGATAAGTGTGTAGTAGGCCTTTTCTACTTGTTTGAAGCCATTTGAAGTGAAGTGAAGTGAACATAAAGCACAATTCACACAACATAAAAGACACATGAAAGTACAGAGTAATAGAAAATGACATGAATGCAAGTGGCTATACAGAAGCGAAATAAAACAATGCACTGTAGGCAAACAGTTAAAACTAAACTATAGTTGATCAGTGACAGGAGATATGCTGCTTGAACACATCCAAGCTCTTAGCTGTTCTAGAGAGTGAGTTCCATAAGACAGTACCCTGGTACTCAAATGATCGTTTCAACATGGTTGTTCTAGGACGTGGCATGTACACACCACTAGCTGCTTTGTCTAGTATAATGTTGATGAACCTCAGAATTTGGTACAAATATATTTTGGAGGTATGAGGGAGCAGATCCTCTGACACAACGGTACATCCATACAGCAGTGTGATTTTCTCTCCTTTGGGCCAAGGTTAAGCAATCCAACTGTTTTTGTGCTGATTTGCATCATAACTTCGAGCGGTTGGAAACGGTGCCGATTTCCTCACCTGATACCCACAGCCACGCACAAAATCAGCCGATTTACAAGTTATTTGATGCTATTACTACTACCTGAAGTCAATTATGGAGAACGCTTGCTCCCTGTGGGAGAGAAAAAGCTTCGTGTTTGGCAGCCCTCGGTCCATTAAAGTGAATAAGTACCGCCTCTTCCTGTCTTTCTAGCCGATGATGTCAGTCAAAAGGTCTAGCATCATTAGCACTTATCATGGAGGGGCCTACACTCAAATATCGTTAAGCTTCTTAGCTTCGCGCGGAAAGCGCACGAACTTGTCGTGAGCATATATATATGGTCGCTGCGATGACCGGAAGCAATGTAACCATATATATATGGTCGCCGCGTTCAGAGGGTTAACAATACAATTGTGCACGTTTTGTTGGGCTATGTCATAACATGCTGAAGCAGATACATGTACTTACTGTACTGTGGCGTAGTAAAGGTCCCTTGCACTACTACAGTGACATCTCCACTAACTGCAGACACATTGCAGTAATACACAGTTGAGGAGTTCAGTCGCTCCCTCAGTACCACACTGACAGTGTCCCCTGCTGTACCAGTGTCAGTGGACTCAGCAGAGTATGGCAGGTTCATGTAGGTTGGGTCAGTCCCATACTGGACTGTACAGTGAGCAGAGCCAGTGAACCCAAACAGAAATGTACAGTTAAAAGCTGCAACGCTGGGAGAGCTCACATCTACCATTTCTCCAGTCAAGAGGTTGTTAGTTATGTCTGAAATAAAAGTTGGGCAAAAAATGAGATATATATCTCATCTTTAGTGAGAAACATGAAATATCAAGTTCATAGTGTAAATCCAATAAGCTAAATGCTGCCTAAAACTTTCACCACAGTTATCTATCATGCCTGTACACGAGTACATGTCCAATCTCTGGATGTGTATTACCACAGTCTCGCGAAAGAGTGCCCACCCCCTACTTTTGGTCCAATTTTCTGTGTAGGGTCAAAGCTTACTCAAATGAGTGCCCACCCTGGAGCGAGCTTCTTTTAGAGTTTGTGAAGGACAGCCTCAAGTGCTATGTGTATCTGAGGTATGAAACTTCATGTAATATTTCATCAGAGGTGACTACAAGGCATCTTGCATAGACAGATGTAGCTAATGCAGTCAGTGCACCGCAAGCTACACCATGCTCATGGTGACATGCAAATGGTGCTGTTCAGAGTGTCGTGTGCTGTCAGGACTCGACTTCAAAGCCGGTGGTGATTCCATTGTACGTTATTGTTTGTCCAATTATTTGGATCGAGTCACTGTAAACATGACATACATGTAGGTGCTCTTTTGTGGTTAAATGTGGAAACACTCGAAAGAGTGCCCACCCCCATCATTGACAGACTTGTAACGTGCTTCAACCTTGGACACTTTTTGCGACACTACGATACAACTATAGAAGTTGAACTCACCAATGGGTTGTGTTGTACATGTTCTTGCAGCTCCCACTCCGACCACATTCTCAGCAGCCACTGAAACACTGTCATAGCTTGAGGGAGGATTTGAGGGAGGCTCAAACGTGTGGCTACACCTCCCAGCTGTGCACCTGGCAATGTTTACATTCTCAGTAGCCACAACAGACCCAGTCTGGAAACTGATCTGGTACTGTGTGATATCTCCTCTTGGCCTTTGGCATGCCTCCCTTGTATCCAATAGGTCCTGGAAGAAGAGATTCCAAACAGACTCAAGCCTTCTGAGTATAAATAAAATGCACGTTCTTACAGATGCTGGTGAAAGAAATACATACGTTGTTATCCTGATGTGTTTGAACATCACATCTGAGAGTACTCTAGCAACAGTAACAGGAGATGTATAATCGGAGTTCAATGTTTTCTTTAGCAGCCTGATTCCAATAGTGTCAGTCTGTTCTTGATAACAGAAAAGGCTCAATAATTCTCTGGTATACTAGAACCTTGTGGAGCAAGGCTACAAGTAAGCAATTCTATACTTCTGGTTAATTAGGTGTAGCTTAATGTCCAATATATACCTTGTATAACTCATTACCTAGGCAACCTATAAGAATGTTGCTCATATCTTTCTTCTGTAGTGGTGTTGCCTAAGTAACAGGTTGTATAATACTACACCAATGGGTAAAACAACCACCCCGCAGGGAGGGATGTAACTATTACTTTTGCCATGCTTCATTAAAGAAAAAATCTAGCTAAAATTACCAGAATTTTTCAGTGACTTACTGGCATTGAATTCCAGGTGGCATGAATGAACAGAAGCTTCCATGATGACTGGTTGTACGATAATGATGTTATATTACAGCTGTTAGGAACTGCAGGGACTATAGAGAAGCATGAGAAGTTAAACTACTAACAGTTATTACAGAGTCAAAGATGAGCACCCTAAAGCTAACAAATGTGCTCTAATTTTGGCTACACTTTGGTGGCAGTTAAGTATACGTAGGATTGAAGGAGCATCCATAAAAGAGTTACGCAGGCTGGAAATATTTCACTGAAAAGGCACACCAGCTGAACCCACCATGCAGAACCCAGTTGGTTACATGTGTAGCTTTCTCACAATTGTCCCATAATGCTGTGGTCTACAGGCAGTTCACAGCCTTGTCTAGGGTTGTTTAGGGTTTCTTAGTAAGAGTCACCACTCATACTTTCCACCCACTTGAACCAAGCTGCCTGAAACGGCCATCTCATTAAAACTCTCAATGAGGTAATGTGGTGTGAATTGGCTTAAAGGTGTGATCTGGCCTCCTTTTCTTTAAGATTAACAGACATGCAACATTGAATTTTGCACATGTTAGCCTTGCCCAATTTTGCAAGCTGGTCTTGAACCTGTATCTGGTGTGAAAAAGTGGGTGAGAACCTCGGTTCTCCCATTTGTGACTTTAGAAGCTCAAAGCCTCGAAAAAGTCGCCTGGCAGCACTACTACTGCTGTTTTTGCAGGAGAAAAATGGTGTCACTTGGATTTTGAGTTATGCATCTCCCGGTCACCCCTTCACAGCTGATGAGGCCGGCCAGGTATTGGGAGAAGTGCGTCTTGCACAGTTGTTGACTTTGGATAACATTAGGGAAATGTGGTTGTTGATTGTTCATGCAGGTGTCCGTCCAAAAGTATGACAAAGATTTGCTGAAGTGTTTCACTAAGCTCCTTGAATCGTGAAGATGTGAAGGTACTATTATAAACCATTTTACAAATATATAGCTAATTACCTGCTGGTGTACAGTCAGTGCACCTACATCATCAGATATTAAAACTTGTGCTATCTTCTTGAAGGACATGACAGTTATACTGCATATAGCATCAGCCAAAAACAAAAGGGCCTCAATAATGACCACTCAATAGCTACTTGAGCTTGTTTCACAGATGCTGATACAACTTAATGTTTTTCTTTTTCACAAATGGGGGACAATTTGTGAAAATTAAACTGCAAACTTTTTCATTGCTTGCAATGCTACTTCAAACTATACAGCTGTCCTAACCCCAGTAAAAGTCCGTCAGCAAGAGTGTCTTTGATGGCTAATGCTCAATTAAGCCAAATGGGAGATCAAAAGTGTTACAGTAAGTGCTGAGCAGATGAACAATGCTGGACAGCAGAGCTGGGCCAAGAATGCAATCACCTTAAGTTTATACTTCAAGTCTGGCTCCGTTAAAGTCTACCTGTGCCAGCCTATCACTTCAGCCAGGAACAAACAACCAAGATTGCCATCTCTCTGTAGACAATGCTAGACATGTCACTCAGCTTTTAGTCATCAAACTAGGCAACTGATTAAATGCGGTAGAGCTGATGCACAAAATCTTGGTTCCAAAATCACTGACTGTGTAAATTTCTGATACCTGGAATTGGCTTGTTTCACAAAAAAAATTGTACCAACAAAAATTACCGACCATACGGTATAACACAGTTTTATGTCTACCCTGTAGTACATATTTCAAGTACATGTAACGCGTCCTGCGCAGTGGGTGACTTTGCATAACATCTAGGCCTGTTTTATAAGGGAGATGTGGTTCGTTGATTGTTCATGTATGCACATTTTACCTGAGATAGGCATGACCTATGATTACTAACTGTCTGACTGATTGCTTAAACCTGCTCTGTGCATTTGCACGCAGGGTAATAAGTCCCATAATACTGCAACTGTTACACTCCTTGATCAATAAATCAGAAATGCAAGTGTATATATATACCTTGTGGAATAATTGTTAGGGGCTCACTCTCACTCCCCTCCTGACTCTCACAGTTGACACCACGTACTGTGATGTTGTACTGATAGCCTGTCATGAAACCAGTCAGTTCATGTTGTGTGACACTGGCAGTGGTGAGGTTCAGAAGTCCCCCATATGGGGTCTGAGGAGCATTTGTGGTAATGTTGATGAGGTAGAAATCAGCACTGTCTCCACCACTCAGTGTCCAGCTCACAGTGACATTTATAGCTCCACTGATGTCTTCAGAAAGGTCAACGCAGGAGAGGGTGGGGACAGAGGGGGGACCTAAAGAAATGTATAATTTTAAATACTGCATATTGAGCAAATTGTTAGCCTTGTTCCAAGGTTCCGCCCCAGCTTTTGGAACCGCTGTTATTGTCAGGTTTAGCTGTCATTTAATATATTATGTACACTTTCAACATTTTTTACTGTACAGACAGACAGACAGACAGACAAACAAAAACAATTGCATAACCTTCATGTTGGTACTGCTATTCAGTAATCTGTGTGTGTAATCTGTGGCTACATACGTAAGATTTCTGGTCAAATACTGCTATGGTATGCCCAAATATGGGCACTCTTAAAGTTTTGGTGGTCACTTGCAAACCATGTTGCACTTGAAAAACCCTGGGAAATCCCCCAAGTGAGTTACAGATCTGCAGACTTACTTCAATATAGTTTAGAATAAACCTCAGAGAAATTTTCTGGGAAGGTGGGGGGGGGGGGGGAGGTGGGGTGAGTGCGAAGCGCGAGGCGCAGGCTCAGTTGTTTTAACATGCTCCAGACCTGACAGTCATACCTTAACCTGGTCAAAGTCATTGAGAAAGAAAGGTGAGAATAAAAGACGAGAACAAAAGAGAGAAAAAAAAGACAGTGACTCAGGGAGGGACTCGAACACGCGACCTGGCAAATGGCCTGCCATACTCTAACCAACTGAGCTACTAAGTGACTCGGCAACTCAATGGCTGAGTTCGACTGCTTAAGGCTGAGCTGCCAGGAATCCAGCCGAAGCAGATACCAAACTGGCATGTTCGATGGGGAGGTGTGGCGAGCGCAAAGCGTGAGGCGCAGGCTCAGTTATTTTAACATGCTCCAGACCTGACAGTCAGACCAAATACTGCTATAGTATGCCCAAATATGGGCACTCTTAGAGTTGCAAACCAATGTTGTGGTTGGATAAGTACAGGGAAAACCCTGGGAAGTCCCCCAAGCCATTACCAACTTACTTCAATATACATAGTTTAGAATCAACCTCAGAGAAATTTTCTGGGAAAGTGGGAGGGTTGTGGGGGGGGGATATGCCCCCAGACTTTCCTAGCTAGTAATCTGTGCTTCAAAGAAGCATAATCTAGGCCTTCCCGTCTCCAGTTTTTGATCGCTTGCAGTATCCAAAAACGGAGGGAGAAGGCCTGGTGAATCTTACCACGTGATCCATGGCACAGGCGTCACATGTTGTCACGCTTATATATACAGCCATGCTAGGGAGAAGACCGATCTTGCGTTTTGTACTAGCTACGAAGATGAGACATGCGCCGATGGAGAACAAAATCAAGCGGACAAAATAATATATCCGAGCTAGAAGGAATAGCTCTGAAGGATTACCGAACGTCATATGTGTAATCTCCGCAGTGACACAATTTAGCTAGCATAGCGAAAAAGAAGCCATTTTTAGATTTGCAGCGCTTGCAGCGGAACCATCCTTTAGCAGTTCTGCTTCAGACTCGGTTATGTTCTAGAGGTAGGACTTGTCTCTCAGCTGGATCTTGTCTTGATTCTCTAGTTTCTCTGTAGCTGGAGATATAAATGTGTATATGTCTCCGTGTCTAGAACCTGTGACGGCATGTGTGCCATGGATCACGTGGTAAGATTCACCTGGCCTTCTCCCTCCATTATGCAATCAAAAACTGGAGGCGGGGAAGGCCTGGGAACGAGGCTAGCATAATCTGCATGGCCTGACAAGTTATCCTGCATGAAACCTTAATGATGCCCAGACAGCATGAAACAATATATATGTGGTATGAGACAACTGGACTTAGACAGTCAATTCACACTAATGTGATCAGGTCACTTATTAGATTAGCACTGTTATTCATAGTACTAGCCTCTGCTTAGCCTTCCCTGCAAGCATACAGCAAGGGAAAGCTAGGTCCAAAAATAGCTATGTTGTGCTCAACAGCCTGATTATGCAGTACCACAACTACTAGAACACTGTATAGCCGGAAATATTGGTGGTCTTTAAATTTGGCAGTTTGGCCCCAAACCGACCGTTCAAAAATATTGGAGGAGTTTAAATTTGGTGGTAGCGTCTCAGGTCCGTTTATCAAGGAGCGTTGGCATCTCTCACTTGAGGCAAACAAAGCCATGAATTCACAAAATTAACTGGCAGCTTGCTAGCACCGAGCTAGCTACATGTACAGCTTGCATAGAGGGGCGCCAGACAGGGCCAAGAGCGCTACTGCATGTATTATGGCATTACGTGTTGCATACAAAATAATATTGGAGGAGATTAATTTGGCGATTTTAACCGCGACAACCAAACTAATTCCCCGTCAAATTTTCCAGCTATATGGTATACCAGAAGCCCCTGATATAGAGACACCTTGCTATAAAGGACAAATTGCCTGTCCCAATAATGTCCACTATTAATAGAGGGGTTCCATTGTGTACAGAACAAACTGACAATCATCACAAGCTGGAAACATGTTATCATCCTATGGGTGACCTCCCAATCACCCACCCCTGTCACACCTGTTCTAGTGGTTTCCCATCACTACAAGCTAATACAGAATGCTAACAACCTTGGTAGTAAATGCATAATTACACATGTACATGTATTTATCCAGTCCATGTCAATTTTCAAATCATTTTCAGACAGTTGTCCAGGTGAGCTGCCCTACATAAACCTGGTCAAAAGCTACACCAATAGTTAGCTGTGTGTGCACTTTTGGGCTGACCAATCTAGGCCTTACGTACCTACACTGAGCAAACTTGTATATAGTAGTTGCATTGCAAAACCTGCATAGATTATAAGGTTTCTGAAGCCCCAAGAACCATGCAAGGATACAGTTACAGGTTGGTTGGTTGTGAAAACTTGAAATCAGTTTTCACCCTAGCCTCGTTCCCAGGCGCTCAAAAAATCGGAGGGAGCACCTGGTACACACTGTTTGCGCATGCGGGGCTCCCCAGGTTTTTCTGGGGAACTTGGAAACTTCCGTAAAATCTACTCCATTACACTAACCTCAGTTTGTCAGTCGATTTCTCCGGTGTGAAAGATGCCTGCCATTCACCATGCTCCGTCGAAACGTTGACGAGGAAGCGATGAAAACACTCAGCTCTTCGCTTGCAAAAATTATTCGCCCATTTGTCCATTCCAGGTAAACACTGTGGCACGTGAATGATGTATTAATCTTTACCTTTGAAGTTCATCGATCGCCCTGAACGAGATGATACAAGCCGTTGCTGTCAAAGCGATAGCATTTTTTAAACCCCGCCGAATGTATCTCACAGAGAGCATACGTAACTCTGAGGTATGGCTTATCAGCAGATAAACTGAAATAGACTGTTTTGTTAGTGCATGGTTAGTGTAACGGATAGTATGCAGGTTACCAAGGTGACTTCGCGCATGCGCGAACAGTGTGTACCAGGCGCTCCCTCCAATTTTTCGAGCGCCTGGGAACAAGGCTATTTTCACCCATGCACAGGATTCTGGTTTCTTTTGTGTGTATTGTAGCTACACACAAATACAGTATGTGGGCCAACCTGTATATTACTGTTCTGTAGTTTTGGTGGCACTCGTGTAGTAAAAACAACAGAATTCGAAGTTAACTGGCACATGCATTAGAGTAAGTTAGCAATCATCGGACGACAGATATATTCGGACACTCAAACGCGGAGGGAAAACTGCGTAAACATTCGGCGATACCGCAAGGCTGTAGCAGAGGTACGCGGTACCTGGTGTACCAAAAATGACGCCCGCTCATTGTTTCCTGTTGGCGCTAGAAGCAATAAAATGGCCGTCCGAAAAACATCCATATTCGGAGAAGTGTATCTATTTTCAGACACTGTTGATTGTGCCTTCTCTGAAGCTGCTTTTGGAGAGATTTTATCATCGATACAATGCCCCAAGACCTCCCCAATTCGCAATATATTTTCGTAGCGGTAGTTGCTTTGAACACTCAGGGGCGCAGCTGAACATGGACCAGTCCGAATCGATCAATAATTGGACGGTGAAATTTGTTGTTTCTTGCTGTGTTGTCTCCAAACAAGTTGAAGTCTCCACAATATTGGTATCAGTAAAATCTACAGGCTCTTGGCTACATACTGGTACTTGTCCAGTGTTTACGGATATCAAGCCTAGGCCTAGCTAATAACTGTGACAATTTAACTGACTTGCATGCTATAAGCATGCAATCAGGAAAGCCACAATACACTTCACATCCTCATGACTAACCATGTCAAGTTTTTGATCACTTACAGCATACAAAAACAGAGGGGTAGAACAATCTTGAAGCCTTTTCATGTAGTGCCTATCCAAGCACTGGAGTCCCAAATGCTTGTAAAGTAAAAAGTGGACCAAGAATGCATATGCAAAATGTTTCTTTCAGTCAGGTGGCCCTTCCCCCTCTATCTACCTTGACATCATTCACATGATAAAAAAGGCTCAGGGCTTCCCCTTCGTTTGTGATCACATGATCAAACAAGTGAACTCAAGACAAACGAGTGTTTTCTCCTCAGATTTGAGCAATGACAATCTTGGTAAGCTAGGAGGGCCTGGGATTTGGCTGGGAATAAGAGTGATACCTGAACCAAGCCAGTATGAACTAGTGCGGTGAAGATGTTATTGTCAGACTAGTTGCGGTCCAAAAGTTGTCTCCAAAACAATCTCAGAGCACCTAATTTTGAAAAATTTTCTCTGCAATCTCCACTGCACTGACAAGGGTGGGGTATGAGGCTGGGAGGGGGGTTGTCTCCATAAATGTATGCACACAGTGCCATTACTATATTCCACTTAGTAAGTAGAACAACGCCAGACTACATACTTGGTGATCAGGTACTTTTTGGTTAACATGAACTTACTGTATGTATAAAAGTTGGCCATGTGAAGGTATACTAATTCTATCACAATTTAAGTCTTGGATAGCAGAGTAGCTTGGACTAAGATGTTGGGGCATACGCATACTGGGAAAAGTTATACTGACCTAGAATCTGGAGGGTACTGTTTCCAACCATGTTTCCAGCAACTCTAGCAAGATGTGGTCCGAAACATTCAATCAGAGTACCATCCAGTTCAGAGGTTGCGATGCCACTCAGTGTTGATGAGAAGGAGGGACCATTTGTCCCAAACTCTGCCCCAGATGTAGCTGTGTAGGCAATGCCTGGTCCGCATGTAGATGTAGCACCTGTTGTGCTATGTGCCAGGATACACTCACTGCTCCCACCCGCTCTCCAGGTTGTGATTCCACTCCTGTCCCCAGTAACAGTACAATTGAAGGTGAAGGCATCACCAGGACAGGTGGGGGGAGCTGCAGTGAACTGCCCAGTGACACCACCTGGAGAGATATAGAATCATCATCATCATAATCATCATCAAAGCAATTGAAATTAGAAGCAGCTACCTTCTGTGTTAGGTCCAGACATGTACAGCCAATGCATACGGTGTATGGAACAACTACTATAGAGTTTTGAAAATCATTAGAAAAGTTGCATCATTCTCAGAGGTGAGTATTTTGGCAAAAAACGAAAGTACTTTGTAAAGGTGATGGTTGCTTTTAGCTGGGTGACTACCCCCAAGTCACATTGAGCAAATCTAGAGGGGCAAACATTTGAAAGACGAGGCTCATAACATAGTGCCCCATTTGCTGTGCCTTATCCTAGTCTCGCATGGCCACACCCCGTTCCGCAAGAGAGGGAAGGGGTCTGGTAACTTCTTTTACAGCAGTTCGTTGCCTCACACTGTGGAGTGCGGGACCAATCACAGCGCAGTATTCAGTCACATGAGTGCTGTTATCACAACTTCAATAGGAAATTACAAGGTGTAAATCAACTGTGAAACCACAAGCAGCTGCTTCATCAGTCATCTCGAGATAATTATGCGGCCTTAGCGCTTGCGCAATGCGAGTAAATGAAATTCCTGTGCAACAAGTGGCTGCAGCGAAAGTTACCAGATCCCTTCCCTCTCTTGCGGAACGGTGTGGCCACGCGAGACTAGCCTTATCCCTACTGTGCATCCCATTTCATTGTACCGTGGGAAGGAATCAGCAGACTGGGATAATTGGGGCGAGTGTGAGCGAGCCCCACACTTTTAGTGAGTTGAATTGAGATTTTTCATATATGTAATATTATTATTATCTGTCGTAGATCGTTTGGTGTGTATTTGATGCTGTAATTTAACGCAATAGCCGCGGGCCACATGCAGACCGTAAGTAAGAATTTCGTACAACCTTGCCAGCTATATAGCTCCAAGGTGACTTTAAAAGATGACGCTTATGTAAGACAGCCAGGAAAAGCAGCCGGAGCGTGCGCACTTATTGAGCAAAGGATAGCCTAGAAGTTGTGTTTGCAGCGACATCCAGGATAGGTAGCTGGAGCGTGAGTATCTACTGTATGTATGTATACAAGGGCTATTAAACAGTTATGTAGAGAGGCTAAAAGCAGAAAGCGGCAGAGACCCTCGTTCAATCCATGGCTGATGGATGGCGAACCCCATCTGCTATTTCTCTAAGATGCCTCAAGTAAGGACTATGCATGACAAGCCAGGCTGTGTTTAGACTTAGCCTACAGCTAGCCAATGTAGATGCTTAGGTTGCACTAAGGGCTGCATTGTATGGTACCACCCCATGACAAGCTAGTCTCTGCAACCATCTTCTCTAAGCTGTTAAGCACTTTCGTAGAGAGTAGAGTGACAAGCTACATGCCACGCCACCTGTGTGCTGTGATCACTGAAAAGCCTTTGATATGTAAGTTAAAGCAGTGTATTGCTTGCTCACGCTCGCCCCACAATGTTCTACATTCCCTCTAGAAAAGCTGAATCAGCAGTTGTATTTCCATTTGGGAACTATTATGTGGGTACCTATCTTGTAAGGGTGCTTAAGTATGGGGTACAAGGGGGAAAACCTGGGGAATCCCCAAAAGCTCCCATGGCAACAGTGGCCAAGTAGTGTTGTACAATTCAGATGTGACAACTAGCTAGGCAGTACTTCAAAGGAACTTAACCTCCATTCAAGTAGGAATATACATGAACAATCAACGAACCACATCTCCATAGGCCTAGATGTGCATGTGTACATACAGAGGCATGCTGGACAGGTTATAGCCAACCAACTTGCTCATATCAGCTAGCAGTTTCACCTGCTTGGTCGCTTGCTTGCTTATTGACTAGCTATATCAAGTGTGTTGAAATTGGGGATGGAGAGTTAAAAAGTAGTTTATATTTAACCATGCAGTCAGCTACTTTTCACAAATAGAATAAGGCATTTCAGGGCGGAAAGAAAGGCAGCAGGGTTAGCCAACAGCTTCTTGCTGAGTCAGTAAACTGCAAACATGCAAAAGGTACAAGGCTTCAAGCTGGCTGGGTCACTCCCACATTAATGTAACAGTAATATATATGTTTAGCTCTGATAAACTAAATGTAAATTACTAGTGATCCATCATCCGTGCTTCATCGGTCACTGTCCCCCACCCCAGCTTAAAATCCTGTATGACTCTGAAACTCTGCATAGTTGCAAAACTAGGTGCCTATATAGGTTCATAGAAAGGGTCAATATAGCTACAGACTACACACATAGCTATCACAGGCACACTATCACACACACAAGGATCTCACCTGGCTGCTGCAAAAATACAGTAGCTAACACCCACTGTAATATGAGTAGAACCTGCGATGGAGAAGATGATTGTGCATATAAACGTACTCATAGCTGTATCCGAAAGGGCGCTTATGTCACGTAGTCGCTGTGTTACTGATTGGTGACACCAAGAAATTGTACAGCGTCATTTCCAGAGTTTTCTTGCCTTCAGCTTTAAAAAACGAGGAAGAGGAAAAGACCTAGATGATCCACTTCTCGACATAAAAGAGTACACATTTCGTCGAGTCGCTTTTCTGAACACAGAGAAGCGCTCCCGGCAAGCGCAACCAAAAAAAATAAAAATAAGTAAATAAACTTTCCAGTCCTACTGTAGCATATGTAGAAGGGAAAAGACTTACATTCATATTTCCTCACAAGTCTTCGACTCTT
Organism: Agelas oroides; assembly: GCA_949130485.1. Lineage (NCBI taxonomy): Eukaryota > Metazoa > Porifera > Demospongiae > Agelasida > Agelasidae > Agelas > Agelas oroides. The sequence goes on from OX422183.1 coordinate 21,340,788, forward strand.
CGTGAAGTCCAACACCGAAGTTGCGGTGTAACCGGCTACCTCATCATCGCGCGATCTGGGATCGAGACATGAAATTCTCATCGCGATCTGGGAACGAGACTTGGAACTCGTGAGATAACTTTGTAAATGGGTAAGATTTTGTTCAAGCGTTCTAGCACACTGCTAATTTCAAAAGTTCTGTGCATTTGTAATAATACTCGAGTTCACCGTATAGCTAAGATTTTGTTCCTTTTCGCAGGTCTGCACGGGCATTGCTGGAAAGTTGCTGCTCTACTCATTCTGCAACATGCAGGTGAGACAACCTTCATCGTTTTAGTCAGCGCAGAGCATGCTATGCTAATTACACCCATCATGTGACCTTGATAACCGTACCAGAAGGGAGGAAATTATATGTGAACTCAGTAGTTTGTCAGTGCTACTGGCACTGCAGAGTCATGTTTGTTGTATAGCTGAACAGCAAGCAAACAAGAACTGCAGCACTGATTGTTGTTAGGATATATGAATAAAAAGTGTGATTTGTGCGTTTTGAACAAACATGCATCTGATTGGTGTGTGCAATTACTAGCTGAATAAGTGTTGGATTATAACATTTTTGGTTGCTATATAATTTACACTTGCATGCACTTCCTTTATGGGAAGATAGAAATATATTGACACTACTTTATAAGTGCAAGGCAAATAATTGTGCAATTAGGGGGTGGAAGTCTGGATTAAGCATGCATGCATGCATGTATGTCTGTATGTATGTATGTAGTATGTATGTATGTAGTATGTAGTATGGTGCCTGTTATGCAATTACTGTGGACCTAGCATAAATTTTGTGCGTATGCAACACATGTTCGCTGTGTGTCATTAAACTCTGTGCTATTATATGCATTGCGGTCACAAAGTCAGACACCAAGAAATGGCTCCCCTCGTGCATTACTAGCTCACAACCACACAAAATAGTGTGTGTTCTTGCTGAGTTTAATCATGTTGAGGGAGGGGAAGCATCTTTTATTTGCCAGCATGACATGCTTACTTCTAATAGGAGTGTAATCATTGTAAATTTCAGGTGATGCTGCTGGGTGGTTTACTGCTGCTCCCCCCACCTGTCCTGGTGATACCTTGATCTTTACTTGCACTGTTACTGGGGACATGAGTGGAGTCTCCATCTGGAGAGTGAATGGGAGCAATGAATGTATCTTGTCACATAGCACAGCAAGTGCCAAATCCACATGTGGAGCTGGTAGTGCCTTCAGAGCTAGACCTGGAACTGGGTTTGGAGCAAATGCTACTTCCTATTCATCAACACTGAGTGGTACTGCAACCTCTACACTGAATGGCACACTGATTGAGTGTTTTGGACCAGACCTTGCTCGAGATCCTGAGAATATGGTTGGGAACAGTACACTCCAGATATTAGGTAACGGTATTTGAAGCCAGTGGCAGGTAAAGTTAAACATCTTTTCTCACTGTGGGAAGGAGCAGTTGTATATATTGATATTTGCCATATTGAAAGTTTTTGACTATACTGATTAGATGCATCTCTAGTACAGCTAGCACAGATGGCTCTTGCGTTGACATCTATCATTTTCCCCCATCTCTGCATGTCCAGCCATTAATAATTCTTCAGTGCAAATTTATACAAATGAAAGTCAAGTAATCATTCTGCAGGTCCCCCCTCTGTCCCCACCCTCTCCTGTGTTGACCTCTCTGGAGATGGCAGTGGCACTGTGAATGTCACTGTGAGCTGGACACTGAGTGGTGGAGACATTGCTGATTTCTACCTCATCAACATCACCACCAACGCTCCGCAGACCCCATATGGAGGACTTCTGAACATCACCACTGCCAGTGTTACACAGTATGAACTAACTGGTTTCATAGCAGGCTATGAGTACAACATCACAGTTCATGGCAGCTGTGGGAATCAGATGGGAAGTGAGAGTGACCCCCTGAAAATCATTCCTCAAGGTCTGCTTATTTTAGTTGTGTGTTACATGCTCTCAATTACTTGGTGTTACATTACTGTGAGTCTAGCATGTAACTCCCTCTTTAGTTATGTTCTACTCTACATGGGTGCTTAATGCATACTCTATCATGTATGGTAATGTATGATAGTGATATCATATAAATATTGTGTTGGTATTAGAGGAAGTGGTTACCTAGAAATCTACTCTTTGTGTTCATTTACATCCCTATTGGCTACTTGGTTAATGTTCCTCGTATTCATGCAGTTCCTGCCACGCCTACATTTGATGTGTGTGTTGTGTACGATACATCGAACAGAGCTTTACAGGTCATTGAGAGCACTTGGAAGGAAGTGGTATGTTGAGAGTATAGTCTGCTATACTATTATTGCTGGTAGGACAACCTTAGATCACGAATCTACTAGGCCCCTACATCAAACAGACACGGTACCCCTCTTGTTGATTCCAGTTGCAATCATTGGAAAATCTCAACAAACCAATGAATCTTAATAGCACCACCATGGTCACATGACCTCATTAATTATTTACAAGTTGGAATCGGAACAATCTGCAATTCAAGGTTGTCCTACCTTAAGGAACTGCACCAGTGAACATATGTTTTCTGGAGAGAACATGCATGTACTACATGATGTACCTAGCATGATTAGGATCAGTGTATATTATACACTAAATCTAAAAAGGATGTATACAGATGGCAGTTTCAAAGGTTGTCCAAACATGATAGAGATGGCTCCATTGTTGTCCAGAGCTGGCATTAATGTCATCTTGGAACACAACATTGTGTCTTCTTATTGCAAAGCATAGTAAGGCTTGGTAAGCACATCCTATTCTTGGGCCCCTAAGTACATATAACATATATACATTTATGTTCCTTTGTTTTTTTGTTTTGCAAGAGCTCTTGTGCTGCCAGTACCCAATTAAGAGATACATAAATGGCTGCTTTGCCCTTAGCATGCCTTTGTCCACTTGTCCTTGTCCACCTGCCCTTGTACCTATAATGGTTTCTCATCCAGTTGCATGGTGTTCACATTTATCCAGGGCCCTGTGACACTGTCTGAGGACTGTCGCAATGGGCAGAGCATCAGAGCTAGATACAAACTCTCCTACACAACTGACTCTGGTACTCTCATTACTACCTGTGTAGTGGATGGGATGGAATGCAGTAATGGCACATGCCGCCATGAGTTACAGAACAACACTGCTGACAGCAGATGTCAACCTCCAGTGTCTCAGTTCAGTGGTGAAGGTGTGACTGTGTCTGTGACTGCCAGAAATATAGCGGGGAGAAGCAATACTGCTGTGTCAAGAAACATCAGTGAGATTTTCCAGTTGGAATTCAATTTGTACCATGAAATCACAATTTTGATGTGTATAATTGGTCACAGGTGGCACTAAAGTTCTTGGAGTCCATGTTGACACCACTAATCCAACCAATGTCTTTGTGGAGTGCACATTATTTCAGCCAGGGTACACCTGCACCATTGACTATGGTACAGACCCATCCTACACCAACCTGGTCTACAGGGACACCTCCTCCACCCAGGGTCGAATGGCAACCATCAACCTCTCTCAGAGGCTCAGAGGAGACACCACCTACTACTACATTGTGTCTGCAGTGAGCAACTCCGAGTGTCTGAGGGTACGAGGGAGATTCCAAACAGGTATTACTAAATGGGCCCAGTTGGGAGGGGAGTATGTCACATAGTACCAGTCAGTAAATAATAAATGTGGCATTTTATAATTTTTGTAAAGCAGACAGGTTTTCCATTACCTGTACTCAATACTTTCCTGCAAGAATCAAAGCTGCTAGATTCAATGCCTGGACGTTCTCACTCAAAGTATTCGCCTCTGGTTCACATTTCTCACCTATGTACAAGGGAGAGAGATTTGAAATCATGGCCTTGTATTTTCAACAAGACATAGTACCACGTCTATACACCAGAAGCTTCTGCTACACTAACACCTTTATGTATTCCAGACATGCAGTGGTGGTCCCTATAATGGATCTGCAATAGAGACTCTCAACGATACCCATGAGTACTCATGAGTATCGTTGAGATTGCTGATCAGCCCACATCTTTACAAAATATGAAAATGGGAAAGAAAATGGCTTGACAAGTTACAAAAAAATCAATCCTGTTCAGACCCATGCTGCCTGCTCTCATACCTTAGAAGATAACATACATGTAACCAGGGCATATGAATTGAGGCTATTAGGCAGTATCATTCAATTCCAATGCACTGCATGTAACAGTTGTTATACATTTTATTTATATTTTATGGAACGTAACTAACGTGGTTACGCATAAATGAACTAGCTACACCCTTTCAACTCTAGGGACCAGTAATAGCGATAACATGAGCGTATTATGACTTGGTATGTGTGCATAGTGCTCGCAATACTTATGCATTCAGTATTCTGATATCATGTTACCACAGGGTGCTTCTTGACTGACCTGACTCCAACTGATGCTGTCAGGCAGTGTCCAGACAGAGGATTTACAAACACACTACCCATTCCCAATGGTGTGGTTTGCTACAACGCAACCACTGCAGGGTCAGAGGCAGTCTACATCTGTGATGATGGCTTTCAACAGAATGGTGCAGCAACAAGGGTGTGCCAGAGTGGTGGTGTATGGAATGGCAGTACACCTCAGTGCTTATCAGATCCTGGAGACCACACAAGTATACCATAATTATATATTTTAATAGAGCCAATCTAGCACAGGGGATTTAATTCCTGAGAATTTATGAGTGGATCTAACTTAGTACATGGCAATACTTATATATGTTGATCCAATGGAGTGCAATACAGAGGTTTGCAGGTTGCTTGATTGATCCTAGCTGTATAGCAAATCACTCATGTGTAAGTAATGGCAGGCGTAGAGTACTTGACATAGTTAATTATGCATGCAGTACAACCAACCTGCAAATTTGTGTTCCAGGAAAGAAGCCTCTCAGTTGTCAGTTTTACAAGAAAGTGAGGTCAGGTGAAGAGCTACCCCATGAATCAATTTCCTACACAACTTTAGTTGTACCTGTTGCTGTAATTGATGCTATGTACCTTTTTCTCTAATTTTGCCTCATAACATCTTATTTCCAATGTGAGGCTAAATAATTCTAAGCATTTAGATTGAGCAAATCACTTGAGCTCAGCATGAGCTGGTTGAGAGAATTTTTCAGTCAGCCCCTAATGGAGTTGATTCTGGCGAAATATACTGAGCGTCTACCAGGTGTGAGACTGAGGCATTCAGTACTACCTGTGCAGTACATATAGACAGTTCTGGGGCATGGTGGTTGTCCCCTTGTTGTAGCTCAGTGGTAGAGCACAGGCAGCTCAAACCAGGTGTCCTGGATTGATTCTCTGTTGCTGCCTTTCCACTTTTCTCAATTTACATCTAAATCTCGTTAATTGTTTCCAATGTGAGGCAAGACTGGGAAACATGCAAGGAAAACATATATTTTGAGAGACAGCTTCAAGGGTTTCACAGGCTAAATCACTTAGCCTCATTCCCAGGCCTCCCCCATTTTTGTTCTTCGGTTTGTGTTCAGTATAATACACGGAAGTGGAAGAGTGGTGAAAATGGGGCTGCTCTTCATCCATGTATTATACTGAATGCAAACCAAAGTGCCGGGGAGGTCTGGGAACGAGGCTAAGGCAAGACATTCTAAGCATATATAATCCTGTATTGTGATACTCCAAAACTCATTGTGAATTCTTCTCTCTTACAGATGCTGTACAATCCTTCAGCATAGGTGCGGTTGTGGGGATTACAGCCGTGGTCACTGGTACTATTCCACTTATTGTTGGATTCCTGGCTGGAGTTCTGGTGTACCACTGCATCAGCAACCGCCGGTCACAGAGTTCCAAGCTTGAGTCATCCTCCTACCAACAACCACAGACAGTGTCAGCTTGCAATCCACTGCAACAAACTGGTCCAGAGTATGAGGAGGTGGTTGAACTGAGACGGAACAGGTCCTATGAATTCAGAAAAAACTTTGAAATGAGAGAAGATTCCAGCATGTATCAATCCCAGAGCTCCGAGCCTGAATCATTCACCCACCAGCAGCAGCAGACTAGTGCTGAGTATGAGAAGCCCATGCCTGCTCCCAGCAATGATGGAAGGATAGATCTGAGAGCAAACGTGGCCTATGGACCCATTCAACACTAAATGCTGCTCTAAAATATAGCAGCTGATACATTGCACATACTAAAACTTTCTGAAAAGTAAAGGTTTGCCGTTTTTTCATCCACAGTGTGTTATAATTATATCACCAAGTAGAACACTCTTTGCACGTGTAATATAGAACTTCTCTTCATGATCAGTTATTTGGATACAAGCTTAATCATATGACTATATCAAAGTCCATAGTTAAGCTCCATTAACAACAGTGAAATAAATGCCAAATAGTGTTTTTCTTGTACATCTAAACAGTGCAAAAGGTGTAATAGCTCACTGATTGGCTGAACAACAGTGCAAAAAGTGTAATAGCTCTCTGATTGGTTGAAAAACAGACCATCAACAGTGAAAAAGTGTAATAGCTCTCTGATTGGTTGAAAAACAGACTGTCAACAGTGCAAAAGCTCACTGATTGGTCAGTAACTTGTAAATACCAACAATTTGCTGTAAACTATCTAATGTACTATAAACTTGTAAACTTGTAAGTAACAACAATTTGCTGTAAACTATACAGTGTACTGTAAACTTGTATACAATAAACTTGCCTATCTCATACATACTCATACTTAATGTAGTGTACTGTCAACTTGGCAAGGTTTATGATTAGCAATCAATAGTGTTTTCTCGTACAATTTGGGATTAATAGCACTCGTGATTGGCATAATTGCACTCGGCTTCGCCTCGTGCAATTAATACCCATTCACTCGTGCTATTAATCCCAAATTGCACTCGAAACCATGCTATTAATTATACATACACGATTGAGAAGTGTGCACTTGAAATTTGCACTATGACAAAATAATTGTGGTCAACATTTTTAGTTTCAATTAATGTGGTACACAGTTTAGACCCTTGCCTTGCAGTTCAATTGTTAAATACAGTATGCTCCATATGACTGCCACATTCCAGACTGTCCCCCTCCCACCATATAGAAGAGAGTAGCTTAAAACTTTGAACAACAGATTTAGCTACAAATTCAACTTGAAGGTGAAGGATTGCAGGTAATTACAGTGCCCAGAGCAAGTCAACCAACTTCTGGTACTTATTGTTGTGTTGCTGGCTTGAGTTCTGGTGTACCACTGCATCAGCAAGCACCGATCACAGAGTTCCAAGTTTGAGTCATCCTCCTAGCAACAGTGTCAACTGGCAATCCACTGGAACAAACTGGTCCAGACTAAAGAGACCAACATTGGGGTTTGAGACTAAAGAGACCAACATTGTTATTTGAAGAGCTCAGAACCATACTGATCTAACTCAAAATCAATTACTGGAACTTGCATGAATTGCACAGAATTTACAACCATCTGTCTTTCACTTTGGTTACCACACCCTTCATACCTATGGCTTTTCTCTTAGTCAAAGTTTGTGTTCTCGCTGCTTGCTCACCACCTGGAAGTGTGTGCCTCTAGTGGATCTGCTTAATGGTCTGTTATGGGCAGGACTAAATGGCCTGGCACCTACAATTTCATACTTGAAACCTTTATTAAAAATTTTAAAAAACATTAAATTATTTTTAAAAATTAATAATAACCCTGGAATTGAAGTGGTCCCAGACAAGTCCATACGAAGAGTTTTCACGTGTTTTGTGTGTGTACGTTGAGGGACTAAAACTTGGTAGAGAAAGCACTTCGGTGCAAGCATTTTGTGAATTTTGTGTACACTTTGATTTTATTTATTTATCTGTCCACATGAACTGGAGATTTGTTCTCCAAGGTTTTCCTACCTTAACTTCATAACCTACAATTTATAACACTTGCAACTCATAAAATTTACTTTCATTTAATAGTATATCCCATAAAGTTCAGGTCAAATTACTAGTGTACTTTGACCTTTGCTCATAAAACGGGTGCTTTGATTTTTCTTTACTAAAATTAATGTTCTTTGGAGGTCTCTTTAAGTGCTCTAAAATTGGGACTGCCATGGTATTCAGAGATACTTGACAGAATGTAATGGCAGTTAGGGAAGATTTGTGACTAATCAACAACGCAAGTGGTAGTTGCCATGGTTACTAGGTAACTTATAATGATGCTATCTTTAAAGCAATTAAGTTATGAAAGTGTACGTTAAGTTATGAAAGTGTACAATGAGTGTTTTAGGGTGAGTGCATAGCAATACCATAGTACAAAACATAAGGTAAGGTTGTCATTGCATATAAACTACATGCATGATAAAAGTATACAAAATGCATCTTCTAACACAAACTACATAAAATTATGTATAAAATTAAACTGCTAATCAAGTTTCAAATAAACATTAAAGTGTATGGTGATGTACAATGCATAGACAAACTGTTATGAAACACATGCACACACAAAGGAACGATAAGCACACATCTAAAAGTTTCTCTTGGTGTCCTGCCACTAGTTGCATAATTATCTCCTGTTAAGATGAGACAAAATTTCACAGCTCAGAATGACAGATAGTATACCACTGTTTAGGAGCACACTTACAGCATTGACCTTCTGTTACTCATCCTCATAGAAAAATAAATTTAAATCAATCAATCATGACATTTGGTCACAGTTGTTTTACTCCAGTTCAATCTGGACCCAAGCCTTGGCCAGCCTCTCACTATTTGTCATCTACCCAAAAGTTTAGTCTATCTGGTCAAGGTATATTTTTTATCGAAATAGTCATGAGAATACTACATCTGTGTTATCACACAGGCAGTATTGATGCAACATTAATAAGCATGCAAACAAGAGACATAAACAAACTTTATTGAAGGTCCCCAAAGTTGCTTTTGTGAAGCTCTCTTTGTGAAATGTTATCCTGTTGGCTGTTAAAAATCACAGTACAACCATGCAGCTGATTCTCTACAAGTTATAGCCCTTGTTCAGGCTATCACTTTTTTAAGCTTCCCCTACAAATGTTCCTGCATTATGCTTTGCAGGAACAGTGTGAAATTGTGCCACTGTAATAGTCTCATCCCTACAGTGCAGCTAGACTGGAGCTTATAGTTATAGGCTATAAATTATACCAAAATCCTAGCCTATTATAATATGCTCCAATGCTCCCAACTTGCTTTTTGCTTCCAAAATTGTTTATTGTGCTTCTTTGTAGTATAATTTATGACCAAGCTAGCTCAGGTCACTAAGTAAACATGGAGACTGGTCGCCAGGAGATTATATCTTTATTTATTACTAAGATATGCTACTAAACTCATTTTAGTTAACATTAAGAATAAGTTTTCTTCAATGTTCACACTTCTCTAGCTCTATATTATGCCAGCATATGCTCTTATGCTTCCACCCTACTATTATGCAATTTAGACACTTAGTTGGAATTGTACGGATGTCAACTCTATATACTGAAGAATAGTGCAACCAAGAAGCTAAGCACTTATCAGTAATGGGTATCAGAGATTAAGACTGTGAAGTCCAGTGTATCATAAACCATACTGAATGCTGCACGTACTATCCATGGTTACAATGCAGTCAGTAAACCAACAATGATACTTGAGATATTCTAGCACTGACATAAAATCATGCAGCATAATTTGGTAGCTAACACCTATTTGAGGTCCAAATTCCATTATCAATTACTAGCTCTCAGCCAGTTCATCTGTACCATGTTGCTGCACAAATTATGTGTTTGTGTCTCTTAGCTAACAACACAAAACACGTGAGAAAGATGGCTCATTAAGATGTCATTTTGTACACTTTTTAATGCGGAGGCCATTTTCCTCGGGCCATTCCTACATAGGGAGTACTATGTTACTTCATGTACCGTATGCCAAGATAGTATTCTACTTATTCCTAAGTCTTGCACATCAAAAAAAGAGCAAATGCATGCTTAATAATAATTATTGTAGCACTTTTTACTTGCATTGGTATAACTCAGTCACTGTAGCGATGTATGGGGATGTATAGGACAGTAAGTGACACCAATTTACTCTCTTACTACAGATTTCGGTCCCATTTGTCCACTTTATCCCTTTAGGAATGAGTGGAATTAACAGTAAGGCCCCAGATGCGTCCACATTTGCACTACCATAATGCAAAAATGATTACAATCTGTGACTTTCCTATCGACTACTTGCACATCGTTTCCCCATCATTATTTTTCTCTTAGGTCATACCTATCACAGTAACTTACAACTTATACACCATGCACTTAGCTGCTTGTCTTCATGATCACATCCTACTCGCTACATTGTCACATATCTATAACAGCCCCTTGCTGTCCTATACATCCCTTAAAGACTGAGGTAATTTAAGGGATGGACAGCTGGGACAGAGTCCTGTAGTACACGACTCCATGGAATGTTAACTTACTGCCCCAACATCTCTTAGAGACAAAAGAAATAGTAGAGACATAAAAACTGAATGCTCAAAATTACGACTAGAACAATCTGTCAGCCCTTTAGACTAAAATTTACATGTAAGTACTGCAGTTTTCTAAACGCTTACAGGTGGAATTGAGGGATGGACAGCTGGGACAGAGTCCTGTAGTACACGACTCCATGGAATGTTAACTTACTGCCCCAACATCTCTTAGAGACAAAAGAAATAGTAGAGACATAAAAACTGAATGCTCAAAATTACGACTAGAACAATCTGTCAGCCCTTTAGACTAAAATTTACATGTAAGTACTGCAGTTTTCTAAACGCTTACAGGTGGAATTGACCCCAGCTGCAGCTTCAAGAGTTGGAGGGCTTACAACCTCCCCTTTGTTTTCACTTGTTAGCTGTATGTAATCTTGGGCTGGGTCTGCAAGAGAATGAGCAAATAGGATAATAATACTTTTGAAAAGCTGTTCTACCTCTCTGTGCCGTTCCATAGGTGTATTAGAGCTCCCAAATTCCTCTTGGAGAGTCCATGTCAAACTGGACAACCTTAGCATTGTTCCTAGGTAACTTCCAGATTATATCTTGCAGCCATGGATTTTCTCCATGGGAGTGGCCTGGGAATACTGCTAGGACAATTCTTCATGCCTTGTGTGTTGTTTGCATGTGTAGCCAACTAACTCTTAGTCTATGCCACAGTGTGTTTCCTAGTCTAAGGAATGCTACACACGCTGTGAGATCCTAAACTTCTCGAAGCTGCCAGTTTCTCATCCAGTGAAATGAGAGCTAGTGTACGATCTATGTTGCAGCCTAGTTTCTTTCATAATGTTTACTATTCCCATTGCATATATGCTCGCAACCAACCTTTGTCCAGCTATCTAAAGTGGGAATGTTGCTCTGTATCCTGATCTGAATGGTGCAGGGGTGATCCAGTACCAAGGCTCATTATGGCCATAATAGCTAGGTCATGCTGCTTGAAAAACCAAAAGGTTAATTTTCGAAACATCGATTGATCCAAAGCCACTGGCAAATTTTATAGTCCAAGCTAGATGTTCTGAGCCACCATGTGAGATTATTCTGCCACATCCAATTCATAAACGTTTACAAACTGTGATGGTTGTTGTGTGTCAAGAATTTTGTAAAGTGATATTACCTCTCCAGTTCATGCACCAACAGCAGCAGACTAAATTAAAAGTTAGAGATTCCTCTTTTGTAGCATGTGCACAGAAAAGTAATGTAGTGCAACAAAGAATGGTGTCAGCATTTTTTGTCTATTGAAAGCAGCTGTTGCTTTCAAATGACATTTCTCTGAGAGAAAAAGTGCTGATGCCATTCTTTGTTGCACTACATTACTACAAGGTTGTCCCACCTTAAGAAAGACATGGTCTCTCCATGAATTTTACTGAATTACCATGTATGTAGTACAATGAGCATGGTGAACTGAGAAGTGGCATATCCAAACCATGATGTAGGGTACCCACCACTCCTGTCTACCATTAACCTACTACTAAAGGTGGCTTGAGCATGGCAAGAATTTGGTATGGAAACAGCTATAGATATAGGGCTGTGTCCAGTCTGGGGGAAATGCACAGAAAGAAGGCAAAGGATATGAACTACGTGCAGTGGTTTGGTATATTAAGAAGTTTATAAAATGATATACAAACCTCTAGATGATACAGCAAAAGTAGTTGGTAGTTCTGCTTTGTAGTCTGGTGGGTAGGTATGCAGCCTGTGGAGAGTAGGCCTGTTTTGGGGAGTAACCTTGCTTTGGGGGTTGTTGGTGGGTGTAGGCTGGAGGAATAGAGAGGGTTGCACAGTAGAAGTGTGAATCAAGGTACCATTTGTTATATTTGTTTATATTTCAAGATGTTCTAATGCAAGTGTGGTACACGTCCCACACAGTTTTATCTACATTTACATTTCCACAGTGGTAGCTATTCACAAATGCACCATACTAGGTAGATATTACTCCAAAACGGCATAACATTCAGAATGTGTTATGACTTCAACATTTATTGCTACACAACTAATGTTTAACCTTACAACTTCTGACTATGAGTGTCATGTACAAGTGCATGTTTCATGTAGCTATAGCTACGCATACTAGTGTTATAGTTTATAGGCTTTGCAAGAAGGATGAGTGCTTATCTTCAGATCTATCTGTATTAGGCACTGGCCCATTATGCTAGCATGATTTTGATCACAAAAAGCATTGAGCACAATATGCACATACTACCTAATGCATGTAGCATATATTACTGATGTGCTGACTGATGCAATATAGTTGCATACTATACCTAAGTTATCAAACTGAACATTGCGAATGGTCTGAGAACAAGGCTATACAGCTAACCATGTACCCAAGTCGAAAGTGTGTCTGGATCTGGCATGCTATACCGGGGACAACTTGTTTTATCATGGCAACTGAATTAGTCATTACTGGAGGTAGACACACAGCACCTACCTACATAAGCATACATACAGTAACTACCTATCAAACATTTGGTGACTCTGACGCTGGTTGCACATGTTACAAATGGTATAAATTATTAGTTAATTTAGGCATGCTTTAAAAGATGGAAAAAAGGCACAATTTATGCAATGAGGAAAGTGAAAAAATGGCAGTTTCTGGAAATCCATCCTAGAACCCCTGCATGGCTTGAGGGCTGGTGGTTGCCTAGTGGTTGAAGTTCAGTGGTCAAAGCGTTGGCAGCTCAAACTAGCAGCCCTGGGTTGGTTCCCAGCAACTGCCAGTTTTCCACTTTCATCATAAAACTCATAATATAAAATCTGTCAGGTAAACAATACATAGGTAAATTTCATAATATATTAAAATAACTGGTACTGGCTAGCCAGCACGTAATAAATATTACATTACTTGTTGTAGCGAAGGATGGGGCCTATATTCTATCCAATTTGTCAGTAGGCCTACCCAAAGTTCAAGGAAATGTGCATCGCCTCATGTTGAGATTGCTTCATACAGCAAAGAGAGTGATGCAACAGTCAGAACGCTTCCAGGTCAACAGCCAGCAGTTTGAACTTTGAAAACAGAAGTCAGAATTTTCAAACAGCAGTCCAGAACTTCCAAGATGTTGAAGACAACATGTCAGAATTTCTACACAGCGACCAGCCATGCCTATGATTTTGTTTTCTATGCCTACCCTATACTTATTACTTAGCCACGCTCCAGACTAGAGTATGTTTAACTGTTTTCCAAGACGGTACTCTGGCCTGTATGCTGCCCTGTCACCACACCAGCTTATCAGCTGCAGTTGGTGCAGCATGTAAGTGTGCATGGCATGTAAGTGCAGGTAGTACGTACTCACACAATAAACTCACAGCAATGCAAAAAGGTATAGACGTTAAATACACAGATAGTCATGTGTCTGTATGCAAATATAGTGGTGCATGCTAACATTGAAGATCCTCCAGGCTAGTATATTTGGTGCTTCTCAAATTGTACCAGATGATACCATGCCCTTTCTCAGGTAACTAGAAATGTTACTCAAATTAGCACCAGTACCGATAGCTTCATATACTTACATCTCTTTGAAGGTATTTTGATACTTTCCTATGCCCATATTCAGCTGCCACTTCCTGGGGAGTCCTCTGATGGAGAGAAACATTCACACAGCAGATAGGAAGAAACTGAGTAATTTAAATGAATTTCCAGGTAGCTAGGTTAGTGTATAGGTTAAAAGTGTGGAAGTGTATTACCCACGGTGGATTTGAAGTGGTACTCAGATAAATGCTAGTACTACTAGAAGAATCATGCAGAGCTTGGTGGCAAATTGCGAATTCTTCTTTAGTTACTATATTTACCAAGTCCCAACCATACCCTAAGCTGCTCTTGGTACATAATGCTTCAGTTTATCTTAGCTAGAAGGCTGCCCTCATGGTTCAAGGGAAAAGCAAGATGTGTGTTTACTTAATACTTAAATAGCAAGACATAACTTTGTTGATTTTGTAAGGGTGGTCTTTTTTTCTAGAGACACATACATGAACAAATGTAGGACTTAAGGATTCATCAGGTGCATCATTGCACTAATGTACAATCAGATTTGATGTCTATTGCTTCGCATTGGGAAGGGGTATAGCTTTCCTTTTTAATGCATATTGGAGTGTAATTGACATACTATTGATTAGTTGTACTACTCTACCCTCAACATACCCCAGTAGTCTCACGTGCTTACTCCATTGTTTTCTGTGATGGTGATATCAGCTCTTTTCTTAACGAGGGATTTCACTATGTTCACATGACCTGCTTCAGCTGCAATGTGCAGGGGAGTCCGCTGAGTGGGGGAGATATTTTACTGTTGCAATTCAGTTCAAAATATTAATTGTAAAACCATCTTCATCTACTTTAAAATTATCGCTGCACCCTAAAGAGTCATGACGTTTGCATGCATTTGAAGTAAATTTGTGATTTCAGTCCATGTAGATACACGTCAAAGACCCAGCCCCTTTGCCTTTAATCACCTCCCCTATAAGACAGTTTTAGAGCCACTGAAGTGTCAGATGAGGACACCATGCTGATATTGGCCATGTCAGCTGGCCATGTTGGTAATCCCTCATGACATGGTATCCATGTTCACAGTAATGAGGCTTACTTAGCCCAAGCCCCCTTCTCATCACCCTAACTCTATCCCTACTACTACTTTCAGCTCAATTCCTGCCCCCAGTGCCTAGCCTAGTCTTACCCATTAGCACTATGGCACTATGTTTTGGGAGGTAAGCTAAGTTTAGGCTTGAGTAAGCTTCCTTACTCACACTTTAGCGCACATTCGTGACTAGTGACCTATTGAACAACTGGAGAAACTAGTAAGGGGGGACTGTTGCTTACAGTGCTATTGATCATCCCAGCGACACTTCATTCAGTTTATGGTTGGGGAGACCAACTTCTCTGCTGTGGATACTTCGGGTGGACCGCTTTTAGGGTTCCAATTATATTACAATACCATAGGACATCTCCTAGCTCCTCAATCCTTCCCCTTAGAAATTCCCGACATACTAGGAGGAAATACAGACTCCTCAAATCTGTTAGTCTCAACTCCCAGCAGTCTCAACATATTTCCTGTGTGGAAGCTTTCAAAATTGGAAATGGCATGTGCCTGTTTATGTTGGTGGTCCCACACTTTTCACTACCACTTCCATGTTACATGAGAAGTAAACACATGCAGACTATGTATACATAAAGAATTCCCAATATTTCTAATGGTGTATTTGAAATGGTATGCATTCTCCCCACACCATATAGTGTGATTGAATTTGAGACTTTGCAGCTACTGTTTTGACTGATTTTCAAACAACAGAATAATTATGTGAATACAGCAACTTTGCTCAGTAGCCTCGTCCCCAGGCCCCTCTCCCCCGAGGAGAGGCCTGGTACACACTGTCTGCGCATGCGCAATATATTCCGTTATATTTTCCGTAAAAAACTTCGTGCACTTTTCTTGTCCGTATGCGGAAGATTATACTAACCAAGAATACAAAGCTTTCGACTCCAGCGGCAATTTGACTTGCAGAATACTACTAGAATACTACTTTTCAGACGTGGCAGTATCATTTCTTCAAAACTTGCACTCAAACAGAAAGGTAACAAATCGATTTGCAAAAAAGGCCCGTTCGTAGCCATAAAACACACTTATCTCTCTTTGTACACAACTTGTAGCGGCTCCGTCTTGAACATGACCGGCCTTTACAACAGAAACGGCGCACGATAAAGCTTTACCAAACAGCGATTTGCCCGGAGAAGCAGCCGCACTTCAGAGCCGCACTCTCGCTCATTTGCGTGAAACGAACATGCACGGTTCGTATACGTATCTAATGTACTGTAAGTATCCGTTATTTTACGAATCCCCTAAAAACTGGGGATATTACGCGCATGCGCAAACAGTGTGTACCAGGTCTCTCCTCGGGGGAGGGGCCTGGGGACGAGGCTACCTTGCTCAGGCGCTTGGAAACAAAGCTGATGTAAATACAAACATGCTGTTTATGTACTGTCAGTGTAATCACATGCCTACCCCATTATGATCTTGAATGTTGATATCAGCAGCACTTCCACCAACAAGACATTCCACTACCTTATAGCGACCCTTTTCAGCTGCAATGTGCAGGGCAACCATCTGATGGAGAAAAGAAACTTGAAAATGTAAGCCAGAAAATAAAATTGACTGACATCCAGGCAGTGTACCAAGCTAATAAATAGTTTTTTGATAAGTACATAGGAAAGAGACTAATTCAAGCTCAAATCAGCAGTACTATAATCTACCACTGTAGTGTACTTGCATACTTACCCCATTAACATCTTTGGCATTGATATTAGCAGCTCCTTGGACAACAAGGTACTCCACAGTGTCTTTATGGCCCCCTTTAGCTGCTGTATGCAAGGGTGTTCTCTGGTGGAGACAAAAAAAGTAAGGAATTGACTCACATCCAGGCAGGTCAGGGTACAGAGTTTTACAAATTCATATTTCTGATGGTGATTATATTACTCAGAAGTGGCCCCTCACATGCAATTGGTTTGAAGTCTTTGTGGATACTACCAGAAGTTTCAGAGATTGAAGTCTTGTAATCTGGGCATGTTAATATAGCAAGTGATGTCCAAGTGTGCCATGAGAATCCAATGAACCACGGTATCATGGGGGTGGTGTGACAGGAGACCAAGGACTGTCCATGGGATAATAGTGGGTTCAGGTGCAAACAGTGAATTCCCAAGCACAGTCCCACTCGCCCCATGGTGAAAAAGCTTCATTAAATTAGTTACAGGGAAGCTGTGGTTAAGCCCTATTGTGGAATTGACATCAATATACTTCCTTTTCCTCTTTAGGGACAGCACCTTGGGCTTTACTGCTGTATGCTGCATAAACAATAGCACTTAAACCGGTTCCAAATTGGTTTCAAATTGGTCTACACCAGTTTGTCTGAACCACATTCCTAATGTATACGTACTACAGAAAACGTTTTTCAAAGTGTACTAGGGGTATTTATATAGCTGCCCTAAACCAATTTGAAACTGATAGAGATAGTGACCTTTGAGCTCCTTGTTAAGCAGTAAACATACTTCATCCTCATGGACATTCATAGCCATAGAAGAAGCTTGATCTTGCGATTAATGTGAATATCCGCAATGTGAAAACTGCCTCCATATGTCAGTCACAGTATTTGATTGTGTCAAGTAGCCAACTATAAGAGATCAGCATTACTTTCTAGCAGTACAACTACTGTATAGCTAGTAATTTTTGCGCGGCAAAATTTTCAACATCGATTGGACAGGTGAGACAACACCAAGTAGACAGAGTATTCGATGCATGGCAAACTTGGACATCTGCTGACTAGGAGTGAAGCAGACTGATATTGGGGGGGGGGGGGGGGGGGGGGGGGGGGGGGGGTAGGACAAGCTCTAAGAATCACATACATTCCATTCTTAGGTATTTCTTACGTATGACAGTTCACGGGGATTTACAGAGATTAAGCGCTTGTACCATCCAAGTTTATCAATGGGGATCAATGCTTGGAACACTTTTGTTCTAAGGGTAAAACATCCCTACATTGTCAGAAAGTTGGAGAAATCCCTGGATATGGGTGAGCTCACATTCCATGCCGAGGAAACTGCATGTTAGCGATTATAGCAGCAAACCAAAGTGCATGTTTTGGCTTTAGTGTGGCAAACTACTCTCAAAAACTGCGCAAAAAGCACTCAATAAGGGCTGCAGCATACGGAATCAGACAATTTCACTGAGAATTGCATTATCAGATTGCTGAGTGCACGTGAGCTCGTCCTATCCCCTCTCCCCCCCCCCCCCCCCCCCCCACCCCCCCCCCCGGGCTGATATCATACAATACATTTTGGAGTTAATTTTCTGCATGAATAAATGGAATATAAGACTCTTTTATTTGTGCCTGAGAATGAGGCTAAGTAGCTACTCAATCCAGTATCTACTGTCACCGTAAACTATTGTGTCTCACTTACTCCATCCTTGTCTTCAATGTGTTTAGCTCCATTGTCAACAAGCAGTTTCACAGTGCTACTATTGCCTTCTCTAGCTGCAATGTGCATGGGAGTTTGCTGATGCAGAAAAAAGTAAGGTGATACTGATTAGTCATGTAATCTAATATTAGTGTAACAGACTAGAACTGTAACTAGTTCAACACCTTTGATGTAGGTTAGAAGTGCACTCTTCCTTTTGAAACCCTACTGCATGCAATTGGATTAATGACTGTTGCTAACAGAGTTTCAACGCTGACAGAAGAAACTGCCTGCAACTGGAGAGACTATCAATGCCACATAATTATAGTTTCTCATCAGAGACTGTTCAAGTTCATGCAGGCAAGCGACATTATTTCAAAAAGGTTGGTTCCTGGGCTAAGAGGTCACACTGTCTGCACAAAGTGTAACATCTGTGGTGTAAGATGTCTGATTTGTTACACCGAGTAGTTCCAAATCAACATGTAAATCATCAACAAGTACAGAGTATGAGATCATAAGATACACAAACTGGCGATAATGGCTAGAGAAATGGTACCTTTTCAATTATGAATACATGACTGTAAATATAATACTTACGCGAAGCTAACTTAAAATCAAATCCCCTAGAGTAGCCATATACTTACCCCAGCATTATCTTGGAAGTTTATATCAGCTCCATTCTCCACAAGGCACATTACAGTGGAGTCATGACCTTCTCCAGCAGCAGTGTGCAGGGGAGTCCGCTGATAGAGAAAATTTAGTTTCAAAGTTGGAAGTGGTACCCATCCTTTTCAGACACTGGGCAATTAAATTGAAGGCTTTGTGGGTAATAGCAGAAGATTAGGGCTTTAAAGTTAGCAGTCTCTTCTTTCATACAACAGCAGAATAAATGAATGATAGATATGATAGACTGTACTACTGGGAATGAGGCTATACGCAACTGTAACAACCTACTTTCGTCACATAATGTACTTACTCCATCATCATCTTCGATGTCAACACTAGTTCCACTCTCAACAAGAGATTTCACTTTGTCTTTATGGCCTCGTTTAGCTTACCAATGTAGACGAATCCCCTGATAAAGCGCAAAAAAGGGAAAAAAATTGCTAAAGGTAAGCCAAAGCAACTTAAAAATTGACTGAGTTTGTGGTTGGTTAGTGTACAGATTGATTTTACAGAAATAGCTAAATTCCTAATATTTCTAAGGATGAATTTGGAAGTGGTACAAGTACTTATCTTTCCTCGGACCCTGCTACATATATGATTGAAGACTTTGTGGGTACAAACAGAAACAAGCCATTAGGGAGGGAAGGTTTTCTTCTGGTGTATTACATCATTATGAATGCACCACTGGTGTGGTTCAGTAAGTCCACCAAGTCCTGTGGGTTCCGTGAGTCTAGTGAGTCTGGAGAGTTCAGTGAATCTAGGTGATCCTGGTGAGTCCGGAGTCTCGTAATTTTGGTGATCCTGGTGAGTCCAGGAAGTCTGGTAATTCAGTCAGTCTGGTAGGCCAGTGAGTTTGGTGAGTTCAGTGAGCCTAGTGAATGTTAATTGAGTCTGATGAGTTCAGTGAGCCTAGTGAATGTTAATTGAGTCTGATGAGTTCAGTGAGTCTGATGATTTCAGTGAGCCTAGTGAATGTTAATTGAGTCTGGTGAGTTCAGTGAGTCTGGTGAGTTCAGTGAGCCTAGTGAATGTTAATTGAGTCTGGTGAGTTCAGTGAGTCTGATGATTTCAGTGAGCCTAGTGAATGTTAATTGAGTCTGGTGAGTTCAGTGAGCCTAGTGAATGTTAATTGAGTCCGATGAGTTCAGTGAGTCTGGTGAGTTCAGTGAGTCTGGTGAGTTCAGTGAGTCTGGTGAGTTCAGTGAGCCTAGTGAATGTTAATTGAGTCTGATGAGTTCAGTGAATTTGGTGCACAATGTGTCTGGTAAGTCCAGGGATTTGTTGAGGTTGAGCCGGTGGCAGAGATTGCAGACAAGGTTCACTGAACTCATCCAACTCACTGAACTCATCCAACTCACTGAACTCATCCAACTCACTGGACCCACTGAGTTGCTGGAGTCACCAGACTCTCTGCACTCCCTGAACTCATCAAACTCATGATGGCAAGTTAGTTTGTATTTGGTCAATGCATTGTTGCACACATGTATCATAGCTAAGTCAAAATGAAATAGAGGCTTACTTGTAGCTGCATGTACTTGAATACCATTGCCATTATGCTCACACCCCAATAAACAAATGTTGAGTTTGTAGCTATCACTTACTAACAGCTACTAAGACATGGCTAAACCTTGAGTATATATAGCTAGTTATGCAGCACATCTCTAGCTTGCACAGCAATTGATAAGTATTTTTGCTGGTGGTTTTATGTAGCAAGCTATAATCAATGACAGATTGACTCTCTGTTGATGCATTAGCTATTTGTTGTTGGATTGATTGATTATATATGCACAGCAGGCCACCAGAGACAAACCATTCATCGTAGAAGATACCTATATCATGGCAGTAAACAGTAAAGAGACAGACTACTCTCTAAGAAATGCCATGATTAATCAATGGTATTTACAAACACACATGGACAATAAAACTTCAGCATCAATCTATAGCTATAGTCCATAGTAAATGAACATAGTTTTAAGCAGACAAGTTCAGTCAAAGATGTACTTCAAATGTTTTGTGGGTACTAAAGATGTAGAATGCCCAAAGTATTTTGCAATACTAACTATGTGTTTTGAAACTGAAAATCTGAATGGCCACATAGCACACATATCCGTGAAAATACACTCATTGGGAATGAACTTAAGTGACTCCCCAAAGAAGGGTGAGGGCTTATATTTTTCAAGGGTTGTGATAACATGTGCACTATTACGATGCCTTAGCCAAGGTCTGAGGAACTTAACAGTTTCAGACACTGAGGTTGGGTAGATTGGCTAGATTGGTCATGTCAAGTGTGCATCAGTCCAAAGTGACAAATGTACGTTCGTTCTTGACTGAATGCAGGTTTGCCTTCTTGAATGGTGGATTTGAGGTGGCACTCATCCTCTTCAGAAATGGCTGTGACTAAATTGACATACCAGAAGATTCAGAGTTTGAAGGGAGAAAAAAATGGCATCGCTTGAATTCCAATCTACGCGTTATAATTCCCCCCACCGTTCGTCATAGCTCAGGATGCCAAAGTATGAAAAAGCCTTCTCTGGACAATTTCAAGGTTTCAATCGTCCAAAGTTGCAAGGAGAGGACCAGGGCCTTCTCACACCATTCAGATGCGAGACCCAGTCTGTGAAGTGTGGGCTGGGCTAACGTGCATGACATGCATGCTTGGAAATGATGGCAACCTTCAAAAAAGAGACCAGATCAAGCCATTTAACCAACTCACATCACATTTCAACGTCGAGAGTTCGGAAAAATTGCTCCTGTGAAACAGTTATTTTAGGCAGCTTGTAGACTAATGGATAGTGCACTTACATCAGTTTATGGCTGGTTAGTGTTGTATATTAGCTGTGAATACACATCTCTTGTTAACCGGCTTTCATGCAAATTAGTATACTAGCCTCATATTAAAGTGCTCAGCATTTTGAATAAAAGGGCTGGGTGTTAAATACATACTGAAATTATTAGGCATGCATGCACCTACATTGTACATGTTGCTCAAGTTGTGATATGGAGTTTTGCCTTCCACTATTTGTACTACCCCACCTGCCTGCAAGTTATGGCAGTACCCATGCATGATATGTGCATGGGATAAGTAACAATGTTTGCTGTTGCACACCATAGAAGGCTAGTTGCTCAAGTTGTGATATGGAGTTTTGCCTTCCACTATTTGTACCACCTGCCTGCAAGTTATGGCAGTACCCATGCATGATATGTGCATGGGATAAGTAACAATGTTTGCTGTTGCACACCATAGAAGGCTAGTTTTGCAGTGCTTTACGGGATGTTACAAAAGAAAAACTGTTGCTTAAGAAGGATATTGTGGAAAAGAAACTGTTAAGCTTCAAAATCACACTCTTCATTGGAGAAATTGCCCAACTACAAGAAAACAAGAGCAATTTCAGACTTAGAAATTGAGTTAGCTTCCTTACCAGTTGAGGTTTTGATGCTACATTCTATGCTGTACCTCATGAGAAATAGAGATCTGTCACAGACCACAGCCACTCCTGCTTCACTTCTGGCAAAACACAGATTTGTGTCAATCCCATTGCTTATATGTATATTTTATCTATGGTATTTGTGTTAGTGTATGCATGTGTTCCGTGATCTAGTTGTGGTTTGTTGGGTCAGCATTACTACATGTACACACAATATGTTTTTACTTTGTAATATTTTTAGTGGTTGCTTTTGGTCTAAGGTTAGGGTTACGGGATATGTAATGGGGCGCAGTCAATGGTTCAGACTTACTAACCGTGAAGCATTTACACGGCACTAGACTACAGCTTCAAAACACGGAACATAAAAAGAGAGACACTCACAGCAAGAACTGATTGGTTACCTTGTATTACTGGTTATGCATATGCAGTCAAACTTTGTAAACTTCTGAACTAAAATCTAACTACCCGAGCAACCGAGAGCGAGGAACGATGTCCCAGTCGACAGTTTGTAATGTACTCAAGGGCCAGACGAAGCTTTTTGTTGGTTATTCAGTTTTTGAGAAATAGCCCCTTGTCCAGTAAAACTGAACACACCTCACAACTTTTCACCTCTGTAAAATTACAACAGCCAACGATATTTAAAAAATGGCTCCGACAGACCCTGCATTGTCAATCGTACAGTACATTGGTAACTAGGTCTCTTCGGATCCATAGATACTGAATGTTATTTTTGGTTCAAAAAAAAAAGATACTCGACAGCACTAATCGTGTCAGTTCAAAGTCAATAGAAAATCATCTGTGCACATGCATGCGCAGTTGAACATCATGAACAAACTATATCCCGTAACCTTAACATTTCCTTTTGGGTTTTCAGGAACTAAACTTTACAAAAGTGCACTGCAGCCACCCTGTGCAGATTCGCGACTTTAACCACACCCTTTTATAACTCGTAATAGTCGGTAGTCTTGGCAGTGAATGCTCATCCAGATGTAAAACTTCCCAAGTTCAGCCCACCTAGTAGCTTTCTACATATGGGTGACAAAGATTCTTCTCTGGAACTGCTTATTGTATTACTGGTAAACGCGCCTAGGGGGTGGTTTATCTGTAACTTGTGCAAACAAGGCAGGAATTGACCCACCCAGTCCCAACCAAGCCATTTCTACAGCATGCAACAGAACCTGCGCGCCAGCGTGCAGACACTATCTTTTCTGCATAGTGTGCAGTATGATGTAACCAAAAGTGCACTATAGAGTTTAAAGGGATTTATTAATCAATTAATTAACTATTGTGACAATTACGATAAAAGTCAACCAATGGTGTAGAGTTAACTGATGTATGCAGTAATACATGTGATAACGACAACTCAGTTGTGTGTAGCCATATTTATTTTGCTGCAAATACGTGTAACAGCAAAGTGTTACAGTCTAGCAAAAATGGTGCTAGCAGGTCAACAGACCCTTGGACTAGCTACATGATAATAAACTATACGTTTGGGTGTGCTTCCATTATGTGACCATCTACTTGAAAACCCTTTAGGGCCGATACTGACATTGTACGGTTTTGTGGCTTTTCACTTCGTGATGCTATTCCAATAGGAACTGACACTATTGCTAACGGTGATATTCTTATATATATAATA
Source organism: Agelas oroides (assembly GCA_949130485.1). Classification (NCBI taxonomy): domain Eukaryota; kingdom Metazoa; phylum Porifera; class Demospongiae; order Agelasida; family Agelasidae; genus Agelas; species Agelas oroides. The sequence goes on from OX422183.1 coordinate 21,364,930, forward strand.
TACGTTATAGATAAACCACAGTAGACAGGGATTTATGGTCCATAAACCACCCGAGCCCGAGGGCAAGGGTTGTTTATGGCCATAGATCTCTGTCTACTGTGGTTTATCTGTTATATTCTCCACTCTGATTGGTCCTTGTTGTTATTAGTAAATACACATGGTAGTTTTCACTGTAAACAAGGTATGTTATTAGTAAACATGTAAAGTAATTTACACTCTAAACAAGGTAGCTTATAGGAAACATCGTTTTACAACTTCCTGTGGTATATGGAACAGAATCTACAGAATCTACAACTTCGTGTCAGTATATGACCCACCTGTTACCACAGAAACAAGGGTGAAGTGGAGTATATGTTATAGATAAACCACAGTAGACAGGGATTTATGGTCCATAAACTACCCGAGCCCAAGGGCGCAGCCCGAGGGCGAGGGTTGTTTATGGACCATAAATCCCTGTCTACTGTGGTTTATCTGTTATATTCTCCACTCTGATTGGTCCTTGTTGTTATTAGTAAACATGTAAAGTAATTTACACTGTAAACAAGGTAGCTTATAGGAAACATCATTTTACAAGTTCTGGGGTATATGGAACAGAATCTACAGAATCTACAACTTCCTGTCAGTATATGGACAATAAATCCCACCTGTTACCACAGAAACAAGGGTGAAGTGGAGTATATATGTATATATACATATATAAAAGATGTGTGACCCGCTGAGCGAAAACCCAGCACATCCTGCATTTTATGAAAATCGAGATTAGGCAGTTTGTTAGTTCTCATCCTTTCTGAAATTGTAGTAATAAAGGCGGGCTAGGGTGCTGAGCGTCATAGCAAGCAGCTGTTTTGGCATCGACAGGTCTGCTAGCGTAAACAGCACTCGAAAGGTACAAGTAGAAAGACTTATCGTGCCTTTGTTTTATGCTTACCTGGAATAACGCTTCCGTTGTGAGTTACTATGGACCCCTCCTCTCCACCAGTGAAGCAAGTAGCGCCATTCAAACGAAAAGTTTTGCAGAGATCTACTTACCACGTGGTTACCTTGGCAATCGCTCTGCACCTTAAATCCCACCTCTTCCTGCAATGAATAACAATCATTGCGAATAACTATCAGGGCGTACCCCCGAGGTTCGTCAAAGCTGTAAACTGTTGCTGGGGGGCATGGTAAAGATTGCTACACACAGTTTCAGCAAGTTTCTCATTGCATGTTCAGAAAATTTTCAAGATATTTTAGGTTAATATGATTGTAAAAAAATTCCAGTCAACAAGAGAGTCAAATTACTAGCTCTAAGCAGCTATTGGTGCATGGCCAAGGAAATGACAAAATTGTTGAGTAATTATTGAACTTAGATTTTCACTGTTAGACTGAAATAATTACTGCTTTTTATCAGAAAAGGGGATTATACAAATTATACAAGAAGGTGTAACATTGATAAACGGTAAGTGGAGAATACTGAAGTATAAGCTGGAAATGGAACCTGCAGCAATGGAGGCTTGGGAGTGAGGCTAGCAATAATATTGTTTGGACAGTAACTGTATCAGAGTGGCTAATTAATCCCAATCGGAACGTGGTGTACTGAAGTACTGCACCGTGATACATCACAGGTAAAATTAATGACTACTATCATAGAGTCACATTGTTATCAGTTTTTGATTTGAAAGTATTCTAGAGATTATCTTTATGTGTGGTAGTTGGGAGCACCAAAGGGGGGGTCATCTATTGCAAACTTCGACTAAAACTCCAAAACAATGGCTACTCACTACAGTTTTCTGCTGTGTTTTAGGAGAGAGTGGTGGTTGGGTGCCTGGAGAGGTAAATAAAACACACATATAACAAGGCTACTTTACACGTATCCCACAGACATGGTCTAATGTACAAATGCACAAAAGAGTGTCTAGCAGCAAATTTTTGTCTGTAAATACATGATACATGGATATTGCAAACACTGAAGATGGGGAGGTGCCACCTTTAAGATCATTATATTTTGTGTAACACAGAAATCATCTACAAAGGTATCTTCCAAGAAGGCACAGACAACACTTTCTGGATGGTCACTTTATCACTTCTAAGGCAAACTGAGAACAATATCAGCATGAGTGCCAGATACCTAAACGTTCTACTATAGTCACATGGTATAGCTACGTCTTGATGCAGCTTACTGGAAGGAAGTGAAATGTACCGCGCATGTCCAGGTGGGTCCTGGGAAATAATATTAATTATTACGGTCAGATGTGCTGTACCTCATAATGAGTCAGTAATAAACACATACATATGTACATAATGATGCTGTAGCACATCATGACTGCTGCTAATACCAGGCTAACTTGTTAATGCAGGGCATGGTTAGTTAGAGTCACAAATCTGCACAGGATAGCTGCAAGTGCTTATGTGCGAAGAAACCAATGTAATAATTATGGTATGTTTCAAAGAAATAAATTTAGCAGATATAGTTAATAAAATGGTAAGAGAGTCTGAGCCAAAATCTGGAACAAGATTATCAGAAATGGTCATGCAGCAAACGACAGCAAATGACTGCCATTTTAATATGCAGTCCTAACCCTAACCCTAACCCTCACCTTTTTTGCCATCTCTGGCAATATTTAGCTTCAATAAGTGGCCAAAAATGGCAACTATTTGCTGCATGACATATTTTGCAACTAGTGGCAATTAATGGTTGCACATTATTCCCAAAAAATGGCAACTGTATGCTCTGTTACAGAAGTTGGTAATTGTGGCAATAAATGATTGCACATTCTTGCCAATAAAAATGATCTATTGGCTACTCTATAGAGAACTCGAGTCACTGTTTTGCCATTTCCGGCAAAATTTTGCATCCCTATCAGTAATAAAGCACTCCAAAAATTGCCAAAAGGGATAATTTTTACTGTCCTCAAAGTTGCTAAAGTGGCAAATCAAAATACTTACACATAGCTATGCATATTACCTTGTTCTTGACATCTTGCAGTTCTGTGTGCTCACTACAAACAAGGTAAATACTGGTATTATGAGACAGATAAGCTAAAGTAGCGTTCATTTGTGCAGTTTAAAGCCTATGTAAATCTCTTCTGCAGGTAGTACTGGTATTATGAATCACCAGGTGCTTCATTGACTGAAGTACTTTCAAACTCTATTCAAGCGTTTTACAACATCTCTTTGTTCTGAGCATGATGAATATGTACCAGGTCTATGACCACTATGACATGCATCACTCTATGAAAAGAACATGTTCCTAGTTTTATTGCTGGTATACCTCCATTTAGACTAACATATACAAACACTTCCACACATACAGACATGTAGCATAAACTTGACATACCAGTCAACATGTTCACAAATTACACCCCAAGTGGAAAGAAAAAAAAAAGCTGAGGGAAGACCTTTAATAAAAGCCACAAAAGTGCATGTGTCTGGCCAATGTTTTAGCCTGTCTTTCCAAGCCTGAGAGGACTTACTGAAGTTTGACACCGCAGCTTGATACAGTTATCATTGAAGAATCTTCAGTTAAAGTACTAAAGGCCTGAGAGGTAATCCATGGAGACTATACAGGGCCAAACATTTGCCATCATGAAATGGGACCTATGGTGATAAAAAATGTTGACACTTCAGTGACCACACTAAACTTCATCCTGACTTGCAGCTCTGAAGCCTTGTATAATAACTAAGGTAGGTACACTGTTAACAAGCTAGGTCTATAAGCTACTACTTTCTGGTAGCAGACTACAGATACAGCACAGCCACACTGAGCTACAAGTCACTTTGATACTTAAGTGAAGTACGCACTTCGCTACAGGCTTGCTGCACTACAGCACATCCCATGCCTCCATAGCGCTTTTGATGGCAATGGCGCTTTTTCACAACACCGACTGCATGTCTCTCAGTAGCATTTTTGTGGTTTTCTTATTTTCTAGATATAGATGCATACAACAGTAGCACGGCCATCTTCTGCCCAGCAAGTTGGCTGCCTTTGTATGATCTTGCCTCTATATGCTTCCATGACCACCTATTAGCACCCCTCTTCTACATGGCTTCATATGCAATACCAAGAAAGCTTCACTTCACTCTACACCCAATGACTATGCTTAATGTTAGAAGCTGGATTATGCACCTAACTCCAATCCCCTGTCCCCTGTTCCACTTTTGCCCTAACCTGGCCAGACTTCCACACTATGTGTAGTTAGTGGGTTTCTCTTAGTCAAAGTTTGTGCCCTTGCTGCTTGCTCACCATGCACCTGGAAGTGTGTGCCTCTAGTGGATCTGCTCAATGGTCTGTTATGGGCAGGACAAAATGCCCTACCACCTACACCTGATACTTTGGCACTTTGGATGCAGTTACTGCCTGCACTCCAGTCACCCTTTTCTTTCTACTTGGGGTGTGGTTATGCTTGAAAAAAAACCCCGGATAAAAAATGTGCACGTACCTTTTCTTATCTTTCACACCCAGCATTTTAACTGTCCGCCATCATCATGATAAGCCATGACATGAACAAGGATAAGATCAACAACATGTGATATTACAGTAGCCTCGTTCCCAGGCCTCCCCCGTTTTTGTTCTTCGGTTTGCGTTCAGTATAATACACAGGAGCGGAAGAGCAGCCAAAAACGCCACTCGGTGCAAATGCAAAATAATAAAAAAATAAAGGAGGCCTGGGAACGAGGGCAGTATTACATTCTTTGGAGACCATTTCCACTACTGTACCACACTACCATCACAATGAAGGAGAAACAAAGGGTTAATGATTCTCTGGAAGACTAAAATAAAACATTAGAAACCTTTCTTTTTATTTTCAGAAAAGTATGTATGAGGCCTTACACATCTTCCAAAAAAAACCTCTGATTGGTGATGAAGCTATGCACAAACAAAAACAAAAAAGTTCTAAATGATGGTATCATTTTTTAAGACAAAAAGACACACGTGAAGATTACTTTACCTGACAGTACAAGTCTACCCACTGTTGAATTAATTTTATGGGAGAATGGAAGAAGTGCTTCAGCGCTTGCCGTCAGAAAATAAAAACAAAGGAAGCTGACGGGAATGGACGCTGAGATCATTCGTCTTATAGGACAACACCTTAGAGAGTTGGGATTACAGTAGATCAGAGATCAAATTGACTTTGTATCAGTCAAATCAACTCTAATAGCTAACATTGCCTAATATTTAGTGATGAAGGTTTGATCTGAGGGTGTGTAATGCCAGTTGCAGGCTTCATCACAAATTATTAATGATTGATGATGGAGCAATTGAGGACAATTTAAAAGGTGATTTGAACGAATACAATAATCATGCAGAACTTACCATGTAGCCAATCTGCAGCAAAAAGAAAGGGGATAATGACAGCCAAGATGAGGACCAAAATAGAGCAAACAAAGCCTGAGGTAATTAGTCCAACTCGAGAGAGATGCCAATTTGGATCACACATATCTAAAAAGAGAAGAAGTAACATACTAAGTGTAGATCAAAATGTGTGGTTTATGTCAAATACAAAATGTCATGTTGCATTTTAACTGATGGTCGGCTAGCTAGATATGTTTTTTGTTTTGTTTTTGTTTTTAGCATAGCAGAGCTCTTTTTCTTCCCCTCATCAACTTTTAGTGCACAGCTTTCTTTGTTGAGTTTTTCAGTGGCAGTTTAGCCCCAGACAGTCACATAAATTGTATCAGAGCATCCCTTATATTTCACTGGAGAAGCCAGGGGCAGAATCTTTTTTGTGTTGTAGCATTTTACCATCCACTCATGCCTACCCCCAAAAAGATGTAGGCCATGCTGGTTACACCACCGTCTCCCCAATGCTAAACACATGCTTTTATACGTAGTCAGTAGATTAAGATGTAGCAATATATTCTCCACTTCACCCTTGTTTCTGTGGTAACAGGCAGGTATTACATATACTGACAGGAAGTTGTAGACTCATATACCACAGGAAGTTGTAAAATGATGTTTCCCATAAGCTACCTTGTTTACAGTATAATATGAACTACTTTCTAATAACATACCTTGTTTACAGCGAAAACTACCATGTGTGTTTACTAATAACAACAAGGACCCAATCAGAGTGGAGAATATAACAGATAAACCACAGTAGACAGGATTTATGCCCATAAGCAACCCTTGCCCTCAGGCTCGGGTCATTTATGGACCATAAACCCCTGTCTACTGTGGTTTATCTGTTATATTTGTTACAGCCAGATTTCACACCATTGACCGGTTTTTAAACTGTTCAATTGGATTATAAGCTGGTCGGCTGGATTTAAAACCGGTCCGGTTTACACAAAGTCAATAAGTGGGTCAATAAGACAGCGTGCGCGGTCAAAAAGCAGGCCTGCGCATGCACTGGACAGCTTACCACCTCGTGCGTGTGGTCAACGGTCTTTCACATGTGCCGATAACAGCTACTGGAAAGAAGGTGCAAAACACAATCTGGGAACTAGGCTAGTCAGTTCGTTTTCATGTTAGTCTTAGCTTTACTTGTTAGTCTCGCAAGCGACACCCAACCAAAGCCATCGCAGATCGCTTTCAGTATGGCGTTGGTTGGGTCTCGGCTTGTGAGACTACCTTGTTTGTATGCTTCAGTAAATCATTCGGCCAGCTTTCGTGCCATTCGGGCCATGGGCTGTGTGTTCGGCAGGCTTGTACAGCTTTCATGACATTCAGGTTGCTTGTAAACCATTCAGCCAGCTTCCAAGTTGTTTGGCCAGGTTTCTAAATGGCACCATTTTGCTTTGTATAATTGAAAGAGGGCCAACCAGTAAACTGGATGACCAGTTTATAAATCGGTGGCCCATTTACAAACTGCTCAAGTTTGCAATCAGTTCGCAACATATTCTCCACTCTGATACACCATGGTGTTATTTGGAAATTATGCGCATGAACATACCACGCCCTTTCTTATCCAAGTGGCTGGCTGGCCTGGGAACAAGGCTATGCAGATGTGTACAGTGTTGCAACAGAATATTACTTACTTCCATTGGGAGGGTGAACCACCACAACTGCCACAGCAACATACAGTGCCACCCCAGTAATGAAGGAAAGACCAGCAATCACCATCAATGCCAGAGCCAACTTAACTATCCTTTTTTCAGTATCTGGCCAATCTGTGGTTGAGAGTGAGGTTAGAGTAACTAAGTTTATTGGAGAACTCTTGATACAGTGAATGCCATACCCAAACTATGTGCCTCTCAGCATGAAATGTAGTGAACAAAGTCAAATTGCCTATAATACGCTCTTGAGGCTATATTATGGCAAAATTTAAATCAACTTTATGACAATTTATGAAGCTTAAAGTAACTATTTAGTGTTGTGACATGTAGCTCCACCCTTGTTGTTTACTGTTACATCATTTCCGGCCACACCCACAAACAGCTTAGCTGTACCAAGCACCTCCCTCGGGGTATATCAGTGCAATAAATGTGAAATGTGGAATTTGCGGAAGCAATACTTCATGATTGTTTCTGCACCATTATGTTCTTTTTCATCTGGCCCAACTTTCTATCTGTGAGATTAGTCAATACCTTGCACTGGGACTGGCAAATATGCCACGGCCACCAGGCATTTAAACTTCCACTTTGCACTTTTAGTGGTAAGCTACGGACGTTTCCCACAGTGAATTCAAAGACAATTAGATTTCTTCTTGATCAAACCCAACAGTACACTTCAGTTCTCTTTGGAAAAATTCCGCATGAGTTACTTCTAGAAAACGAGCTGCTAAGCAGCCATTAGGCGGCTTATTCAAAGGTAGCTGGCAGGGCCTAAAATAGGGGGTAACACTGCCATTTGTGCAGTGATTAAGCTAGAGTGGGCAGTGTTAAAAATTAATCTTAAAAATGAGTAAGCACATTCAACCAATATCCCATTATCCTCCACATGAAATAATAAAAGCATTCCTGATAAAAAAGATACTGAAACGACAGTCACTCAAATCTAATAGAGGGTAGTGCTGGGTTCACACGTTTAGAAGCTGTACCGAAAAATGATGTTACATGGTTATTGTATTAAACCTCTGAAATGTAACGAAGGCGATTGTAAAAGCGCAAAATTTTTCTGCGTTTCCCACGGGAACTTCGGCAGCCCGAGTCACTATTGGGCAGTGTTAAAAAATAGATGTTTTTGGCCCTGGTAGCTGGCACATGCTACCCTACACCATGCATGCGACTCTCACTATGTGCACTTTGAAAATTGCTAGAACTGCTTGGCAGAACGACTTCTAGTGTTACACATGTGTGTATCACATGGTCGAACAAGGTTAGGACTGAGTTTTGCAGTACAAGCCTAAAACTGTCATTCAATATCGTGATAACCAAGGTACTTGATCGCATTCCAAGGTCCCCGCTAATTGCTAGAAGCAGAACGACTTCTGGTGTTACAGACGTGCGTATCGCATCACGCTTTAGTCGAACAAGGTAAGGGCAAGACTGAGCTAGGAACAGTACAAGCCTAAATCTCGCTATTAGTACTGTGATAGCAAAGGTACTTAATTGCATTCCAAGGTCCTGTATTGTTTACATAGATACAACCGGCTTCCTGTTTATAGCCGTCCCAGGGTTAATTTAGGCAGCGTGTGCAAAACAGCTGGACCCAGTCCTTAATGTGCCTGAGTTAGTGTCCAGTATTCAACCTAAGTAACTTAACTGCAAATTTACAGTGAAAACAATGGATTTTTTGATTGAGTGCTGTACTGTGTATTTTAAATGAAGAATAACCGGCCTAACCTGCCGGCTTGGGCCAAACATGGTGAGTACAATCTTATCGACTTTGTTCATTGTGATGGCATAATTATAGCTGCACTATGGTAGCTGGTTCCTTAGTCACTTGTTTTACTCTTGCAGACCTAGCCAGTGATGCTGTGCTACTAATGCTACTACTCTGCATTACAAATTTTGAGCCATTTTATTTACCATTGGTGTAGCTACTAGTCCTTCTAGACGTCATAACACTTCAGTCCATGAGATTACAAAGTACACTAGCAAAGGGCCAAAGTCTAATCTTGTGCCTCACAGTGCAGCATACCAGTCAGATTTTTAGATTCTGATTTGGAAGATAAAGGTTAGTCCAATAGTCAATGTAGTCCAGTGGTCCAGTCCAGTGTTTAAAACCAGCATCACCGTTAGGCCTTTATTTCATTCTGTCTGTCTGTGTATTTTTACTTGTAAGTTGTTGTAAAGTGCTCTTGTACAGGGCAGGTTTATATAATATTCCTCTGTGTCAGTCCTGGGTAGAAATCGAACATTGGATATTTTAATCATGTTATTGTGTTTGAAGCATTGTAGCGCAGAACTTCCACTTAGGGTGGAGCTGTGTAGATGCATAAATACCTCACACAGTAACAACATTGAAATATGCAACTGATTAATGCTCAATTTCTATGGAACTGGTCACATATGGCTTCCCATGATACAACATTAGATGAATTCGATTGCATCACATATCATAGCAAATCACCAATAATGGTGTATTAACTGACAACTCACCATTATGGCGAACAACCACAATGAAGATGATGATGATAATCACTATGCCAGTAACCAGAATAAAGGTACCAATTGCAATCAGAGAAATGTGCCATCCCAGCAGATGTGGTAGTGTGCAGGCTATTAAACACAAAAGGAGAATAAAAAGTGACATTAAAATACTACTTAATACGTAGTTTCCTATACCTTGTGTAACTTTCCCCGCTATTCCTAACCTCTGAAATGCGGACACCTCGTCTTAAGGACATTTCGCTCAGGCATGGATTGCATTCCCATTAACAGCCATACATTATAACCCCTGAAATGCAGACACCCCACTATTCCATAAAGCGGACAGGCTTTATGATCCCACTGGTACCTGGACTGTACGAAATTCACCGGATGCTCTCTTGCCTCTCACACAAGTTTGTCTGCCACCACTGATCAATAATTCAACAACTGGACATTACAATAGCACTGGTATGCACAGTACTAGCCTCTGGTCAGCCTTTCTCACCAGCGTACAGCAAGGGAGAGCTCCAGAACGTAGCACTCAACAGCACAAGTACACATTGCCACGGCTACCGGAACTGTACCAGAAGCCCCCAAAATACGGGCGCCTCTATATTCCAGACACGCAGCAATGGTCCCATGGTGTCCGCATTAGAGGGGTTCCACTGTGTATCTTATGTACGCCAAACTCATTTCGCCAAACTCATTTCACCATCAGTGTGTACATGGCCACAAGTGATATGCAACTTCAAACCACTAAGCACAATTCAGACTTTCACGTAAAAACTGCACAATGGCCACATGACCTACAAAGGTGGGTGTAACCACAACAAACTATACATCACACTCTACAACTACACCATCAGCCACATGTGAGAGATTCACCTGTAGCTGAGCACTGCTGCTAGCATGAAGTAATTTGCAAGAGTTTGCTACATACATTCGAGGCTATACTATAATAATTATACCTTATGTGATAAGTGATCAAGCTTGAGGCAGATGAGTAATAAATGGGCAGATCAATGATCTTAGCTTCAAATCAACATAGTAAAAAGAGCACACTACATAGAACTGTAACTGCTTGCTCTTGCCAATCCATGTATTTCTTACTCCATGTCAAAGCAAGTCATTTTTGCATTAAATATTAGTACTCCACTGCCATAAATTTACCTACAGATACAGTAAATGCACCAACATACCACATGTAATGGGACTTCCGGACCATATTCCTTCAGTTTGGCAGGTTCTCTCGGCAGTGGTTTTATTTAGCTCATACCCACTGCCCTCATCACAGACAAAACAGGCACTGGAACCAGCAGTGGTGCCAGTGTAGTATGCTACTGTGGCTGTATTGAGTGTAGTGTTCACCAGTACAACACTTCCAATACTTCTATCATCACAACTTGGATACTGAACAGAATCATTCAGTAAAGTAACATCAGAGAGGAAATTAGCATCAGCAGCTGGCAGGTGCCAATGATCTCTTGGGGAACATCCTGTGAAGTAATAGGGCAACAGGGATCTCCAAGCTTTGTACAAAGCAAGCTTACGTTCAAGGATTCTCTTGGCTGGCTGGTATTCATGACAACGTTGATTAATTGCCAACATTTAATTTACAGTGCTGTCAAATGCCAACATTTCGACTACAATTGCCATTTGGTGATATTCTACAGCACTGTAGTTGAAACATTGGCAATTGATGATATTTTGATGAGAAAGCAAGCTTAGTCTAAAAATTTTAAGTACACTAACATGTACATGCCCAAATTACTTGATTGCGATGTTGTGAAGTTCCCTCGCACCATCACAGTGACATCTCCACTAACTGCAGACACAGTGTAGTAGTACACAGTTGAGAAGTTCAGTCGCTCTCTCAGTACCACACTGACAGTGTTCCCTGCTGTACCAGTCTCTGTGGACTCAGCAGAGTATGGCAGGTTCGTGTAGGTAGGGTCAGTCCCATACTGGATTGTGCAGTGAGCAGTGCCAGTGAACCCAGATAGCAATTTACAGTTAAATCTTGCATCACTCGGTGAGCTCACATCTACCACTGATCCCATTAGGAGGTTGTTAGTTATGTCTAGAAAAGGAAAATACAATTACACACATTTTCTTGTACTTCATACTCTAACAGACAAAAGACATACATACATACATATATACATAAATACATACATACATAAATACATACATACATACATACATATATACATATATACATAAATACATACATACATACAAACATACAAACATACATACATACATACATACATACATACATACATATTACTATTAGGTACCAATACCAGTGCCCATGTATGTTATCATTTGAACAAAGTTTGATGGGTTGTTGCTACCTCGTGTAATGTTTGAAATCTACACAGGTACACTGTTCAATGCAAATAGACTTGAGAAATGTTTTCTAAGCCAAACCATAGTAATTCAGGCCATGCAGTCAAAGATCTCCTCTAGCTCACATGATGGTTAGCTAAGGTAACTTGTAGCACTGAACTAATGAGGCACTAACAGCTTCTAGAGATGTTGATTACGTCTCACTGTGCATAAATTCTTGTGTTAGGCAAGTTTTGTGAAACCTTGCTAACTTCTTTCATACTCCTGCAGTAAAAACTTTGTTATATTCATTTACAATGTTGACTATGCTCATCAGCTTTAGTGCATGCACTATATACATACTGTATTGTGTCTTTACACATGTTCATGCATGTAAAACCTAGCTACATGCATGCTTCATTAGTCAGTGCCTAGGGTATCACCTTAACTCACTGATGGTTTGTGTTGTACATGTTCTTGCAACTCCCACTCCCATCATATTCTCACCAGCCACTGCCACACTGTCATAGGTTAATAAAGCATTTGAAGGTGGCTTAAAAGTGTGCCTACACCTCCCAGATGTGCATCTGGCAATGTTGACACTCTCAGTAGTCACAATAGTCGCAGTCTGGAAACTGATCTGGTATTTTGTGATGACTCCCCTAGGGCCTAGACACGCCTCCTCTCGGTCCACTGGGCTCTGTAGAGAGAGATCAACTGAGATTGACAAATCTATGTTTTGTGAACTTGTCTGGCTTGCATTGAATCCCATGCAGGTATGTGTAATGTGACTTACTGGCTTTGAATTTCAAGTGTGTGAAATGACTTACTAGCATTGAATCCCAACTCATGTCAATGAACAGTAGCCTCCCTGATGACTGGTTGTATGATAGCGATGTGATATTACAGCTGCTAATACTTGCAGGGACTGTAAAAAAAGTATCAACATTAACATTTACTACAGAGTTAAAGATATGCACAAGGGGCATAACAAGGAGGATGTCCAGGGGCTTCTGCAAACTACCCTCAGTGAAGGCACACAAAAAAAGAATGTTATAGCAAGAATCAAAACTAACTACAGCATGCAAGAGTGTGCTGTTAGCTCTGGTGGTACAGTTATTTGTTGCATTCGCCGAATGTCATGGACTTGTCCCACAAATTGTTGTTCACACAAGGTGCTTGTGGTTTTGGCAGTGTACATATGTGATGAAACGGTTCTGTAGTATGTGATTAACATGCTAGATACGCACAATTTTACACCTGATATTAGCTAACAATGACTCTCCAAAGTGTCTTCATTGATCGACTTGAGTATTGCTAGAAAGTTGGAAAGCAATGAGAGAACTTCCTGAATGCAGTAAAATACAAATTTTTGCCACCACAAGGCAAACACTTAAAATAATTCTTGCTAAACCCCCTAACAATGCAACTTCAGTTACAGACAGTACTTGATTGTTTGGGAGGCCACATACCTACTCACTTCCATGCACAAAATTTTGTTCCTCTAGACACCCAGTAGATGCATTTACAATGAAAATTTCTTCCCATATAGACTGTTAACATTGGCTCAATATAAACACAGGCCAATGGCAGCTGTGATCATTCAATCTGTGAGCCTACTTGTTAATGGTTCATGAAAACTGGCTGATATAATGCATTCTGACTGATTCTCACTCTCTCAGAGCTTTTGCATTGACATCATCAGTTCTAAAACTGCCACCTTGAAGGACATGACTGTTATACTGCACATAGCATCCATGCAGTCCAAAAAAAAACACCTCGCTGGTAAATTTTTTTATAGCTGTTTTAGCCTATTCCACGGATGTTAAATCCAACTATGAGGATAAAGTAGCCTCGTTCCCAGGCCTGTACCCAGCTTCCTGTTGCTTGCAGTACAGTTAAGTGTACTGCAAGCGACAAGAAGCTGGGTGAGTCTAAGGATAAAGCAAATGCAGTTTTATTTCTGCTCTGTAGTACATATATACCTCAACTAGAGGTGCCCAGTAGAGCATGTGCCCAACATGCTTTCTTGAAACAGGACTCCAAAACAAAAATGTAGTAGCCTACACATGTGTACCTAATACCATATGTGTGACTAAGTTTCACCTGCAGTCTTGTACTCAGATGGAAATTTTGCCATCTGAGTACAGGTACAATCCACACACACCAAAAGAAATTGCTGGAAAGACAAAGTGGCTTCATTTTTAAGTACACATGCACTAAAGACACAACCTGTGTCTGTCGTGTAGCTATGGGTTTTAAATCACCCGTTTGAGTGTTAGTAACACTCATGGATCACTACATAGGAAATGAAAGTGTACATACCTTGTGGGGTAATCGTTAGGGGCTCACTCTCAGTCCCCTCCTGACTACCACAGTTGACACCACGTACTGTGATGTTGTAATCATAGCCTGCCATGAAACCAGTTAGTTGATGTTGTGTGACACTGGCAGTGGTGATGTTCAGAAGTCCTCCATATGGGGTCTGTGGAGTATTGGTGGTAATGTTGATGAGGTAGAAATCAGCACTGTCTCCACCACTCAGTGTCCAGCTCACAGTGACATTCATAGTTCCACTAGCATCTTCAGAGAGGCCAAGACAGGAGAGGGTGGGGCCAGAGGGGGGACCTGAAAGAAATTTTCATATACCTCACTTCAAGTTAAATGACAAGAAACAAGTTGAAGTTGATAGTGAAGTCACACCCACAAATTCTATCCACTAGCTCTGGCACACTCCAGTTGGATGTTTATTGCTGGCCTGTGTATTTATTGTGCGGATCTTTTTTACTGCATCTTGTGGTGTAATTACCCACCTTCTCATGAATCTGTATTCCATTGCATACAGCATGTTGCATCCTCTAAATTCTCTTTGAACATGGATCTGATTTCTAGTACTTTTTGTGGAAATGTGGGTTTTCAAGCACTTCCTTGCAATTGGGAAACATATCAATGCATGTAAGCAACACATAACTTGCGTTTGGGGGATTGTCCTTGTAGCTTTCAGTCCGACATTAGTACAAATTTTTGAAGCCATTCTGAATGTAATTCTGCATGCTGGGGAAGGTCTGGTAAACTTGTTGTGTATACAGTCAAGCACCAAGATGTCAAGTGAACGTCTGGAGGACTGGCACATTGCAGATTCTCAAAAAAATCATCTACTGGCCAGTAGCTGAGTGTTAACCTCTAGCAGCCCTCATGTTTTGACATCCCAATATTTGCCACATAGCATGAGCAACCATACAATAACTAATGCACACATAGCCACCCTCTGGGTACATAAACATTGCCTCAATTGCTATAAGCTAATGGAGCCTGAAGGATCCATTAGGGTAGAGGATGCATGAATGTTAATTATGTTCGTGAATTCCCTTCGTAGTACAGTACTCATTAATTTAATGAACCTTGAAACTGCAGTAAGTTAGCCACTCAGAGGTTTACTATACAAGTACTTTATTTATAATACAAGCTGGCTAAATGTAGGTATATATGTGTGTGTGTGTGTGTGTGTGTGTGTGTGTGTGTGTGTGTGTGTGTGTGTGTGTGTGTGTGTGTGTTAGGGTTGGGCGATAACTCAAATTCCTGTCCCGGTTATTGCCAGAGAATCACCACAATCATCACAATTATCATTCATTAAAAAGCTGGTAGTATTTGTAGTTTGCAGAAGTATACAAAGACACATTAGGACATATTTTTAGCTAGAAAAATATTGACAATCTGAGGTGACAGTCGGCTTCAATAGTCATTAAGGATGTATGTCCAGAGTTGCTAAAAATGCGTTTGGAAGGCGCACTTGTCCAACATATACATAGGTGTTTCCTTGCCTTGAGTAACAATCTAATGGAGGGTTGGCTGGCACCTTGACAAAGATGTCGCATGAGAGCTACTCTGAGCTGCTTCAGCGTACAGCTCTGGGTGGTGATCATGTAGGTGAGTAAGAAGATTCGTTGTGTCACAGCCTTCTTGCATGTTTGGCACACTCAGCGGCATT